>JZKD02S1944126.1:379401-481409 GCA_000966675.3 Picea glauca | reverse complement strand
CATGAGATGGACCACACTGCGGCAAGAGAGGGGCCAAGCAGTTCCGGAGTTCACCAATACCTTCCATACCTTGCGCACCAAGCTAGGTATCAAAGACTTTGAACGACATTTGGTTTTGAAATACCATGGGGCTCTACACAGATACATCCAAACTGAAATGGATTTTCTGGACATCTCATCACTCAGTGCAACCTATCGATATGTTGTTAAAATCGAGTAGAAGTTTAAGCACTAGAACAAACGGGAGTTCGGTTCTGCAAATCCACAACAACCAAAGTATGAAAAAGACAACCCTAACAAGCAGTCTCTCGACAACCAGTCCAAGCCACAGGAAAAGAAGGGTCATGGGAAGACAAAGAAGGACACTGGAAAATGGTGCGATTTCCAAAAAATGCCCTGGCACAACACGGATGAATGTCACTCAAAACAGTCATTGGTGGCCGAGATCAAAGACAAGGAGCCGAACCCTGATTCAGAATCTGATTCTGAAAATACTGGTAAAAGACAGTTCATCGACGTAGACCCCACTGCTATTGTCGTGATTGCAGCAATTCAACCAGAAGAACCAACAGATCCAGAAGAGGGGGAGCGCCTTTTTCATTCACAGATGTGGGTGAAGGGGACCTCACTACATTTTATTGTTGATAACGGAAGCTAGAAGAACCTCATCTCAACAGAGGTCGTTAAACAGTTGGGATTGTCGACAACACCATACCCGCAACCATACAGCATCAGGTGGCTTTGCCAAGGACGAGATCTTCATGTCAGCTAGTAGTGTCGATTATCATAAGACATCCAACCCTTCAAGAATGAGGTATTATGTGATGTTGCCCCATTGGATGTCTGTGATGTTCTCTTGGGTCAGCCATATATGTGGAAACGCCATGCTATCTATGAGTCTCGACCCCGTAGTGTCATTATTACTCTGGGGGGTCATCTCTACAGGATACCAGAGGTAGTTCCAACTACTGCCCCACCTAAACGATGCCGCAAGGTAGTATCTCATACTACAAAATTCATCTTCTCCACAATATGTTCAAAGGGTGAACAAAAGGATACTGCAGCCACCACAGCTTCGGCCCAAGCACCTTCTATCCAACAGAAGCAGGTCGACAAGGTTGTAGCAAAGCACGAAGATTCCTTCTGCACACAATCATCTAAAATAACCAGACTGGTTAAAATGTTCCAAACCTTCCAGCCACAGGTTCGTGACAGATTTCCACAAACTAAGCAGCTCGACTTCTCCAACAAGACAAGCAGCTCACCAAGATGCAGATTCAACAAATGCTTTTCCCTCTCCCCCGGGAACTCAACCCAATGGAGACCATTGCTTCCTAAGGAGGGAGTATTAATCCAGGTGGATATCGGTGGCCACCCACCTTTTCCAAATGGCTCAAAATAGTTTTCTGGCCATTTTCGCAATTTACTATTTTTAGTAGGTTTTAACTTCCGGGGCCATTTTGAGGGTCCAAATGAAGGTTTTTCGATATCGAGGTTCTCAATGATAGTTGAAGGCATAATTGCGGCCCCAAAATGAATCTCCTCGACAATATCTTTCCAACGAGCTATCACACGCCTAAAATGGAGATCGTATGCAAAAGTTACGACCTCGGGAAGTTGATGTACTCACTTACCCAAACGGGGCCCACATGACTTTTGGCGCTTCATCTCCTAGGGTTAGGTTTTTGGATGTCTAGGAATGTTTCCATTCCTGTCTATTTTAAAAGGGCCTTCCGAGCCTCATTGTAATCATCTTTTTGCGAATGCGAGTAGCCGTCACATCTCTTCTCAGAGATAAGCTGCCACCATTTTAGCGAGTCTTTCACTCTGTATTTTTACAGTCTCTGTACATTTATCTGATTAATAGAAATCGGGTATTACTGTAGCATCTCTGATACATTTCTGTTATATTATTGAATATTTTCAATATCTATGTGCATTTCTTTATTATATCTCCGCTCTCATTTCGTGCCGAAAATAATCTGGATCATTATGTGACTCCTCTTCACTTACATTCAAATCATCCCATAATATATGTGGAATTGCAAGAAGAGAATCGACATCAAACAAAAATTCATCCCCCTGCCATTACCATGACTCATTGAAGGACATCTTCTCCTCCAATATTGTAGTTAGGCTTTGAGACATAAAAAATGGTTTACTTTGTGCACGGACCCCTCCTAAGGATGGATTTCATCTATTTTATTCAGTGAATAGTCAGAATCATGCGACTCAACCTCCTCTATTTATCACCTATGGTTTTAACCCAACCTCTCTCACCTTTAAAGCATGTAGGGGAGTGCTTTAGAAAATAATGAACATCTATTACATGAGTTTCATCACTATGTAAGAACACCTGTAAGATACAACCAAGTGTTTCAACAACGTGTTTCAGCAACACTTGTAAGATACAACCATGTGTTTCAACAACATGTTTCATCACGTGTTTTGACAAATAATAAAAATCTTATTACAACAAAGACAAAAGTTAAGTGAATCACTCATTCATCATACACAAAGATTGATACTCTGTTCTACAACAACCTTTTTAACAGGTGTTTCAATAGAGAGTAAAATGGATTTACAACAAAACATAGTTATAACAAAAATAGGGAAATTATAACAACATATTAAAAACTCAGATTCTAGCAGTAAAATTACTTCATTCAATCATTCCCTGCAATAGTAAATCAACCCAGTACTTCTGTACTAAAAAGTTGATAAGATTCTACAGAAAAACACTGCACAACATAAGGATTTAACTGAAGTTCTCAAACAAAAAAATAGACTATGCATACTACAACAAAATAAATTACTCTGTAACAAATCTGATCATTATCATGAGTTTATAAATTCAGATTCAAACAAAAATGGATTGTAAAATCCCATGTTAACACTCTCAAAATTTCATTATCAATTTTCTCTCTATCTTTCTGTTCATCTAAAAATATGAATTACATAGATGTATATATACTGATACAATTTAGTCAGTTATCTTACCCCTTCGTTGTACATAAGTCAAAATTTTCTTTTCCTGAGCATTAATGGTTCATTTCCCCTTTGAAATTCGATCAACCATAAATGAATCACTGTGGTGGTGATAATTATTCGATCATTAAATAAATAAGGTGGTCAAGGCAGTGGCAATTAATCTTTGGTTTGTGGTAACTCTTCAAAATTCAATCAGTTGAGATAAGACATCTTTTGGGAGGTGGAATTATTAATTTTTTGATATTCTCCCCCTTAATCATTTCACCCAAAAACAAAACTCTGCAATATTACAGTTCACAGACCCCAATTTTCTTTCTGTGAATTTCAAATAATTCCCCTCCTAAGGGATTTGTAAACATATTTGCAAACTGATCTTCAGATTTGCAAAAATCTACACAAATTTCATCACTATTTATCAACTCTTGAGTAAAATGATATTTTGTATCAATTTGATTAGTTTTCTTGTGGAAAACATGATTAGGTGACACTGCAATAGTTGATTTATTGTCACAAAAATTTTGAGTTGGTTCGTGATGCTCATGCAACAACTCGATCATAATCCTTCTTATCCACATAGTCTAAGATGTAGTTTTTGTTGTTGCAACATACTCTTCCTCAGCAGATGATAATGTCACAATGGGTTGCTTCTTTGAAGCCCAAGCTACAACTCCTGATCCAAAGATGAACAAATATCATGATGTGATTTTTCTATCATCTACACTACCTGCAAAATCACTATCAGTATATCTAATCAACTTAAAATATGAATTTGATGCATATATAGCACCATAATTGGTTGTTCTAGCAACATATCTCAGGATCCTTTTTCTTTCTTTCCAATGGGTTCTCTTCAGAGTCTTCATAAATCTAGAAATGAAACTTACATCAAACATAATATCTGATATTGTTGTTGTCAAATACATAAGACTTCCAACCAATCTTGTATACAGAGTTAGATCAACACATGACCCATCATCATTCTTACTGTTTTTTGTGCCAGTTTCCATTGGTGTTACAACTGGTTTACAATTTAACATATTGAACCTTTTCAATATGTCCTTTGCATACTTATTTTGACAAACAAAAATTCCATCTTAAGATTGATTTAATTCAATGCCTAGGAAATACTTCATTATTCCTAAATCAGTCATTTCAAACTCAATTTTCATGGCTCTCTTAAACTGATCTATTGGAAGATTTATGGTGAAAATCAAATCATCAACATACAAGAACACAATCAAGAGTTTACCTTCTTGATTTACCTTTGTATACAGAGTTGGATCACTTGGAATCTTGTTGAATCCTTCATTATTCAAGTATACATCACTTCTTCTATACCATACTTTGGGTGCTTGTTTCAATCCATACAATGGTTTCTTCAACCTGTAGACCTTACCTTCTTGTCCATCAATCTCATATCCTGGAGTTTGTTTCACATAGATCTCTTCTTCCAAAAAACCATTTAAAAATGCATATTTTAAATCCATCTAGTACATACACCATTTATTATGAGTAGAAATGGCTAACACCATTCTTACTATATCAAGCTTGTCTATAGGTGAAAAAGTTTCAATATAATCAATATCGGGTTCTTGACTAAACCCCTAAGCTACAACCCTTGCCTTCTACTTTTGAATTTCACCTTCAACATTAACTTAGTCTTGTAAATCCATTTAACACCTATACAATTTTTATCTTCAGGAAAATCTACAAGTTCCCAAGTATTATTCCTTTCTATAGCATCAATTTCTTCACTCATTGATTCTACCCAAAATTCTTTCTTATCATCATCATCAAAATTTACAGGATCATATGCAATTAATAAAAAATTTGAAACTCGATCTACTTCATCATTTTGCTCATACAATTATATTAAACTTCTAGTCTTTTGAACTCTAATTTTGTTTCTTAATGAAGCTATAGTAGGATTTGATTCATTACTTACCTCTGATCCTGTTTGTTGTCCACCGTGAACTAATGGTTCACCACACTCATATGTTCTGGGCGTTCTCAGTTGTGATGAGATGACTCTTGGTGATTGTCTTATAGGAGTTCTTTTTATAGGTGTATGTGACTTTGGAAATAATTGTCCACCTTGTACGACCTTCTCATTTTCCTCATCATCTTCATGAGATATTTTAGCTCCCATTGAGACTATTTTATCAATGCTACAATCCCAAGCTTCTTCTTCCTTGAACTCAATGTCTCTTCAGATAACATACTTCTAGGTGACGAGATTATAGAATCAATATGCCTTAGACTCCTCACTATATCCAACAAAGACACATTTCTCACTTATATCATCCAATTTTCTCCTCATCTCTTCAGGTACATGTGCATAAGCTACACACCTGAAAATACTCAAATGGGATACGTTGTTATTCATACCGTTCCAAGCTTCCTGGGGAAATTTGTTCTTTACACTCTTAGTTGGAGTCCTGTTCATAATATATGTTGAACAAACAATTGCATCACCCTGATATTCATTTGGAAGATGCTTCTCTTTCAACATACTTCAAGCCATATTCATAATGGTTCAATTATTTCTTTCAGCTACTCGATTCTACTGTGGAGTATAACAAGTAGTAAATTGTCTCTTTATTCCATGATAATGACAAAACTCCATGAAATCAGTTAACATATACTCACCTCTTCTATATGATCTCAAGACTTTAATATATTTTCCACTCTCCTTTTCAACCATAACTTTAAACCTCCTAAATATATCTAAAGCTTCAAACTCATGCTTCAACTAATAAACCCAAGTTTTTCGACTAAAATCAGCAATAAAAGTCATAAAATAGACATTACCATTCAATGAATATGTTTGCATCGGCCGACATAAGTTTGTGTGAAAAAATTCTAATGGAGCTTTAGCCCTGTACGAAACTCCATAAATAAATTTATCTCTGTGATGCTTTGCAAGTATACAACTCTCACACGAGCTTGTTGGTTTTTAAATACTAAGAAACTCCTTCACCATTTGCTTTCTTCACCATTACCCAACTTTACCTCATATTGAATATTGGTATCTAAACTGGAAAACAAGTTTTTATTTCCATTCATGTGGTTGCTACATCTGCTGTCCAAAAACCAAACATCATTTGAATTTTCCTGGGTGACATTACAAGTCAAAAACACAGGTTTCTAGTCATCCTTTGACTCCTCTGTCATGTGTGCAGACTGATTTTCAACATCTTCTTACTTCTTCCAACACTTGTTAGCATAATTTCCAAATTTGTTACAATAATAACATTGTACCTTAGATTTATCATACCTATGATTTCCTTTTTTCCAAGATCTACTTCTACTCCCCCTTAAACTAGGAGGATTTTGCTGAGTTTTCTCCTTAGATTCTGAATCATTTTTGTTGTCTCTTTGGCCAACAAATCAGATTCCTCTTCCACTTTCAATATAACTTCCTCTAGCTCTACCTCTAGTAACATGCAACTGGGATTATAAAGAATTATCTAATGGATTATCATATCTAGACATCCTAGATTCATGAGAAATCAGAGAACCAATTTATTCATCAATATGCATTAAACTAATATCTTTAAATTCTTCTATGGGTACAACTATGAATTCAAACTTCTTTGGCAAAGACACGATAACCTTTTTAGTTACACTCTTGTCTAAGAGGTCTTCACCATACGGCCTTAGCTGATTCACAAAATTCATTACTTGATCATGAAACTATCAATCGACTCGTTGTCCTTCATCTTAAAATTTTCAAAGTCGCTTCTCAAATTATGAACCTTGACACTCTTCACCTTGGATACACCCTGATAGTTAGTTTCAAGAGTGTCCCAATCTTTCTTTGAAGAAAATGAACTTGAAACCTTCATAAATATGGTTTCATTTAGGCCTTCTTGAGTAAGATCGAGGCATTTGTTGTCTTTCTTTCTATGCTCCTTTAACAAAAACCATTCATCATTTGTCAGAGCCATTTTTGTTTCTTGGTCAACATGCTTTGGATAACCAACAGTAACAAACTCCCAAAGATATTGAGAATGTAGAATTGTTCTCATTATGATAAACCAAGAATCATAATTCCTTTCTGTCAAAACATGAATCTGTGGCTGAACCAAACTACTTTTTGTAACCATTTCAGATCAAATTCCAAGTCATTATATTCAGTTAGAATGAGGTACTAGAAATATTACTAGCTCTGATACCACAATGAAGGATGTAAGGGAGTGATCCAGAAAACAATGAACATTTATTAAATGAGTTTTAGCACTGTGTAACAACACCTGTAAGCTACAACCAGGTGTTTCAACAATGTTTTTTAGTGGCACTTGTAAGCTACAACCATGTGTTTCAGCAACATGTTTCAACATGTGTTTCAGTAAATAATAAAAATCTTATTACAGCAAAAAAAAACTTATGTGAATCACTCCTTCGTCATACACAAAGATTAATACTTTGTTCTACAACAACCTTTTCAGCAGGTGTTTCAGTAGAGGGTAAAATGGATTTACAACAAAACAGAGTTATAATAGAAACAAGGAAATTATAACAACAAATTAAAAAGTCATATTCCAACAGTAAAATAACTTTATTGAATCATTCCCTACAACAATAAATCAACCCAATACTTTTGTCCTAAAAACTTGATAAGATTCTATAGAAAAACATTGCATAGCATAAGGATTTATTTGATTTTTTCAAACAGAAAAACAAAGTGTGCATGCTACAACAAAACAAATTACTCTATAAAAAATTTGATCATTATAATGACTTTACAAACTCACATTCAAACAAAAATGGAGTATAAAATCCCCTGTTAACACTCTTAAAATTCAATTATCAATTTTCTATTTGTTTATCTGTGCATCTCAAAATACAAATTACATAGATGTATATATAATGATACAATTAGTCGGTTAGCTTTCCCCTTCGTTGTACGTAAGTCAAATTTTCCTTTTCCAGAACATTAATGGTTCATTGCCCGTTTGAAATTCGATCAACCAGAAATGAAATGATTTGGCGGTGATAATTCGTTGATCATTAAATAAATAAGGTGGTAAAGGTGGTGGAAATTAATGATCATTAAATAAAAAAGGCAGTCAAGGTGGTGGAAAATAATTTGTGGGCTGTGGTAACTCTTAAAAATTCAATCGGCTGAGATAAGTGGTCTTTTGGGCAGTGGAATGATTATTTTTATGACAACCTTCACTCACCAGTTGCATGTGGGATTCAATAGTCAAGCATCGTCGTATGGATCGACCTCCATTGTTCTCCTTTGCACACAAAAAGACCACAAAACCAACTTGTCTACACATAGATTCTTGGTGAACTAGTAACCAACTGAATTCTCAGTGGACTCCCTTAGGACTTCCTTTCACGATTTCTTCTCTGCAAATGTAGAAAACAAACGAACTCCCTTCCAGGAATTTCTTCTCCTCAGGTTCTCCTTAGGCTCCAATAGAAACTCAAATGGAAATAATGGCCTATACGCTTCCACAAGATTCAACAACAGACCAAGCTTCAATGGCTCAACCTGAGATCTGATACCAAAATACAAAATACATATTATAGAGAGAGGAAGAGACATTTATGAGTTTAATTTCTCTTGAGATTTTTTCATTTATAGATAATGAAGAGCCAAACATTTTTGTAACCTCGATAAGAAAATAAATAGTTTAACTTATTTTGACATTATTTCCCTAACATTATGTGCCGACGGGGTTGAATAAAGATGCATATAGTGAGTGTTGCTATGCAAGTAAATAGTTGTTGATGAGGTAATGAAGTATTTGCAATGTTATATAGATAGAATGAAGGCTAAGGCATGAAGAATAGGTTTATCCCACTTTCCTGGAAGGAGAAAAAAAAACAAAACAAAGAAACTTGGCATTGTATATAGTTTTTTGGTCAGTTATGTCCTATGTTTTACAACCTGAAGTTCTGTTGGACTATGGAAACGACGACCACACTTTACTTTCTTTTCAACATTTAATCTTTTTTATACAAAATTCAAGATTTGAATTATATGGGTTGTATCCCATGCTTATTTCAATGCAACTGTGCATTATCTTGCTTGCTTACAAATCCCCGTGTTTATTGCAATGTTTCTATCTTTTTAAATACAAATTGCCATGCCTTTTTTTAAATTCAACATTCCTTTTTAAAATTATCCTTACCTGAAAAGAAGAGCCAAATGTAAAGCCGCCATATATTATAAGTCACATGAAGTAAGTTCCACATTACTATCATTGGGATTAAGATTGCATTTCTGTGTCACTCCAGCCTTTCATCCTATTCTCTGGTTTATCTTTTTAATTAGATTTGGTCCATGGATCTCTTTGCTTCTTTCATATTTGCACTGAAGATATCCCATTGATGTAACACTATACACCATATCTAAATCATATTTAGAGCCTTTTATGAGAAGTGAAGGTTCCTGTATATTATTTAATTATTAAGTTATTATTAGTCCTTGCCATGGGACTATAGCAATGAATTTGTTTTTGATGTGACATTAATTTGCATTTTACCATAAATTTGTGTATGCAATGTAATGTTTAACATGGGAAAACAAATATATATTTTTGGATATAATAAAAATATTTGTATTTCTCATTTCTAATTGGTTGATAGAATTGAAGTGTTATTTCTCCCTTCACGTCTTTCAATATGTAGAATTAATTACCTAATCAATGAATTTCACCAATCACCACATCTAAATATAAAAAGTTGTACTATGTATTTATTATTATGCATTATTATATTTATATTATATTTATTATCTAATATATTATTTATTATTATATTTATATTAAATTTATTATAGTTCCATTCAACTTACAGTTCATTATACATTTTGAATAACAAATAACCCTTAATTATTATCTTCTAACAAAAAATATTCATTACTTGTGCATTTAGTTATAGTAAATTTCATTGTTCAACATGTATTTCCCAACTAACTCAGCAAGGACTGCATTGTCATGCAATCCTTATTATTTATAATATAAATTCTTTAATGTATCTTTTAATTTTTACTTTTAAAGTTAGGATATTTTGTTATAAAACGTTTTTAAAACCACATACCTCTATGTCACATTTTAAGTTCCACAAAGCTTATTACCAAAAAGAAGTTATGAGATTTTGTTATAAAACGTTTTTGAAACCACATACGTCTATGTCACCTTTAAAGTTATGAGATTTTGTTATAAAACATTTTTTAAACCACACACATCTATGTCACATTTTAAGTTCCACAAAGCTTATTACCAAAAAGATGTTAGGAGATTTTATTATAAAACATTTTTGAAACCACATATCTCTATGTAACATTTTAAGTTCCACAAAGGTTATTACCAAGAAGAATTGAACTGTTCATTTTTATTCACATACCTCTTCACTTACATCCTTGGTTTTCATGGTTTCACCTAATATGTCTTCACTCACATCATTGCTCTTCAAGATTTGACTTAATATGTCTTTCTTAGTAGAATATCTCCCTCTAAACACACTTGCGACACTAACATGGAATCTACATGGATATGTAGTACTAACTTATGTCTATCCTTAACATGCAAGCTACATATCGTTAACTCATATGTAGGGAGTATTTTTTCTTATTAGTCAACAAATTAAATTACATTTTAATTGTAATTTGTTGGTATTGAATATATTTTAAACTTTGATCTATCAATTATCGAGAGAGGGATTAAATTTCTTGAGGTGTAAGTTTTTTTATCATTTAATATGAAGAATGTAATATGTGACATGGAAGTAAATAATAAAAAAAAATTCACTGGAAGAACCTTTATCCATAATCTTTGTAGAGAGGGCATAACTCACCCTTTGTAACAATTTCCCCTGAATAATAAAATATTCATCGACTATTGGTTTTCTCATTTGTATTTACAAGGAAAATTTTCTATTGTCTCTCCATTCATCACTATGTGAATGATTTCTATTGTGTGTTGCTTCAATTTGGCTTGTCTTATTATGGGCTAAAACCATATCCATACAACATTTTTAAGTTGCACCACTAACATTTATCAAAACTATTCCTCTCTAATTAATCATGGTTTATTTAGTTGACAAGCTATGGCACTATGAATGATCTCTCTATTTGTTGGGTGTTTTCCTAAGTTAGCTAATTGTTTAATGGTTAATGGATAGTGTGGGGTATGTGATTTCAACCGCACTCTAGAATGCATTTAATAACTATCAGAAACAATATCTTTCTAGGTATTTGTATGTGGTATATATAGAGTGTTTGAAGTCTCTTGGAATCATCCATTTGTCTCTATTGTGCCATATACTTCAATCCAGAATGAAAATTCAGCCAACATTGTGTTTTGTGAAAGTAAAAATAACTACATATATTCATCTGGTTGGTTATATTGATCAATTGAATCGATAGCTATGTTTTTAATTATTTACATCACCCAAATACCCCAAAACTAAAATCTATTTCATTGACAATTGTTTGGAATGTTGGGTTAGTGTAGCTGCATTCACATTGTGATATTCATATGTAGTGATCCATCTATATACTCTATATTGAAAGAATATTTACAATTGCAACCATTTCAATAAGTAGTCATTTTTTTTTTTAATTAATATATCATGGTATCTAGGACAATAGTGGCCAAAATAAAATGTTGGTATTTTATTGTTTATTTAAAGGATTAAATTAAATGTATAGGGTTTTAAATTCAACATTGACAGATGTAGTATGCTTATGGGGAGTATAGATACAATGCTACCACACATGCAAATAGTGCATCTTTTTCTGTGCAATTCAAGGTAGCCACCTACAAGTAGGTAGTTTTATGTAAAACCCCTAGGACGTACCCCAATTTAAATGTACATATAGGCTAGTGAGGTAGGATATTTTGGACCAGAGAACCTTTGTATATGTATTTTAAGGACATAGTGCCTATGTGATTGTTAGCCTGGAGAGCATAGATGCTAAAATCCAATAAGCCTAACATTGTAATATGTAATCACACTCAAAATATTAATAAAAATACATCGTTGTTGTAGACCTAGTCACACGAAAGAGTATGGGGGGATATAAATCCACACCATAGGGAAAGGGGGGCTAAGGGTTTAGGAAAAGGGGCCAAAACAAAGGATATATATTTATCCTAGGTTCTTAAAGGATGGGAACGAGTCACCAAGTGGAGTCAAGATATCCATAAGGTGACAAGTCTCAAGTTATTATCATGCAAATATTTTGTTGGGACTTACTGTATTATGATCATTCACTCATTATTCTCTCATTATCTCATCCTTCACTCTTTTCATGCGTACACTTTTCCATCCATCCTTGGTACATAGACCTGGAATCTTGTATAGTTTTTTGTAACCAATGAATCGGGTAATATGAGGTGAAGAGCCATGTTTTTAGGCATGTCGATATTCAGAACAGGGGGGTTGGCAGGCTAGTGAGAATTCTCTTTAGGTGAGATAAATGTTCAGAATCTCTTTTCCCTGTGCACTGGGAAATAGCTACAGAGCTCTGAGACATTATTTCTAGCCTATTGTTGAATCTTGAAAGGGAATTGGGGTAGCCAAATGACTGTTCAACACAGAAGGGGAACACTCCCTAGGGTGGGATAGACTATGGGAAATGAGAGGCTATAGGCTAGTTTTAGCAGTTGGAACCTTGAAATGAGTTTTATTGTTCTAGTTACACCTTATTTTGTATTAGGAGGCCTTCCCTGGTGGAGTTTCTATCCTCAGATAGGGGGTGACTTAGTGCTAAGAATTTATGAGCACACAGTCTATGGCTAGGAGTAACGTATGAGGTCTACATGTAGTTGGTGGATTATTCATAAGATAAGTGTATTAACTATGTTTATTTTAAATGTTGTGTTATTATTTATGATTTTTATGTTATGGGTTTTTATTGTTTCAATTATGCTTAAGTTTAAAATATTGTAGAAATGCATAGGATTGCATTTTGTATGTATGCAACGCATTTTTATTACAAATTTAATGGTATTAGAGTTGGAATTTTGTGTGGCATATCCCATCTTGGGGGTTGGGGATGATACACTATGGTATTAGAGTCACATGTTCAACATTGAGCATGTATGGGCCAAAGACAGAGTGTTGAAGATGAGGTTGTAGAAATTCAATTTTCGGAGGATATTTGCAACCTGTTTGTTAATAGTACTCTTGTCAATTTGGGAGAAATTCATGGGAAAATTTAAGAGAAATGAGCCAAGGAGTGAAATTTTATAATTTTAACTAATTTCGGGGAATTTTTGGACTAGAATTGAGCCAAATTTCATATTTGTGGAGTATCCATGACAAAATTGGGAGAAATAGGGGAAAAGCCTCAATTTATGTTGTGAAATTTATGGAAAATTTGATAGGGACAGGTTGAATTTTGTGTGAAGAGGTTTAATTGACATGCACAGGGATGAAATTGACCATACAAAGCTAATTATAGAACTTGAATTGCATTATGGGGAAATAATTTGGAACTTGAGCATTTTTGGAAAAAATCAAAATTTGGTGAAAAGGGGAAAAATTGAGTATTTTTCCATACATGATGTTCGTGTGATGTGGCAGTAGTGTGGAAATGAAGTGGTGGTGACATGGGAGAAGTTAGATGGAATGCCATGGTGGCAGGTTCATGGTGAAATGTGCAAAATGGGCTTGGTGGCATGGTGAAAGGTGACATGGGGGTTGCATGAGATAGTGGTATGGTGAATACCATAAACCACTGTCACGTGTCTAGCAAGCAATTTTGGATTACAACCCTTGTACTATGTGACACCATTCAGATCGTACATGGTATGATAAAACCACCATATCACCCTAGACATATGTTAACACTTGTGTATGTTAGGGATGCAACATAACCTTTATGTCGTTAATCTTTCCATTCTCAGCTATCAGATATGGGGAAACATGCAAGTTGCATGCACCAAGGAAAAAGGTACGACATGGGACCTTCCCATCCCTGCAACTAATGAAGAGGCACCACATGGATGTTTGACATACAAAGTGGGACCCTTGTCCCATATGGGGTCAGAGATACACTAGTTGGGCAAGTGGGGCCGTGAAATATGAATATTTTATTGAAATGTAAGGACCACATAAAGGAAAAAGAGAGAAATAAGAGAGAAGGATGATGATATAGTTCTAGGTAGTACAAGAGGATGACATGGAATCATCTCATAGTGACTGGTGTACCCAGAATGCCATATAAGTTTCCAGTTCAACAGAAAATGGTTTAATTTCTCAAAAAATTACATTGTTTTCCAGGTCATGAACTTGTAGGCCATTTTTGAAGGCCTAAACAATTCTTTTAGGAAAATAAAATCCACAAGAATAGAGTGTACCATAGTACACTTTGTCTTTTCATCTCAAGTGAAAGAGCTCGGAGAGATATTTCTAGAAAGATAATTTTTTTTCTCAAATAGATCATGTATTAGGAAGTTACATGCTAAACAGTGCAAGGTAAATTTTGAGACCCAATTAACTTCTGAAGACCATAAATTCCTTCTCAGAGATTGGATTGGGACACAGGATAATTCTATGGAAATATATTGAGCCATAGAGGAAATCCATGGATTTGAACTAATTTTATGGGTACATGAAAGTTCATAGGAGGACATAGAAAGCACCTGTAGCATTCAGTGCTAAAAAGGCAAATCAATCAAAACTTCAGTAGGTTGTAACTAGCATCTTGGTTGTTGGATGAAGGTGAAACATGGATAGATTTTTCAACATAGGGTTATTAAGAAACACAATGGAGATCATATCAAAATCCCAAAGGAATTAGTGTAGGTATTCAAGAATAGGGATGAAATTACACTTGGTCAAAAAGTGTATAAAATAACAAATGGATAATTTTTCAAATGGCTATAACTTGTTTCTCAGAGCTTCGAATTTGGTAAGAGGATAGTCATGCGAAAGGTGTTGGATAGAGGAATCCAATAATGAACCTAGAAATGTGTATTGGACTATATAATTCACAAGAAAATAGAAATAATAATTTTGGTGTATTGAAAAGGGAATAATGGTGCATAAATTGAAAGATTTGTTAAATTATTGTGGTCTAACAAATCATATTGCATGCACATTTTGTAGAGTTAAAGGAAAATATAATAGACACAAATTCATCAAAGAGACCATAGTCATGGAAGATTCACAGAGGACTTACAACCATGAAGATGAAGTAAGAGTGTTGTATGTGAGCATGAGTAATGCAGGGAAAAAATCAAATGGTCATGGAGAAGGAAAACAAGAAAGAATGAATTTGGTAGAGACAATAAAGATTCCACAAAGAGACGTTCAAATTTATAAGGTAGATAATGAGAGACTTTTCAAATTGAAGGACAAAAAATATGGCTTCAACATCAAGTTGTCACAGAACTTGGACATAATAGAGAATAAAACGGACAACGAGTCAAAATCAAACAAGTGAAGAAGTCAAAGATATCATGCTAGAAGAGGAGAATCAAAAAGTTCTAGTAGACACCACCATCACTCCCCAAGACACTCAGATAGATAATCACACAACAATACAAGATTATTTCCTATCAGAAGGCATAATATGAGGTCGTGGGTAGATAAACTACACAGATAAATGAATAAGGTCAAGCCCCCTACCTTTGATGGTGAACACAAGAAGGATGAGGATGTAGAGACTTGGATTTTGGGGATGAGTAAATAATTTCAACTCCACAATTACTCCTCAAAAGTCGAAGGAAGAATTTCCATCTACCAGCTCAAGGGAAAAGAATGAATGTGGTGGGACCAATTTGTACAAGTGCAGGACATTGATGTGAAGAAGGTTACTTGGAAGGAATTCAGAAGGTATTTCCAAAAGAAGTACTTAACCAATCATTATTATGGTAGGAAGATTAAGGAGTTATTTGAACTCAAGATTGGGAGTATGACCATGGATGAGTATGAAAGGAGATTTTTAGAGTTGTTGAAATATGTTGACTTCATCAAGGATGAACATGTCAAAATTCAAATATACCTGAGTGAGATGCCATTGATTTTCAGTCATAAGATACAATATGATGATCTCATGAAATTGGAGGAAATCATAAGTAGATATAAATGCCTCTATTATTAGCCTAGAGTAAGACCAACTTTTCAAAAGGATAGGGAAGACAATAATAAAGGAAATATAGAGCAGAGGAAGAAAGGGACCAAGCCACCATCCTTCATAAATAATTCTCAAGGATAGTCAACTTCCAAGGAACTTAGAATGACATAAAAAATGGGGAAAAGACCAAGGAAACAACCTATTAAATGTTGGGGTTTTGAGGGAGAGAAAATGTACAAATATTTCCCTCGTAGAGGTGAAAAAGTGAGGATTATCCACAATATACAAAAGACTCATACAATTGAGGATGTAGACAGAATCATGCCAAGGATCTATGAAACCATAGATAATAAGCAAGAATATTTGCAATCCCACATTATTGAAGTGGAAGGTAAGATCAATGATCAACCTATTTCTATTTTACTTGATTCAAGAGATACTTGTAGTTATCTAGATCCTAATATGGTGGAAAGATTTAATTTTCCAAGAATAAATCTTGGGAAATCTTGGTTGGTTCAGCTAGCTATAGGAGCTAATATAAGAATTAATGAGATGGATAAGGAATTTCTAATGGACGTGAATGGGATGAACACAAAAGAATATTTGAAAATCATACCTTTGGGATCATATTATTTCCTAATTGGTATGGATTAGTTGGACAAGCATCATGTTGTCCTAGATTATTATAACAAGGAATTTACTTGCTTGGATGAAAAAATGCACTTGAGGATAGTTCAAGTTATTTTAAGAGTAGTAACTATTATAGAAGTTTCAACCCTGCAACTAAAGAAAAGATTTAGGAATGCGTGTGAAATTTATGAAACTCAAATGGGGAAGACATCTAAGGATAAAGTGAGAAATATTGAAGACTGTATTATTTTAAAAGAGTTTGAAGATGTATTTAAAGAAATATCGGGATTTTCACCCAAAATAGATATTGTTTTCTCTATTAATATAATTATTGGAGCATCCACAATATGTAAGAATCCTTACATGATGAGTACACCCTATTTGAAGGAATTGAAAATGTAACTTGAAGATATTTCGAAAAAGGGGTATATATGCCTAAGTGTGTCTCCTTCAGGTGCACCAATTTTATTTGTGAAACAAAATGATGGTACAATAAGGATTTACATTGAATTCAAGCCGATGAATAAGGTGACTTTCAAGAATAGGTATAATTTTCCAAGGATAAATGATCTATTTGATCAACTGAAAGAGAAAAAAATATTCTCCAAGATTTACGTTAGATTGGGCTACCATCAAATGAGAATTATATAAGAATACATCCGCAAGAAAACCTTCAGAATGAGGTATGGCCATTATGAGTTTACAGTGGTGCCATTTGGGTTTTCAAATGTATTAGTTGTCTTTATGTGTTTTATGAATGGTATATTCATATATTACTTGGATAAGTGTGTCATTTTCTTCTTGGATGACATACTTCTCTACTCCAAGTCGGAAGAAGATCATCAACAACACTTGAGAAATGTGCTACAAGTGTTGAGGGCACATCAATTATATGAAAAGTTGAGAAAGTGATCATTTTATCGGAGGAAGAAACATTATTAGGGACATATCTGATCCAGGTGGATATCGGGGGCCACCAACCTTTTCCAAATGGCTCAAAACAGTTTTCTGGCCATTTTGGCAATTTACTATTTTTAGCAGGGTTTCACTTCCGGGGCCATTTTGAGGGCCTAAATGAAGTTTTTTTTAGATCAATGTTCTCAATGATAGCCAAAGGCATGATTGATTCCCCAAAATGAATCTCCTCGACGATACCTTTCCAACGAGCTATCACATGCCTAAAAGGGAGATCGTATGCAAAAGTTACGACCCCGGGAAGTTGATGCACCAACTTACCCAAACGGGGCCCACATGAATTTTGGCGTTTCATCTCCTAGGGTTAGGTTTTTGGATGTCTAGGACTTTTGGCATTCCCGTCTATTGTAAAAAGGTCTTCCGAGCCTCATTGTGATCATCTTCTTGCGAATGCGAGTAGCCGTCACATCTCTTCTCAGAGATAAGCTGCCACCATTCTAGCGAGTCTTTCACTCTGTATTTTTACAGTCTCTGTACATTTCTTTCATTAATAGAAATTGTGTATTACTGTATATCTGTGTTTATGGTTGCATCTCTGATATGTTTCTGTTATATTACTGAATATACGTGATATCTCTGTGCATTTCTTTATTATATCTCCGCTCTCATTTCGTGCCGAAAATAATCCGGATCAATATCATATTAGAGGAAGGGATAACAGTGGATCTAAAAAATATAAGATCCCTTGAGGATTGGATAGTACCAAAGAATGTCTCAGAGGTGAGATCTTTTATGGGACTTGTAGGCTACTATAGAATATTTATTGAGCGTTTGTCAAAGATTGCACACCCAATCACTTATTTGCAAAAGAAGGGTGTGAAGTTTGAGTGGATATCCGATTGTGAAACAAGTTTCAAACCTTTGAATATATTATTAACAAGTGCACCAATATTGAATATTGTTGATCCCAATGAAGAATTCATTGTGGTCACTGATGCATGCAAAGAAGGGCTTGGTGGAGTCCTTATTCAAAATGTGCATGTGGTGTGATATGATTCAAGGAATCTAAAAGAACATGAGAGACACTATGCCACTCATGATTTATAATTAGAAACTATAATGCATTCCTTAAATATGTGGAGGCACTATCTCATGGGAAAATGATTCGAGTTGAGGATATACCATAGTGGTCTGAAATATTTGTTTGGATAATCAGCTTTGAATGATAGGAAAGCTAGATGGTTGGAATTTCTTAGTGAGTATGAATTTGATATAAAACATATCAAAGGTAAGGAGAACAAAGTGGATGATGCACCCAATAGGGAAATGCATGAGATGCATGATACAACCATTAGAATTTATAAATCTGATTTAAAAGACATAATTTTGGAAGTTGCACAATCAAATAAACAATATTTGGAAATAAAAGGGAAATTACAACAAGGTGATTCCTAGAAGAAAATTGAGGATTATGAGATGAGAGAGGATGAAATCCTCATGTACATGGGCAGAGTATATGTGTCAAATTATCAAGAGATAAAAAAATATGGTGTTAATAGAAATGCATAACGTGGCTTATGCTGGGCACCCAAGTTACCAGAAAACACTTGTGATTGCCAAGAGTAAAACATATTGGCCAGGTATGAAGAAGGAAATGGTTTATTATATAGTCAAATTTTTTTAATGTCAGAATGTCAAGGCTGAGCATAGACATCCAATTAGTTTTCTACGACCATTACCCATTCCTGAGTGGAAATGGGAAGTGGTGATAGTTGAAATTATCACCAAGCTTCCCAGAAGAACAAAAAAACATGATTCCATCAATGTTGTGGTGGATAATTTAACTAAAGTTTCTCTTTTTATTCTAGTGAAGCTCACTCACATGGAATATAACATTGCAAATATTTATATGGGATAAATTGCTAGACTACATGGTGTGCTAAAGGAAATTGTTTCTGATGTATATCCCAAATTTACATCTAATTTTGGGAAGGGTTTATTTAAAGTATTTGGGACAAATATAAACTTTAGCACAACTTATCATCCAGTGTCAGGTGGGAAAAAAGAGAGAGTCAATTGGGTGATTAAAGACATGTCAAGGATGTATGTTATGGATAAACCATAGAAGTTTGAAGACTATATACATTTAGTAGAGTTTGATTATAACAATGGGTATCAAACATATTTAAATGTGTTCCCATTTGAAGCATTGTATGGCCAACAATGAAATACACCAATGATATAAGACATGCCAAAAGATAGAATAGTGAATGGGCTAGAATTGCTTAGAGAAATGGAAGACTAGATGGTGAAGATTAAGAATAATTTAAAGGATCCCCAAGACAAGAAAAAATGATATTCATACAAGGGAGGAACTCACAGAGAGTTTAAAGTGGGTGATCATGTGTTCTTGAAAATGAAGGACAAGAGAGGTTCCTTGAATTTTGAGAACTGTTTGAAGCTAGCAGTGAGATATTGTGGACCCTTTGAAATTGTAGAGAGGATTTTCCATGTTGCATACATGCTTTCACTTATTCCATCCATGTGAATTCAGAATGTATTCCAAGTGTATTTTCTTAAAAAGTATGTACCTGATGCTAATCATGTAATTGATTGGATTGTGATTCAAGTGGAGGAAGAACGACACTTTTGATTTCAATCGGTGTGCATATTGGATCAAAAATCCAACTTCCTCTATAATTGAGCAAATGGGATGGTAAAGGTTTAGTGGACCTATTATGGTCATGAATATGTAACTTGGGAGCATGAGGATTCCATGTAGCAAGAGTACCCACATATTTTTGAAGGATTTTGAAGCATTTTTCATATACATGTGTATATAATGCAATGAGGACAGTGCATAAATAAAGGGGAGGGGAATTTAATGTCCCTAGGATGAACCCCAATTATAATTTGCATATAGGTTGGTGAGCCAAGATATTTTGTGCCAGATCACCTTTCTATATGTATTTTGAGGATAGAGTGCCTTTGTAATTGTTAGGATGGAGAGCCTATATGCTAAAAGGCCAACAAGCCTAACATTGTAATATGTAATCACACTCAGATTATTAATAAAAATGCATTGTTGTCGTAGACATAGTGAGACAAAAAAGTATTGGGATCTATAACTCCACACCATAGGGAAAGGGGCGATAAGGTTCTAGGAAGAGGGACTAAGCCAAGGAAATATTATAACAACATTTCCTAAATTCTAGTTTATGGGATATAAATTTATCCTAACTTCCTAAAGGATGGGAATAAGTAACAAGTTGAGTCAATCTAGTTCATAAGGTGGTAAGTGTCAAGTTATTGTCATCCAAATATATTGTTGGGGATTAGTGTATTTTGATAATTCACTCATCATTATCTCATTATGTCATACTCCACTCTTTCCATACGTACACTTTGCCATCCGTCCATGGTACCTAGAATTGGAATCTTGTGTATTTTTTTGTAACCAGTGAACAGGGTGATACGAGTTGCAGAGGTGGGTTTTCAAGCCAGTGGGTATTAAGAAGAGGTGGGTTTCTAGGCCATTGAGAATTATCTCTAGGTGAGATAAATATTGGGAATTTATTTCCCTGTAGACTTAGAAATAATTACAGAGGTCTCATATGTTTTTTTCGTATGTTGTTGAAGCCCTAAAGGGAAGTGGGGCAACTGAAGGACTATTGAGCAGAGAAGGGGCACACTTCCTGGGGTGGGACATGCTATGGGAAATGAGAGGTTGTAGGCTAGTTGCAATAGTTAGTGCCTTGACATGCATTTTATTATGTTGGTTAGACCTTAGTCTGGCTTAGAAGGCCTTCCCTGATTGATTTTCTATCCTCATTTCATGGGTGACTTGCTCCTGAGAATTTATGCGCTGCAGAGTCTATGGATGGGAGGAACATTGGAGGTATGCATGCAATTGGTGGATTATTCATAATACTAGTGTCTTCCCTATGTTTATTTTAAATGTTGTGTTATTATTTATGATTTTTCTGTTATGAGTTTTTATTGTTTCAATTATTCTTAAGTTTACAATACTATAGAACTACATAAGACTACATTTTGTATGTATGCATAGCATTTTTATTGCAAATTTAATGGTATCAGAGTTGAAATTTTGTGTGGCATATCCCATCTTGGGGGTTGGGGATGCTACACTTTATAAAATGTTAGTTTTGGATTGGACTATGTCATTGAAATACACATTGTTATTTGCAATACAAGTAGTAAACCAAACTCGAAAACCCAAATCTAAATAGAGATTGCAAACAATAATTTTTTTTATTTACTTATTCATAGAAGATCCATGTTGGTGAGGTGTGTGGGGTAGTGGCAGGATATAAGTCTCACATTTACATATCATATGGTATAAAATTAGTTTAATATGTGGCCTTGAAGAAACTATTAGGACACTAAATAGGAATAAAATTTATTATGGGAAAGGAATTGGAAAGAGAGGGGTTGGAAGAATTCATAGGATTCAATGTGAAAATCGAAGAGGAGAACTTACACTTGAAGGAGAGGATAAAAAATATTAAAATGGATCTTGAGACATTGGCAAAGTTATAGGTATTTTTCAAAGAGATCAAGGAAGTGAAAACACTTTCCATTTATACTTTATATGGAAGTGCCATGATTGAGACAAGCATGGTAAGATCATCCTCCAAGAACCTTTCTTAAAATCCATCTAGTGATTTTTAGAAGCATGCTAGAGGAATCAATTATAATCTCAGGAGAAAATGGGATATAATGGCCAAGGGATAAGTAGGAGAAGAATGGGGATGGTAAACCCCATTATATATCAACATAGAAGGTCAAGGATTGAATGGACAAGAGGAAGAAAGAAAACATTTTATGCATTTAAGAACACCAACATAACATTTATTAAATAAAGAGGGACCAAAGAAGAATCTGTTTCAATTAAAAAAAAGAAAAAAAGAAGTAATAGATAGTAGGCCATTATTCCAACCTACTTGTAGAATCTTGAAATATTGTAGCTAAGGGATGTTTCATCGTAGCTAATTATAGGCACAATGTTTCATCCTTATTTTCTGGATTGTTTCTTAATTGTATGCACTGTTGTACCCGCGAGGATTTTAAATAAATATTACTTGACAACAATCCCATCCTTATGGTGACACCATTTTATTTTGATTATGCATTAACAATGTTTCAACTCCTTCATATAGGGTAAATTCCCAGCTTTATATTTTGGTTTATGGTGACAACTATCGTTTTTTAATCTTGCTGCTTCCTTTTACCTTTATCCATTTTGGATATTTATAGGTGTAGTAAAACTTTTATCCCTTGCCTCAACCCTCAATTATTAATTAATACCAAAGATAGGCCGATAAGATATCCACTGTCTCATATGTTTTCACCCTTTTTCTCTATAAATTTTATTTGGATGGATCTTAATATCGTTGTTCCACTGTTATCTTTTATTTTAACTTTTAATTTATTCTAGCATGTTATATGGGGCATCGAAAATGCACATGATCTATCATAGTGTAGGGTTTCATTATTACTGGATGAAGGGTATGAATATTGTAGAACCTTTTTAGATATCTCCACATGATTATGAAATGGTTTAAGTTTTTAAAAATGATTATTATTTTTAAATTGGTGAAGCCCATTTCATAGATATAGAATACATAGCTCATAAAAGAAATAAACATAGTAAAGAAAGTTAATTATGCTTGGTCACTATCAACGCAAAGCTGGCTTCTCAAGGCAACTATCGTCTAATTAGGACTTCCACTCAGAAACCTACAACTATTTTCTAGCTAAGAGTTTCGAGCTATAAATGTTCTCTCCATAAACATACATAGTTAATGCTGAATGGTAAAATTAAAGTTGTATTATTGATCAATTTAGAACGGTTAGTTTATATATGAAGATGATGTTGATGTTAATGGTTCATGTAATGTCCTTGCAATATAAAAAGGGCTATGTTAGCATGGATAACATATGAAATGTAAGATCATTGTTATTTTTATTTACAATGTTATTGTAGTATAAAAAGTAATGATATGGTTAGTTTATTGTAAGGTTAATTTAATTTTATTATTAGTGACAACATGTAAAAGGTAAGGTCCTTGAAACTAAGTACAATAAATTATTATGATTTAGTAAAGGAGGAATTTGCAATTAATTATATGTACTTATTTTAAGGCTGGGTTGGTAACTCATCGACTAACGAAAATTAAACTAAGTGATTGATCTGTACTTGATGCCATTTGAGTCGTAGGTAATGTTGAGTCTTAACTAATGGTAGATTATTGTCGGTGTCCTTTTGACTTGTGCCTTACATAGAGGACATGGTCATTCGTTAACCTTTGTTGTACTTGGTTGTAAACAATTTATTGTTTTCTTTGTTTGTGTCGGGTGGGATGTAGACACCCCCATCTTCCTCAGAACAGTCGCCAGCCCTGAGACCTTAAATGGTTAAAATCGGTGGGAACTTGGGCTTAAGCGTTGCTAATGTGTCTTGGAGGTCCTAACCATTGCAGGGTAGGATGGGCGGGTAGTTAGTCTTTTTATTCTCATTGATTGTTTGTCCCCCTTTGCTTCTGGATGCTTGATGTGTATCTTAGATTGTTATGTTGTTGTTGCAGTTGCATTCGCCATGTTCGTCATCATATGGCGACGCAGAGTCGAATGTGTTTGTTATCCTAGTACACATGCGCACACACACAAAAAATAAATTTATTAGCACTTGTTAAGAGGTTGGTCGTCGTAACGAGGAGGAACGTTACATATGGTATCAAAGCGGGTTTGACCCACGAATTTGGATCGCTACAGATTTCGTTGACATGATTTGATTATACTATTGCTAATCGAGTTAATTGTGTGCGTGCAGGTAATCATGGTTAGAGGGCACCGCGGAGGCAGATGACGGGGTGCTAGGGAAGGAGGCGTGATGCCCCCAATAGCATCCACGCCAGACAGGTCTAACCCCCAGGTCGACGAGAAGGTTCTTGGACATGAGTAGATAGAAATTCGTGATGTAGTCTGGATGATGAGATCCTTTTAGTGCATGTCCGAGGCATTGATCAACCGTTTGGATAAAGATGAGGCCAGGGTGCCGGCACCCACTGAGGTTCTGTCGCGCACACCGGCCGTTACTGGTAGCATTCACCGTGAACTTGAGAAGGTCAAATTTCCCGAGTTCTTTGGTGCCCCAGATGGCGCAGCCACCGAGGCATGGTTGGAGAACATGGCTATGTGCTTCGCACTTCGCGATTATACCTCCAACATGAAGGTCCGCATGGTGGTCTTTCAAATGAAGGGGATCACTCTTATATGGTGGAAGACGCTCCTACCATAGTTGAACATGGCCGTCGAAGACGTCTCATGGGAACTGTTTGAGGAATGATTCCGAGAGAGGTACCTTTCAGAGGAATTCATTGAGCGTCAGCTCAATGAGTTCAACACCTTATGACAGGGAGGTCATACGGTGCCCGAGTACAAGGAAGATTTTATGGAGTTGCTTCGATATGCTCTGCATATTAACATGGAGAAACTTAAGGTCAACAGGTTCGTGTTTGGCCTTAACGGCAACCTGCATGCAAAGGTTAGGATTTTGATGCCTCAAACCTTGTACGATGTTTTCCAGAAGGCCCTCATAGCAGAGGAGGAGCTTATCAGTGGGGGTCAGACCAGGACTCCAACGAGACCAGTAGGGCAGTGTTCATCTGGAACACAGCAACACCAGACACCAGTGAGACTTATGCTGGGATATCATGGCTTCCAGAGGGGATCCACTTTCACTACACCTCGACGACCACCGCCTCAATAGCAGACACCTTATCGGGGACCACAGCATCAACAAAAGCATCGCCTACACCAACAACAATTTAGGCCTATTCAGCAGAACTGACTAGGGTACCAGGCCGGTGGGCCGTCATCTTCTACTTCGGGTACCAGGACTACTGGACCGAAGAAGGGGTGTTGGACGTGTGGGGAGCCATACTAAAAGTACGATTGTCCTATGGAGAGGACCCAAGTATCTGGATCAATAGGACCCACTACCATGGGAGATATGGGCAGGGCCCATCAGATTCATGCAGCGGTGAATAACTGCCAGGAAAAGCACCATTCGACTGTGCTCAAGATGACAGGTACTATCGCTGACCAGACCCTTAGTATTTTGATAGATCCTGGTACTACCGAAAGTTTCATCTCTGGTGCAGAGATAAAAAGGATTAAGGTAAAGTCAATCAAACAGATGAGTTTAGCTTCATGGAGATGGCGTCGAGAGCCAAACAGAAGGTTGGAGGAAAGGTTACGGGCTGTGCCCTTAACCTGGGAAAGTTTGTCATGCGGGCCAACTTGTACGTCACGATCTTAGGATCTTATGATGTCGTAATTGGTATGGATTGGTTGGAATCGCATGAGGAGATACTCAACTGTAAGATGAAATGGTTGAGCTTGGTCTATGACGAGGGACAGAGACATGTGATTGTAGGACGAAACTAGGGAGTTTCCCTGAGGTTTATCTCTTCCTTACAACTATGGAAGAGTATGTGCAAGGGGTGCAAGCTTTATGCAATACTTGCGTTAAACGAGAAGGGAGTAGCAGAAGGTAAAGAACACCTTCTGGTGGTTAGAGAGTGTGTGGACGTATTTTCGAAGGAGTTACCAGGGATGCCACCGGAGAGAGAGTTGGAGTTTACCATAGACCTAAAACCAAGGACTGAACCGATAGAAAGAACACCTTATCAGATGTCCACCTCGGAGTTACAAGAGTTGAAAATGCAAGTGGAGTTGTTAGACCTGGGACTGATATGTCCTAGTGTGCCACCGTGGGTACACCTATTATTTTCATTCAGAAGAAGGATGAATTGTGGAGGCTTTGCATTGACTACCATCAACTGAACAAGGCTACGATCAAGAATCAGTATCCCTTGCTGAGAATTGATGATCTGTTCGATCAAATGAAGGGTGCGAAGGTGTTCTCCAAGATGGATTTGCAATCAAGATATCACCAGTGACATATCAAAGAGGATGACGTCCCTAAGACTGCCTTTAAGACGAGGTTTGGACATTACGAGTTTACTGTTTTACCATTTGGACTGACAAATGCCCCAGGATTATTTATGAGTTTGATGAATGGGGTGTTCCGCGAGTACTTGAACAAGTTCGTCCAAGTGTTCATAGACGATATTTTGATTTACTCTCATATGAAGAAGGAGGATGATGAGCACTTGCACTTGGTACTATAGTGTATGCGAGAGCACAATTTGTATGGGAAGTTGTCCAAATTCTCTTTTTATCAATCGAGGATTCACTACTTAGGGCATGTCATCTCCGGCGAAGGTATCACCGTGGATCTAGCCAAGGTTGAGGCTATTGTGGAATGGATTGCGCCAATGAATGTCATGGAAGTGCGTAGCTTTATGGGTATAGCAGGATATTACCGACGGTTTGTCGAGGGATTTTCGAAGATAGCAAATCCGATCATGGAATTGTAGAAGAAAAACAAGAAGTTTGTTTGGATCGAGAAATGCATGAAAGAATTTCGGAGGATTAAGGAGTTTTTGACGACAACACTGATACTAAAGGTCCCTGACATGGATGCAGACTTCTTGGTATGCACAGATGCATCCAAGGAAGCCTTGGGTGGAGTCTTGATGCAAGACAGATGAGTGATTTCTTACATTTTGGGGAAACTAAGAAGGCATGAGGAGAACTACGTGATGCATGATTTGGAGTTATTATCCATCGTTTATACCTTGAAGGTTTGGAGACACTACCTTGTTGGATGAAAATTTGAACTAAAGACTGATCGTTATGGACTACTACACATTTTTATGCAAAGCGACCTGAACGCACGACAATGGCGTTGGTCAAAATTGCTTAGAGAGTACGAATTTGAGATTTCTTACATAAAAGGAATAGTGAACTGAGTGGCAGATGCTTTGAGTCGAAGACCATGCATCTTTTCGGTGTTACCTCTTCAGACGAATATACGTGAGAAGATTCTCACTTTACAGCGTGATGATGATTGGTACAAAGAGGTCGAGGGTTTTCTCGGACAAAACACCATGATGGTACCATGATATGAGGGATTTTCATTTGATAGCAATGGATTATTGAGGTTTAGAAGTCAGATTTACGTACAACGAAACGACGAGTTGAGGATGTTGATCCTGAGCGAGGCTCATAGAGCAGTTTACATGGCTCACCCAGGAGTCACGAAGATGAGGGAAAACCTTAAACCCTTATTCTTCTGGAAGGGAATGAAGGCCGACATAATCAACTATGTGGCCAGATGTCTAGAGTGCTAGCAGGTAAAGGCTGAACATAGACACCCAACAGGATTACTACAACCACATGCCATTTCAGAATCGAAATGGGAGGCTATTTCAAAGGATTTTATTGTTGGATTTCCACTGATGGCAAGGAGACATGACTTGATTTTCGTAGTAGTAGACACTCTAACGAAGAGTTCTCACTTTATACCTGTGCGTACGACGTATCAGGCACCTGACATAGCTAGAGTTTTCATCAGTAAGATTGTGAGGCTGCATGGCATGTCTAGGAGGATTATATCTGATCGAGAATTGGTGTTTACTGGAAGATTTTGGACGAGTTTCCAAGAGGCCTTGGGAACCCAACTTAAATTTAATACAACATATCAGCCAGAGACTAATAGATAGACTGAACGAATGGACCAAACCTTTGAAGACATTTTGCGCATGTACATGATGGACCAAGAAAAATTTTGGGAGGAATTCTTGCCACTAGTAGAGTTCGCTTACAACAACAATTACCAGAGCACCATTAAGATGGCACATTTCGAGTTTCTTTATGGGTGACTGTGTCAGATGCCCTTGATTTGGGATCGGCTTGAGGATAGGGTCCTAGTGGGACTAGAAGCGATCTAAGAAATGGAAGAGCAAATGAAAACCATAAGACAAAGTATTAAAGAAGCGCAGGATTGACATAAGAGTTATGCCGATGCGCATCGAGTCGACTGTAGTTACAAGGTCAGCGATCAAGTCTTCTTTCGGGTTAAACCACATAAGAGTTGAATTAAGTTTGGGAAGGGAGCCAAAATATCTCCGAGGTTCATGGGACCTTTCGATATTGTGGAGAGAAAGGGGCCCATGGCCTATCGACTAGCCTTGCATGATTCCTTGAGGCGTATGCACGATGTTTTTCATGTATCTGTTTTGAGACATTATATCACTAATCCTACACATGTGATTGACATGAGTTCCTTGCAGGTATCAGATGAGGGAGCGCTCATGGCTGAGCTGGACTGCATTATAGATCATCACATTCGACAGTTGCGATGTCGAATGTTAGATCAGGTCAAGGTCCAATGGGACAATTATAGTCCGCACTCGGTGACCTTGGAGGATGCATATGATATGCGTCAACAATTTCCTTTTTGTTTGATAGATATACATATGATACTATGATACACTTAATTCAACATTTATACTGAGAAACTTTGGGATGAAGTTTATACCAAGAGGGGGGTGTATGTAACATCTCACTCTGGTGCACTGAGAAAACTTATTCTTTGAGGAAACTTGCTCGCAAGTAATCCGGGCTATTATGATATTAAAACATTTGTCCTTGATTATGATGCATTATGATAGATGACATGATGTTTTACTGCATTGACATAGAAAGGTGTTATTGACTCGGTTTTACTTTTGGACCTTGAGG
Source organism: Picea glauca (assembly GCA_000966675.3). Lineage (NCBI taxonomy): Eukaryota > Viridiplantae > Streptophyta > Pinopsida > Pinales > Pinaceae > Picea > Picea glauca. Next base: position 452,149 of record JZKD02S1944126.1, on the reverse strand, counting down.
ATGCAAAGGCATCGATGGAACCCTTGGACTCCAGATGAAGTCAGGGAGTTTTCTAGTGGGGTTTGATTATTTTACTATGATTTTAGTACATCTGATTAGATGATATGATGTGGACACGTTCTAACATGATTGTTGATGATGCAGGCTGACGATAGCTTACCGACCAGACTCACATATGGAGTAAAGGGGCCACACACACAACTACTAGAGAGGTTGAGGGAGAGGTGTGGACAATAGCCCTGCCACAGCCTACTAGCACTCTCACCGTGGCTCGAACTGTAGGTTAACTATTACCTAGTTCGAGAGGATCCACGATGCCGTGAGGGTAGACTGTGACAGTCATCATGATGACTCTAAGGGGCACGCAATAAGGCAGGGGCCTTATTCCTTAGAAGCCCTTAGTCTCCCACAAGTTCACCTAGCGGAGTATTGACTCTAGGTGTTATTGATGTCTACCAGTCAGTCAAGAGGTGAGTGGCACCCTTGGAGCACGTGTGACGCAAGTCACCCTCAGAGGCAACCCGCTCTCACCAGGACCTTCTGTACTTTGGCCAGAAGAGTTGTATCCATCTTCTATCCTGTATCGGGACCTTTAGTCACCCATAGGATACTCTGTTGATCTCCCGGTAGTCATCTTGGGAAATCAGGTTTTGCGATATCACGGACCCTGTGTGCACGTTCTCGTGCAATTAAAAACTTCGAACCCCGATCTCCAATGGTCAACGGTCAACGCCTCCATTCTGTCGGGGATTTCCCTATCGGGAAATCGGTGAATGTGATATCACTTTACACTTGCGCCACAAAACCCCCAATGTCGATATACACGTGCGCTAATCCCGCACCACGTCACCTCCTCTCTCCACTCTTATCGGAAATCACAGGGTTGCGATTTCACCAGTTGAAATTTCTTGCAATGAGTATTGCCGAATGCTGAATCCTGACCTTCCGGGATCTCGTGCCACCTATCCTGTGGAGATCAATGGCTCCGATAAAATCGGGAAATCGCTACTCATGATTTCAAAGAGTAAGAAACTCTTGCCTACGCAAATGTCGATATGTCGATATGCGATGGCTATGGGTTCTTCCTGCGCCCAAGGGTTAAATCCCTCAATGCTTCTCCCAGATATGATGGTCCGCGGGACTTCGCAACTCTTCGCTGTGAGCACTGACCATCTATTCTTCTTCTTTGGAGAATACTTTCGTTCCACAGCTCTGCCCTATTTGTAACTTCTCCTGGGTCTGTTCCCGCAGTTTTCACGATGGAACTATCCCTTCTGAGCTTGATTCCTCTGGCTCCTTCAACTGAAGGTTGGTGCACTTCTTGCGCACGACGTCCAATCACTCTCTAAGTGGTGGATCTTCTGGACTCTGTGCACTTCCAGCAACAATAATCCCTGCCTTCCTTTTCTCAGACTAGCTACTGAGACTCCAACCTTGGCCTGCACTTCACCTGCACGGCTCTACCAACCCAATTCAACTTCTGGGCAGATGAGAATAAGAGTTCAACTGTCTAGCCTCATCAACGCACTCTATGCGGATGAATTTTGCTGCACTCTATGTAGGAATCTCCTGGCCCAGACAGAGAAACAATTGAAACTCATTCTCCTTTCTTTCAGAATTCAATTAATCCTCTGAAATCACATGCAAAGGATATTCAAATCAATTGCATACAAAGAAAACAAACATTCACCAGCACATAAGCACATACACAGAGAAAACAACACTAGTCATGAAATTGAATCAAAAGCTCTTTCTATTAATCCAATCTGTACATGAGGGCTCTCCACAAGTTCTCTGCTTTGCTCTTCTTTCTCTCAATGATAATCTGAATGAATGATGATTTTTACAATGTACAAAGGGAGGGTTTCTATATCCATTTTCCCTCTCGAAAAATGAAACTATCAAATCTACAATTAATTCCTATCTAACAACATTAAAACTATTAAATGCCTCCTTATCTACAATATAATACAAGTGCGCTTCTTTTTGAATGCCTTCATAAAAGTTCGGCGCAACAATCTCCAAAGCAATTCAAAAATTGTATGTGCTGGTGCTGTCCAGCTGTCTTTCCTCCTCCACGTGCTGGCTCGCTTGATGAGTGAGCGATGCTCCTGCATCATACACCTCAGCTTGAAAGATTTCATGGGATCCTGTCCATGAGCTCCTACACAGTATGTCCATGTTTCTGTATTACTACCTCTGTCTCCCAGCTGGCATCCTCCACTAGGTGATTCTTCCATTTCACTAGGTATTCAAAATATTGCTTCCGCCTAGTCTTCCTACCTACTCTTTTATCCAGCATGCACTCCATTTGAGGTTTCTGTGCAACTGGAAATTGTTTCTACCATTGGACCACTGGTTCCTCAGTTCCAGTGTTTGCTTCTCCAGCCCCGTATGGGTATAAATCCAAAATATTAAAAATCGGAGATATCTCGATGCCATCCGGCAAGTCAAGCTCGTATGCATTTTCTCCAAACTTCCTCAAGACTCTGCATGGCCCGATTTTCTTCATCTTGAGTTTGTTATATGTTCCCCTTGGGAACCTTTATTTCCGCAAGTGTGCCAGAACCATGTCCCCAACCTCAAATTGAAGTTGTCTCTTCCGTTGATCAGCTCTGTGCTTATACTGCTGATTTGATTTCTGCAGTCGCTGCTTCACCTGACTGTGAAGTTCCTCCATCGCTTCAGTGAATTCTTCAGCACGAGCGCTGCTATTTTCAGCCTGTCTTGACTCCCTGATCTCAGAAACTCCCCTCGGCTATGTCCCATACAAAATATGGAACAGGCTTCTGCCTGTACTCCGATTTACCGAATCGTTGTATGCAAATTCTTCCTGTGGTAATATCTAGTCCCAACTGCTATGGTGCTCTATCACCAGGCTTCTCAATAGATCCCCCAGACTTCTGTTCACTACTTCCGTCTGTCCATCTGTCTACGGATCGTATGCTGAACTAAATTCCAAATTAGTTCCTATCTTTTTCCATAGCGTCCTCCAAAAATGACCTATGAATTTTGTATCCTGATCCGAGACTATGCTTCTCGGCAATCCATGCAGTCGCACAATCTCTTTGAAAAAGAAATTTGTAATGTGGGTTGCATCTCTGGTCTTCTGACACAAAATAAAATGTGCCATTTTCGAAAACCTATCTACCACTACAAAGATGTAATCCACTCCTCTTTGTGTCCTCGGAAAACCCAATAAAAAATCCATACTGATTTCCTCCCATGGCCTTTCAGGTATGGGCAATGGCTGATAGAACCCTGTGTTCTGCTTTCGGCCCTTCGCGTGTTGGCAAATCCTGCACCTGTCAACAAACCTCTTAACATTGGCTCTCATGACTGGCCAAAAATATGATTCGCTCAGCTTGGTGAATGTTTTGTCATGTCCAAAATGACCTACTATGCCTCCACTCTGTTTCTCCTTTACCAAATTCTCCCTCATGGAGCAAATTGGAATGCATAGTTGATTGCCTCGGAACAAAAATCCTTCCTGAATCATGAAATCTATCCATGGGCTTCTATCCCTGAGAACTGGGTTCTCAGTTGCCTCGTATGCTTCTCCGAAATATGCATCTCCAGCATACATATTCTTCAGATTTTCAAAACCCAGCGTCTTGACTCTGAATTCCTGCAGTAGCAAACATTTCCTGCTCAAAGCATCAACCACTTTGTTATCAGTTCCTAAAATGTGCTTAGTGACAAATGTGAAATTTTGCATGTACTCTACCCATTTTGCATGCTTCTGGTTCAACTTCTCCTGTTGACTCACGAATTGCAATGCATGATTATCGCTATACAAAATGAATTCCTTGGGTATTAAGTAATGCCTCCACTTCTTTAATGCCTGTATGATGGCATATAATTCTTTATCATACGTGGAGTATTTCAGCTTTGCATCATCTAGCTTCTCACTAAAATATGCAACAGGTCTGTCATCCTGACTTAAGACCCCTCCAACAACATATCCACTTACATCACATTTCACCTGAAATGTTTTCTGAAAATTAGGCAACACAAGAATTGGGTGCTCGGTTATCTTTCGCTTCAATAGATTGAAGCTCCTTTCAGCCTCTGCTGTCCAATGAAAAAATTTATGCCGCTTCTTTACTGTGTCCATCATTGCGGTGCTAATTCCACTAAAGTTCGTGATGAAATTTCTGTAGAAACTAGCCAAACCATGGAAACTCCTCACCTTGAAAACATTTCTCGGTGATGGCCAATTCTTTATCACTTCCACTTTCTCAAGATCCATCTTCAACTCATTGGCTGATATGACAAAACCCAAATAGATGAGCTCTATCTTCATAAAGGAGCACTTCTTCATGTTGATCAACAACTTCTCCTGCTGCAGTCTTCTCATCACAATATCCAAATGCTTCAAGTGCTCAGCCTTCGTCTTACTGAAGATCAGTATGTCATCCAGATATATGACAACAAATTTCTCGATGAATTCCAGCAGGACTTCATTCATCAGTCTCATGAATGTGCTCGGGGCGTTTGTCAAGCCAAATGGCATGACTAGCCATTCGTACAAACCCTTGTTTGTCTTGAATGTTGTTTTCCATTCATCTCCCTCTCTCATGCAAATTTGATGGTATCCTCTTTTAAGATCAATCTTTGAAAAATAATTTGCCCCACTCAGGCAATCCATTAGATCATCCATTCTCGGCAGTGAAAATCTGTACCTGATGGTGATTTTTTTTATCTCCCTGGAGTCTATACACATTCTCCAGCCTCCATCCTTCTTCGGAATTAGTACTGTCGGAACAACACACAGACTTAGAATCTCTCTGACCAATCCTTTGTCCAGCAAATCCTGCACTTGCCTTTTGACCTCCTCATTCTCCTGAGGTGTCAACCTGTACGCTACTTTATTTGGCAAACTTGCTCCACGTATGAGGTCAATATGGTGACTCACACTCCTCATCGGTGGCAACGAACGAGGTAGTTCGTCCACGATGATATCAAGGAACTCTCCCAGTAGTTCCTGAATCTCTTCTGGCAAGTCATCCACTCTTGTGCTAGTCAGGACAATTCTCGGCTTCTTGACCCCATAGAATTGTGGATCTTCATTTTTTTCCATCTCTGTGAGAAGTTCCTTCCCACTCATGAGAAGTATCGTGCTGCTCACTTCCGGCTTCACTTCCTTATCCTTTATTGGAAGCAATCTGTGTGTTTTCCCATTCTTCTCCAAGGTATATGTGTTCATCCTTCCATCATGAACCACATATCTATCATACTGCCATGGTCTACCTAGCAATATATAACATACATCCATGGGAATGACATCACACAGAATCTCATCATGGTAATTTCCTATCTTGAATTTAACTAAGCATTGTTTTGTAACACTTACCCGATGTCCTTTTTGTAACCACGAGACTTTGTAGGGACTCGGGTGCTTAGTTGTTTCCAACTCCAGCTTTTCCACCATCTCGGTCGAAACGAGATTATCTATGCTCCCACTGTCAATTATGACCTTGCACTTCATGTCCTTGGCTGTGCAAGCGGTTCTGAACAGTCTGCTCCTCTGCACTGAGCTTTCCACCTCTTTCTCAGGTGTCAAAAGAACTTTGCGTACCGTCAGTGACTTCCCACTTCCGGTGTATTCATCCTCAACATCACGCCTATGTGCCTCTATGATGTGAGCTTCACTTTTTTCCATCTTCCTGTCTGGACAATCCATGGCTTTGTGTCCGTCCTTCCCACATGTAAAACATGTGATGACTCCTCCTTGGCCTCTTCCTCTACCTCGGGTACGAGGAAAAGTGTTCACGTCAGCATATCTGCCACCCTGTTCTGCATACTACCTCCGCGGCTCAGCATATTGCTGCCTCTACTGTGAGGTTCCACCTCTCTCAACCTTACCCTGAGGTTTCTTCCATTCCTCCTTGGGCTTCTGTATTCTTTCTTGGGCAATGACCTTGCCTCTGGGCTGACTCCTGCCTCGCCCTTGCTGTCCTTTCTTGCGGCTCAACTTTTCTTCGGCTTTTAGAGACAATTGGTAAGCATCTTCCACCATCCTGATGGTTAGCATGCTTAACTCATCCTGAATGTCATACCTCAACCCATTCAGGTATCTCGCCACCTTCTTGTCATCACTCTCTCGATGACCAGCTCTGATATTGAGTCTGTAAAATTCTTCAGTGTACTCCTTCACCGTCATCATCTTCTGTCTTAGGTTCTGCATCCGCCTAAACAGTGTGATCTGATAATCTCTGGGGATGAATTTTTCTTTCATCTTAGCAATCATCCGATCCTAGCTTTTAATTTTCTATTTTCCTTTACAGCGCCTATCGGCCTGCAAATCATCCCACCATAAGGCTGCATGTCCTTTCAACCTGGTAACAACATGCCTTACCTTCTTGTCCTCTTCGATATCCTTGTAATCGAAGTAGGTGTTGAGTGCTTGGATCCAATCCAGCAACTCTTCTACATCTAGATTCCCCTCATAGACGAGAATGTCCATCTTGGTTTTTGAGCTCATCCTAGCGATGGCCTTGATCAACCGCTTGGTCGAAGCATCCTCTGCTGAGGCCTCTTTTGCATCGTGTCCAGCTTCTTCTTCCACCTCAGAATCACTGAACTCTCCAGTGCCATCTCTGCGTCTCTGCGCTGTCTCCATCTCCTCAATCCTTGCTCGGAGATCTCTTATCTGGCGTTCCATTTCTGGATTCCCTACTGGCCTCCCTCTTCTTCGGGCATCCCTGTCTTCTCGATTAGGTGACTGCCTTTCTCTTCTAGGCGACATGATGTCTTCCCTATCCTTGCTACATAAAGCAAAGATACACCCGCTCTGATACCACTTTGACGCAAGTCACCCTTAGAGGCAACCCACTCTCACCAGGACCTTCTGTACTTTGGCCCAAAGAGTTGTATCCCTCTTCTATCCCATATCAGGACCTTTAGTCACCCACAGGATACTCTGCTGATCTCCCAGCAGTCGTCTCGGGAAATCAGGTTTCACGATATCGTGGACCCTGTGTGCATGTTCTCGTGCAATTCAAAACTCCGAACCCCGATCTTCGATGGTCAATGGTCAACGCCTCCGTCCTGTCGGGGATTTCCCTATCGGGAAATTGGTGAATGTGATATCACTTTACACTTGCGCCACAAAACCCCGAATACCGATATACACATGCACTAATCCTGCACCACATCACCTCCTCTCTCCACTCTTATCTGAAATCACGGGGTTGCGATTTCACCAGTTGAAATTTCTTGCAATGAGAATTGCCGAACGCCGAATCCTGACCTTCCGGGATCTCGCACCACCTATCCTGTGGAGATCAATGGCTCCTATAAAATTGAGAAATCGCTACTCGCGATTTCAAAGAGTAAGAAACTCTTTCCTACGCAAACGCTGATATGCCAATATGTGATGGCTATGGGTTCTTCCTGCACCCAAGGGTTAAATCCCTCGCTGCTTCTCCCAGATCTGACAGTCCACAGGACTTCACAACTCTTCCCTGCGAGAACTGACCGTCTATTATTCTTCTTTGGATAATACTTCCGTTCCATAGCTCTGCCCTGTTCATAACTTCTCCTGGGTCTGTTCCCATAGTTTTCACAACGGAACTATCCCTTCTGAGCTTGATTCCTCTGGCTCCTTCAAATGAAGGTTGGTTCACTTCTTGCACGCAGCGTCCAATCACTCTCTAAGTGGTGGATCTTCTGGACTCTGTGCACTTCCAGCAATAGTAATCCCTACCTTCCTTTTCTCAGACTAGCTACTGAGACTCCAACCTTGGCCTGCACTTCACCTGCACAGCTCTACCAACCCAATTCAACTTCTGGGCAGATGAGAATAAGAGTTCAACTGTCTAGCCTCATCAACGCACTCTATGCGGATGAATTTCATTGCACTCTATGCAGGAATCTCCTGGCTCAGACAGAGAAACAATTGAAACTCATTCTCCTTTCTTTCAGACTTCAATTAATCCTCTGAAATCACATGCAAAGCATATTCAAAGCAATTGCATACAAAGAAAACAAACATTCACCAGCACATAAGCACATACACAGAGAAAAAAACACCAGTCATGAAATTGAATCAAAAGCTCTTTCTATTAATCCAATCTGTACATGAGGGCTCTCCACAAGTTCTCTGCTCTTCTCTTCTTGCTCTCAATGATAATCTGAATGAATGATGATTTTTACAATGTACAAAGGGAGGGTGTCTATATCCGTTTCCCCTCTCGAAAAATGAAACTATCAAATCTACAATTAATTCCTATCTAACAGCATTAAAACTATTAAATGCCTCCTTATGTACAATACAATACAAGTGCACTTCTTTTTGAATGCCTTCATAAAAGGTCGGTGCAAACAATCTCCAAAGCAATTCAAAAATTGTATGTGCTGGCGTTGTCCAGCTGTCTTTCCTGCTCCACGCGCTGGCTCGCTTGATGAGTGAGTGATGCTCCTGCATCAATGTGGCGCATCCTGAAGGGCACGTCGCGCAAAAGGAACACAAGAGGTGAGTGGCACCCTTGGAGCACGTGGTGCATCCTGAAGGGCACGCCGCGCAAAAGAATCACTAGAGGCAAGTGGCACCCTTGGAGCACGTAGTGCGTACTGAAGGGCGCGTCGCGTTGATGATGTTAAAGGAACGAACCTGGATGGCCTATGACAAATATCTCATTAAGAAATTAAAAAAAAAACAACTTCCCTAACTAAAATGTCTTCTAGTTTAGAATCTAAGTCCTAAGTCTAAAACTTTGCTAGGGGTAAAATTTTGTCTACCCTTAAGAAAAATACCTTATAAAAATAAAATAATAAATTTTAAACAAAAAACCCCTTAACTAATAGTTGCGGACTTCATAAATTTTTGGGTAAAATGAAGAGAGTAAGAACTTAATTAAAATGTATGGATATCAAAGGTAAAGAAGAAATAAATTATTTAACTTGTGAAAGTGTAAAAAGATATTAAATTAATAATAAAAGGAAAGGAGTAAATAGCGCAACTGCCATTTTGGCACTAATAAAAAGGGGAAAGAAGGGAATAATAAAAATTAGGAAACTAAGGAATGGGGGAAACATATTAATGGAAAGAGGGGAACTTATGGTAAAAAACAAGGTCAACATAGTAAAGAATCTGCAATTAAGAACCTTCTAATTTGAACTAAATTAGCAACTTCATTTTAGGGAAAATATTTAAACTTGTAAGGGAATATAGGAACACCTAGGAGTAAATTTAGGAGCAACTCTAGGTGGGTGAGGGAAATGAGACAATTTTTAACTTAAAGAAAATAATTATTGGAGGAAAGAGGGGGATGGATGACACTTGTGCGAAGGAGAATATTTAGAAGATTTTTATTAAAAATTAATTTAAATGTGATTTAGGGAAAGATGGAATTTATAAAAACTCTATAAAAGAAATGGAAGAGAAGGAAGAAGGGGATCGATTGTTAGCGTAACGTTACACTACCGGATTTGTGACATGACTAATTACTTGTGGGGAGTTGGTATTTCCCAGCTCAGATAGGAGTGGTAGCTCGGCCTTGCGAGACGAGCTAGGAGCTAGACGTACCATCTGGATAGTGTGTGGCGCCTTTGCAGCTCGGGGGGATAAGGGGGAAGCAGAGTACCCCTAGCATTGGCTGGGAGGTATTGGCGAGGTCTTTGTGGTCGGTGAGCGGGAGTGGCATGGAGATCAAGTGCGGGATATCGTCTTCAGGTTATTCGAGGTCAGTCACAGGTATGCAAGTGCATTTTTTTTTTAAGAATAAAAGGAAAATTGTTTAAAGTTGTATATGAATCCTTATGATGATGATTGATGTGTTGAATTTTGGATCATTCGTTTCCTGGTTGTTGTTTTCTGCGCCTAGACTATTATAACCCCACAATCCTTTCGATGAGTTATCCTTGGCTCTAGCATTCTCTTACTATTGGCTGCAAATTCTTATTGGTGTTCTTTAGGTGCTTATAAATTATGGTGGGCATTTATATCTAACTGTGGACGTTTTATATATGGTTCTGGGCGTTTTGTAATAATGGGGGTGTTTATATATTACTATGGGCATTTTGTATTGCTGTAGGCGTTTATAAATTATAGTGGGCATTTTTATATATGATTGTGGGCGTTTTGTTCTAATGTGGGCATTTATATATGACTATGGGCATTTATATCTGACTGTGGGCATTTTTATATATGGCTATGGGCATTTTGTAATAATGGGGGCATTTATATATTACTGTGGGCATTTTGTATTGTTGTAGGCATTTATAAATTATGGTGGGCATTTTTATATATTGTTAAATATAATGCAACCTCTACAGTATGACTGTACACTACCAGCTGTAATAGATAGTTGTACTTTCTATTTTTTTCTTGCTCGAGCCTATTTAGCTCAGCCATCTTCCATTGCATTGTAAGCTCTTCACATATTCTAACAATCTCTTCTTCATACATTCTAATATACTGTTCTATTCTTTTCTCTCTGCATTTCTCTTTGCTTCACAATTTATCATGGTATCAGATCTTCAGTTGTAAGCCTCTTCACACAGTCTGGCAGCAACTCGATCCACACAGCGTAGAGCTTCGCGGATCTTGAGAGCACGCGACACAGTTTCTTTCACAAGGTTTGGAGATCCATTCGTCAACTCTCGAAAGATCCTCGTAGGAAACTTCCAATAGGATGTAGACCGTCTTACGTTCAAAAGATCAACGTAGGAATCTTGTAGAGGAAGCAGAGCATACAACGCTCGAAAGATCCAGGACGAAGAGAATGCAGAAGAAGAAATAGTAAAGATTCTTGTAATTTTTCAAGAATCGTCAAAGATTGACGCAGAAGAGATGCAGAACAGAAGAACATTTAAAGAACTCGAAGAATTCATTCAAAACTGTTAAAGATTACTGCAGAAGATACAATCGTTTAAATATTTTTGGAAATTCTTCAAATCTGTCAAAGATTTTAGCAGTAAACAGAGAACTTGTGAAGTTCTTTCAATCTTTGAAAGATTCAACAATTCTTTCTCCCGTAGGAGAAAATTTCGACAAAATTCGACAAAGATCGCGTCAAACACGCAAGGAACAACCATTACGGTCATAAGAGTCACCCTGTGAACGGATCCAGAGTGGGAAACCAGTTTAGAAGGGATGAGGAGAGCACAGAAAAGGCAAAAGCGTTTCAGCCGTTAGATCTTGCGCAGAGGCCCAACAACCATTGGATCAGCGAGAAAGTGCACGAGGCTTAGTCCTCTGGAGTGCATAGGAGAGATTTTGACTTCTAAAGTCGTGAAATATCGACATCATCTGGACCGTCCATCAAGAGACACGTGGCGAGATCCTACTCCATCGCAAAATCGATAATCAAGAGTTGGATGTGCAAAGGCAATTGCACTCCAAAAACTCTGATACGCGATATCGCAAAATCCCAAGAGAACCTGTGAGTCGTTCATCTCATAGGAAAGGTGGCAGTAGATCAATGCATCTTCACATCGACATATCGGAGTTTGCAGTTTTGAAAGACCATCGCAACAAGACATCGAAACTCGCAAAATCGCGATACGCGAAATAACGATAAAGTCCCAGCCGTCCATTTGACCGGACACATAGCGAACATCAAGGAAACCGTCGGTGTTTCGGCATTCGGGGTTTCAAGTTGACAGAGAAGTTGTGTCAAGAGAGCATCACAAGTCGCGATATCCCAAGGTTGAATCAGAACCGTCCATTTTTTGGGGACGCATGGCGTAAATCCGAGGACTCGGGAAAAGTCCCGAAAAGGAAAGAGCCGATCGGCACATCAGGATTCGACGTTTTGCGAATAGAGAGGACAAGAAACATGAGCACTTTAGAACTACGAAGTCCGAAATCCCGACAAGAGGAAAGCTCCATTGTGGGGCCCAGCTAATGTCATCTCATCAAAATCGTGGGATCGAGAATCTCCACAGTGAAATTCCCGATGCAGATCTAAGTCGTCCATCTGTTGGGACACGTGGCAGAGATCGAGGCTTTTGGAAAATTTCTCGAAAGCAGATTCCATCGGTTTTTTTTTTTTACGGAATTCAGAAAATCATGGATCTTGGAGATAAGAAGTTTGGAACAAAAAAAATTTCGAAATCGCGAGGAGAAATCAGGATCGTCCCTCTTAGGACGCGTGGAGGCGATCAAAGCAATAGCGAAATTTCCCGAAAGCAAAGCGCCATCGGAAAATCAAAGATCAGGGAATCGAGTAGTCAGAAGAACTCATCATCAGAACTCGGGAAATCCTGATTTTCGATATCTCGATGAGATCTAGACCGTTAGATCACACAAGATCTGGACCGTCGAATTGTCCAAAGGCAATTTCTCACATTTTGGCAATTTGAAAGTCAAAGAGCCGGAAAATGCTGTAGTGATTTAATAGTAAGGTGTGTGGTCACATTACAAGGAGACTAAAGGCCAATTCCAGCCCGATAAGCTCCCTTCAGACATCGGCAAATTGGCAAATTGGCGATCGGAGGTAAATACAAAATTTCCCTCTACTTTTTTCTGCAATTTTTTTTATATGGCATCATCTAGCAACTTAGGACCAACTTAGGGTCCGATTCTACTAGGGAAGAACTATGAGTTTTGGTCTCTTCGAATGAGGTCATTCTTGCAAGAACAAGAGTACTGGGAACCAATGCATCTTTGATATGTGGAACCAGATCCCGCAACCCTGTCTGCCATGAAAAATCAAGAGCGAATTGCTCAGGCAACACTGAGAACCAAAGAAAATAAAGAGAAATTATGGATTCAGAATTCTGTAGATGACTCGATTTTATCAAAAATAACAAGTGCTGGTACTTCAAAACAGGCCTGGGACATCCTCAAATCTTCCTACCAAGGAAATGACAGGGTCAAAACAGTTAAACTACAGACCTTGTGGATGCAATTCGAGACTCTAAGGATGACAGAGTCTGAAACTGTAGATCAGTTCATGACCAGAGTCATGGGAATCGTGAACCAGATCAGATTGATTGGTGAAACCATCACTGATCAACGAATTGTTGAGAAAACTCTCAGAAGTCTACCCAAGAAATTTGAAATGGTTGTAACAGTAATCCTTGAATCCAAGGATCTATCAAGATTTTCAACAGATGAATTAATTGTCTCTCTGGTGACACATGAGACTAGACTGCATCTTACAGATGAGTCAATCTTGAATGCTTTCAAAAATCAATTCTCCTTCAACAGAGGGAGAGGCAGAGGAAGAAGCAGAGGTCACCAAGGAAGAGGGAGCAATCAAAGTAACTCTCACTCTAGTGGAGGCAATAGAAAACAATATCCAAATCAAAATTTCCAAGGTCAAAGACATCAGCAACAAAATCAACATCAGAATTTCCAGCCTCAAAGAGGTAGAGGGAGAAGATCAAATGAAAAAAGAAGCATACAATGTTATTACTGCAAAAAGTATGGGCACTATGAATCTGAATGCAGGAAGAAGGACGCAAATCAACTCTTAGGCAGAGCACATGTGTCAAATCACACGGAAGAAAACTCAGGAGGTATGTTTCTCTCATGTCACAAGACTGAACAACAACCTAAAGATCTGGTTGCTGGACAGTGGATGCAGCAATCACATGACAGGTAACAAAGAATTACTTTTGTGCATTGACTCTTCAATCTCATCTGATATTACACTTGGAAATGATTACTTGGTCAAGGTTCAAGGAAAAGGAACTATTCCTATTCTTACTAAACAGAATGTAAAGAAAGACATAAACAATGTCTATAATGTTCCAGATTTAAGACATAATTTTCTAAGTGTAGGACAAATTATTGAACATGGCTATAAGGTACTTTTTGAGGGAACATCTTGTAAGATATATGACAAAATCCCAAGCAAAAAATTAATTTCTGAAATCTATATGACTGCCAATAAGATGTTTCCCCTTACCCTCAGAACTGCAAATCTGAGTCAACCCTATGCCCAAAGTGCATCAACCCTGAATGAAAAAATGGTTTGGCATACAAGATTTGGACATCTACCATTTCAGAGTCTAAGTATTTTTCAAAAGAACTCCATGGTCAAAGGTCTACCTATCTTTAAAGAGCAAATTCCCCCATGTGAGTCTTGCATACTTGGAAAACACAAGAGAACCAGTTTTCCACTATCTTCCAATCAAGCCAAACAACATCTTGAACTTGTTCACACTGACCTATGTGGACCAATGCAAACAGAGTCAATAGGTGGTAGTTTTTACTTTCTAATGTTTATTGATGATTTTAGAAGAGAAATATGGATCTATTTTCTCAGACACAAGTCTGAAACATTTGCAAAATTCAAAGAATTCAAGGCAGAAGATGCAAAACAGAGTGGCAAATATATCAACGCACTCAGGTCAGATGGAGGAGGAGAATACAACTCCAGAGAATTTGCAAATTTCTGCAAATCTCAAGGCATTATCATGCAAGCAACAACCAGGTATACTAGACAACAGAATGGAGTGGCTGAAAGGAAAAATCAGACCATAATGAACATGATAAGAACACTTCTTAAAGAGAAACACTTGTCAAAAACTTTTTGGGCTGAAGCAGTAGCATGCTAAGTTTATCTCCTAAATAGATCACCAACCACCAGTCTAAAGATGAAAGTTCCCCAAGAAGCTTGGAGTGGGACAAAGCTCAATGTAGCTCATCTAAGGACATTTGGATGCATAGCATATGCTCACATACCTTCCGAATTAAGGAAGAATCTTTATGACAGAAGTGAGAAATGTATTTTCATTGTATATAGTGAAACATCTAAAGCTTACAGGCTTTACAATCCAATCACCAAGAAATTAATTCTCAGCAGAGATGTTCAATTTCTGGAAAATCAATTCTGAAATGATTTAGAAAATCAGCAAGTGGATAGTCAAAATCCATTGCTGCCAAGTTCTGAAAAAAAAGAAAAATCAGAATAGCAAGTAACTCAAAATATTCTTCCAAGATTACAAGTATGACGCAACCTGCCCCTCAGTGGATGGTCGCCTTCTCTAGGACCTTCAACAACTCGCCCGAAAAGTCAATACTCTTCCAACTCCCCTCAGGAGCCTTTGTTCCCACAGGTTACTCCTTCTTGGAACTGCGCTTGCGTATCGGGAGATTGGGTCTCGCGATATCGCAAAATTTGTGACACCCCTCCGAGCTATCGAATACCGAGATCCTGGTTCTCGATGGTCAACAGTCAACCTCGGGTTATCACCACTCGTGATTCTGAAGACCTACTTTCCAACCTCCAAGCTCCGAACACGCGATGCCACGTGCGATACTCCACACGATCTCTGTGGGACCCGTCGCGACTCGCGCTCTCGCGGTTTCTCCATGCTCCCTTTAGCGCCGAAATCGCCGAAGTGCCGAACCCCGACTCTACAGGATCTCATGCCACCTGTCCGCACTCAAATCGACGGTCTCATTTAAGTCGAGAAATCACGACTCGTGATATCGTCGTGCATGCAATACTCGCACTCGCCAACCCCGATATTCCGATGCACGATGGCCCCCCCTCCGGGTTCTGCCCGTTCTTGATGACTCCTTTCTTCAAGAAGTTCAAGTCGCCGATTCTCTTCCTCTTGAAGAGTTCTCAGCTTTCTCACCTTTGTCCTGTGTAACTGAACCAAAGGTGATATCCTTCCTGAGCTTTGTTCCTCTGACTTCTTCAAAGAACTTTCACGCACTTCCGGTGCTTGAATTTTAACCGCCTCCAACTACGCTTCAAGTCTCCCGGCTTCTGTGCGTTCACAATCGTAACGACCCCGGCCTTCCTTTTCTCAAACTTGCTACTGAGACTCCAGTTCGACCTGCACTCACTTGCATGGTCCAAACAACCCAATTCACTCTGGGCAAAACGAGAACAAGAGTTTAACTGTAGAGCCTCCTCAATGCACTCTATGCGGAGTAATTCGACTGCACTCTATGAAGGAATCTCCCGGCTCAACCAGAGAAACAATTGAACCTCATTCACTGATTCTCTCAGGTTTCGAACCTGATATGCAATCACATAAGCAGCATATAAAAGATAAGCATATAAAGAAGCAAGTATGCAACAAAATAACATCAACAGCACAAAGAACTCAAACGCAGCCATGGAATTGAATCAAGAGCCCCTTCTATTAATTCAATCTATACATGGGGTTTCTTCACGAATTCTCTTCTCTGTTCTCTCTTGCTCTCTATGATAATACTAAAAAATAATCTGAATGAGAATCCTACAATGTAAAAAGGAGGGTGCCTATATTCCGTTTTCCCTCTTGAAAGCTAAAACTATCTAATCTACAGTTATTTTCTATCTACCAGCATTTAAACTATTAAATGCCTTCCTATCTATAATATATTACAAGTGCGCCCGACTTTAAATGCTTTCATTTAAATGATGGCGCAACAAATCTCAAAAGTGATTCGAAAATCATATGTGCTGGCGCTATCCATCTGTTCCTTTGCCTCCACGCGCTGGCTCGTTTGATCAAAATGTGGATGCTCCTGCATCAAAGTACAAAGACAACCTGAACACTCACAGGATAACTCAACTTCTAGCAGAGAATCATTCTCTGAACCACAGAATCAGAGAACTCGAAGTTTGAGAGAAATCCATCAGCAGTTGGATGACTTTGAGCAACACAATCTTTTTTCTTTAATGTCATGTCAACCTACATCCTTTAAAGAAGCAGCTAAGAAGCCACATAGGGATCGAGCCATGAACCAAGAAATTGACTCCATTGAGAAGAAAAAGACATGGGATCTTGTTGATTTGCCAAGACACAAGAAGAGTATTGGTGTCAAGTGGGTTTACAAAACTAAACTCAATGAAAAACGACAGATTGAAAAGCACAAGGCAAGACTTGTTGCCAAAGGATTCTCACAACAACCAGGTACTGATTATGGTGAAACTTTTTCTCCAGAAGAAAGATTAGACACTGTAAGGACTCTATTGGCCATAGCAGCACAACACAAATGGAAAGTATACCAGATGGATGTCAAGTCAACATTCTTGAATGGTTTCTTAGAAGAAGAAGTTTATGTTGATCAACCACTTGGATTTGAAGTCCAAGAGCACCCAACCAAAGTGTATCGGTTGGAGAAAGCCTTGTATGGCTTAAAGCAAGATCCAAAAGCTTGGTACAACAGAATTGACACTTATCTGATCAAAAGTGGTTTTAGTAGAAGTCAAAATGAGCCAACTCTTTACACCAAAACAGATAAGCACGGTAAAATATTGATTGTATGTTTATATGTTGATGACATGATCTACACAGGAAATCTTGAGTTAACAGATTTTAAGCATGCCATGCTATCTGAGTTTGAGATGACAGATCTTGGCATAATGAAATATTTTTTAGGGATTGAGGTTAATCAATCAGCCAATGGCATTTTTGTCTGTTAGCAAAAGTATGCAGCAGACATCATCAAAATATTTTGCATGGAAGGATGCAATCCAGCAGAAACCCCCATACCTTTAGGCACAAAGTTGAGCAAGACTGATGAAGGTCCTATAGTGGAATCTACCCTGTACAAAATTTTAGTAGGCAGTTTGTTGTATCTTACAACAACTAGGCCTGACATTATGTATGCAACCAACCTTGTTTCCAGATTCATGGAATCACCAAAAGATTCTCATTGGAAAATAGAAAAACAAATTTTGAGATATGTAGTAGGAACAATAAATTCCGGTTTATGGTACACTAAATCTGATAGTAATCAACTCTTTGGTTACACAGATAGTGACTTTGCAGGAAACCTAGATGACAGGAAAAGCACATTAGGATATGTTTTTCAACTGGGCATGAACCTGATTTCATGGGCATCAAAGAAGCAGCGAATTGTATCCATATCTTCTGCAGAGGTAGAGTATGTAGCTGCTACCTCAGCTTCATGTCAAGCTGTATGGCTGAGAAGAATATTGACAGACATGTCACATTCAGAAAAGGATCCAACTCCTATTTTCTATGACAATACATCATCAATTGCTTTATCCAAGAACCATGTGTTTCACAAGAAAAGTAAACACATTGACACTGGGTTTCATTTCATACATGAGCTAGTCAATAATGGGGATATTGCACTTCAATTTTGTGGTTCTCGAGATTAGATTGCTGATATCATTACAAAGCCACTAGGAAAGTTAGTTTTTGATTTTCAGAGACAACACTTAGGCATAGTCAGTGCTGATGATTGTAACTATTGAGTTTAAGAGGGATTTTTAAATATAATGTAACCTCAATAGTCTAACTGTACACTGCCAGTTGTACTGGATAGTTGTACTTTCTATTTTTGTCTTGCTTGAGCCTATTTATCTCAGCCATCTTCCATTGCATTGTAATATCTTCACATCTTCTAACAATCTCTTCTTCATACATTCTAATATACTGTTCTATTCTTTTCTCTCTGCATTTCTCTTTTCTTCACAATTTATCATATATGACTGTGGGCGTTTTGTTTTAATGTGGACATTTATATATGACTGTGGGCGTTTTGTTTTAATGTGGGAATTTATATATGACTGTGGGCGTTTATATCTGACTGGGGCGTTTTTAAATATAGGTGTATTGGTATTTTTGTTTTTGGTAAAATTAGTTCAGAGAATTCGTTCTGCAATGGGTGTATTGGCATTTTCGCTTTGTAAAATTAGTTCTGGCAATGAGTGTATTGGCATTCCGTTTTTGTAAAATTTAGTTTTGAGAATTCGTTCTGGCAATGAGTGTATTGGCATTTTCGTTTTGTAAAATTAGTTCTGAGAATTCGTTCTGGCAATGAGTGTATTGGCATTCTGCTTTTGTAAAATTTAGTTCTGAGAATTCGTTCTGGCAATGAGTGTATTGGCATTTCTATTTTTGTGAAATTTAGTTCTGAGAATGCATTATGGCAATGAGTTGATTGGCATTTCTGTTTTTGTAAAATTAGTTCATAGAATTCGTTCTGCAATGGGTGTCGGGCATTTTCGTTTTGTATTTTTCTGTAAATTTGTCTCTGGCAACTTCCGTCCCTGGCAAACGAAGTTCTCCCTCCTCAAACTTTCATTGATTTCTAAATTCTCTCATAACATATGCACAACGATTTATCTAATTTATGGATTGTCTCTTAATTATAGCAAATCGTTTCATCCTTATTTTCTGGATTGTTTCTTAATTGTATGCACTGTTGTACCCATAAGGATTTTAAATAACTTTTATTTGACAACAATCCCATCCTTATGGTGACACCATTTTCTTTTGATTATGCATTAATAGTGTTTCAACTCCTTCATATAGGGTAAATTCCCAGCTTTATATTTTGGTTTATGGTGACAACTATCCTTTTTTAATCTTGTTGCTTCCTTTTAACTTTATCCCTTTTGGATATTTACAGGTGTAGTAAAACTTTTATCCCTTGCCTCAGCCCTCAATTATTTATTAATACCAAAGATAGGCTGATAAGATGTCCACTGTCTCGTATGTTTTCACCCTTTTTCTCTATAAATTTTATTTGGATAGATCTTAATATCGTTATTCCACTGTTATCTTTTATTTTAACTTTTAATTTATTCTAGCATGTTATATGGGGCATCGAAAATGCACATGATCTATCATAGTGTAGGGTTTCATTATTACTGGATGAAGGGTATGAATATTGTATAACCTTTTTAGATATCTCCACATGATTATGAAATGGTTTAAGTTTTTAAAAATGATTATTATTTTTAAATTGGTGAAGCCCATTGCACAGATATAGAATACATAGCTCATAAAAGAACTAAACATAGTAAACAAAGTTAATTATGCCTGGTCACTATCAACGCAAAGCTGGGTACTCAAGGCAACTATCATCTAATTAGGACTTCCACTCAGAAACTTATAGCTATTTTCTAGCTAAGAGTTTCTAGCTATAAATGTTCTCTCCGTAAACATACATAGTTAATGTTGAATGGTAAAATTAAAGTTGTATTATTGATCAATTTAGAACAGTTAGTTTAGATATGAAAATGATGTTGATGTTAATGGTTCATGTAATGTCCTTGCAATATAAAAAGGGCTATGTTAGCATGGATAACATATGAAATGTAAGATCATTGTTATTTTTATTTACAATGTTATTGTAGTATAAAAAGTAATGATATGGTTAATTTATTGTAAGGTTAATTTAATTTTATTATTAGTGACAACATGTAAAAGGTAAGGTCCTTGAAACTAAGTACACTAAATTATTATGATTTAGTAAAGGAGGAAATTGCAATTAATTATATGTACTTATTTTAAGGCTAGGTTGGTAACTCGTCGACTAATGGAAATTAAACTAAGTGATTGATCTGTACTTGATGCCATTTGAGTCGTAAGTAATGTTGAGTCTTAACTAATGGTAGATTATTGTCGGTGTCCTTCTGACTTGCGCCTTCCATAGAGTACGTGGTCATTCGTTAACCTTTGCTGTACTTGGTTGTAAACAATTTATTGTTTGCTCTGCTTTTGTCGGGTGGGATATAGACACCTCCATGTTCCTCAGAATAGTCGCCATCCTTGAGACCTTAAATGGTTAAAATCGATGAGAACCTGGGCTTCAGCGTTTCTTGTCTGTCTTGGAGGTCCTAACCATTGCAGGGTTGGACAAGTGGGTAGTTAGTCTTTTTATTCTCGTTGATTGTTTGTCGCCCTTTGCTTCTGGATGCTTGATGTGCGTCTTAGATTGTTATGTTGTTGTTTCAGTTGCATTTGCCATGTTCGTCATCATATGGCGACGCAGAGTCGAATGTATTTGTTATCTTAGTACACACGCGTACACACACACAAAAAAATTTATTAGCACTTGTTAAGAGGTTGGTCGTCGTAACAAGGAGGAATGTTACAGTTTCCACAACCCAAACCTACACCAACTCTTTGGGAGCCAAGAAAATAAGTTGGTAAGAATAAGAAAAAAACTAAGAGGTGTGCCAAGGCATCTCTACTTTATTTCTATTGTAAGAAAAAAATCCATAGGGTTCATGAGTGTTGGTTCATGAACAAAAAGAGAATGATAAGAAACCCATGTAGTACTGATTTTTTTTTTCATTAATGCAAGTCAAGTGGACATTGGGAGGCTAAGTGTTGTAGGACTCAACATCCTTTATATTCTTCTTCTTTTGTAGATCAAAATCCTCCAAATTGGAGGTGTGATTTGAAATGGAACCAAATAATCTCTCATATTTCAACTTTGTGATAAAAAAATTATTTATGACAAGTTTGAATTAAATTTACAAAATCTAAGAGCATGGAAGATGAAATGAATCATATTGATGGTTGGTCTCTCGAGGTAACTCTATTCATGGAATTATACTAGAGACAAAGAACACATGAGGAGATATGGAAAGAAAATGAATATCATCAAAAAGAAGGGTAGTCATAAAGGTATGGAGGAATCAAAAGAACAATCCTACTTGAATATTAAAGGATGAAGTAGGTATTGATATGAGGAGATATGGAAAGAAAATGAATATTATCAAAAAGAAGGGTAGTCATAAAGGTATGAAGGAATCAAAAGAACAATCCTACTTGAATATTAAAGGATGAAGTAGGTATTGATATTGTTGACAAAGAGTGAAATTTGTCTATAATCTACATAAATATCCAAGACATTTTCATTGAGAACTAATGCATCATAATATTTGTAGAGATTGCATAGCTCACTCTTTGTAGTAATTTATTGAGCATTAATATTCTATTGAATCTTGGTTTTCGGATTCGTGTTTCTAAGGTAAAAATATTTATTGTACCTATGTTCATTACTATGTAAATGGGTTTTATTTTTAATTTCTTTAATTTGGTGTGCTCCATTTTTGTATTAAACCACATCCTACAAGACTTTTAAGTTCTACCACCCACATCAATAAAAATACTCCACTCTAATTGATCATGGTTTATTAAATTAGCAATATATAACACTATGAACAATTTGTTAGTTTGTTGGGTGTTTTTCTTGGTCAATTGATTATTTAATGGTTTTTGGATTGGTGTGAGTTCTATTGTTTGAGCCACACTTTATAACACCTTTATTAACTATTGGAATCATTTTCTTGATGGATATTGTAGTGTATTCTCTACATAGAGTGTTTGAAGTCACATATAGTTTTCTACTTGTCTCTATTATGCCGTATACTTCATCCCACAACACAAATTATACCACTCATGCATTTTGTGCAAGTCAATAACACTACCTGCATCTATATAGTTGGGTATAATCAGTTCAAGTGTTGTCATTATTTATAGCAACCAAATATACCATCATTGAAATTGATATCATAGACAGTTATTTGGAATGTTCAGCTAGTGAAATTGTTTGTGTGTTGTAACATTCATATGTAGCAACTCATTTATATACTCTTTATTCAAGGAACACATGTGAATGTAACCATTCCCATAAGTAGTCTTTTTTGTTTAGCTAAGATCTCCTTGTAGTTCAGATAATAGTGCCAAAACAAAATGCTACTAGTCCTGTTGTTTTCTTGAAGGATTTAATAGAATCGACAAGGATTTAAAATCACCATTGAAAAATTATTCATCCCACGGGGAGTATATCTATTGTACTACCACACATCCAAACACTTGAAAATACTTAGATATTGTAAATGACAGGTGCTAGCTATGAAAATATAAGATATTTTAAAACCCATAGTAGTTGAACAGAGAGTCAAGAAAGAAGGCCTAGGTTTTGGTGGACAAGAGGAAGCAAGTACAAGTTTGGGTCAAGATCAAACCACCAAGATAAAAATAAATTCAAATAAAGTAGAAATGAAGAAGAATTCATTTTGATTATAGGAAAGGAAATAGAAAGGGATAGGGTATGAATCCATTGCTCCAACCTACTTGTATAATATTGAAAGAAAGAAACCAAGTGATGTTTTTTCCACCCCAAGTTGCATGAACAATTGGGTAACCAAGTAAACAAGTTGACAACAATAAGCACAGACTAAGGAAGTATGTCAATGAATTTCTATTTGGATTTTATTGGAAGAATAAAGGAGATAAGGTTGATGAATGTTTGTGCAAGAACATAAAGAAAATTTCAAACAATCCATGCAGTAACAAGAATTTTTACCATCAGTTGAATTTAGGTGGACATTGTGTAAGTCACATTGAATGATTCATCCAAAAAATTATCCCACAGGCCATACAACCAAGGTAAAGGTTTGGAGAGTGAAGGGTAAGGAAAGGAAGAATCGTAAACCAATCTCAAAAAATCTATAAGGGAAGAATAGGTCATCTCCACCAATGAAGTGGATGGCATGCTTACACCAGGGAAAGTCTTTATTCACCTCTTATATCCATGCTATAGTGGAGGAACCCATTCTTCATGATTTTTTACATATTGATAAAATGAAATGATTTGATGGGGTTATTTAAGACTCTATAACAACCGAGAAATTTGATATCTGGAAGAAGAGAAAGAAAGCATGTGCCAATAGAAGAAGAAGAAGATAGAGAATTGAGTTGAATATTTTGTAGACCAAAACCCTTTGATGGGAAGGTGTTGTCCTTAAACTTTGTAATAAAATAATAATTTTTCAATGTTTAATTTGAATTAAAAAAATACAATATCATGGAAACTGAAATGAATTATCTTAATGATTAGCCTTCCAAGGTGGCTCTATTAAAACAATGTTGTTGGAGACAAAGGATAGAGGAGGAGAGATGGAATAAAATGAAGCCTAAAAAAAAGAAAGGTAGTTGCAGAAGTATGAAGGACTTGAAATAATAAATATATTTTAATATTATAGGAATAAGGAGGTACTGTGTTATGTACTAAATACATATACATTTAACGCCATATATGCCCCCTTAGGTGAGAAGGATAAACAATTAGGAAGGTTTAAACACCTAGCTCATTTGTTAAATGTATGACTCTACAATAATTTTTTTTTTTCTCTTATTGTATCATAGCTAATCATCAAGGTAGGGATATGACCCATGTTCAAAACTCTCAATGTAAATTTGAACCCATAAAATGCCCCATACCATTTAAATTCACAAATGCATTCAGATAAATAATGTAGTGTAAATAAGATGCATAAACTTGTTAAATGAGGAATTACATATTCATTTCATTTATAAAAACATATTAAGACTCAATTAAAAGTTATAAAAAATGATTTAAAAGTAGGGATGGAACACTTATCTTTTAACAAATATTGTCCAATAAAATGGCTATGTATAAAAAAATTTATATCCTACCATAAAAATCCAGTGTAGAGACGACCCCTAAGCAAGGATATAATGTCACAAGGGTGAAGAGAGCTATATATCAAATCACATGTCACCCAAAATAGCCCAATTACTCTTAGGCTAAGTGAATTTATTTACAACTGAGCACTCTGGGTAACCATTTAATTATCAAAGAATCGTGGAATTATGATCCACTACTCACAAAACATAAGGAATAGATTTAAATTCTTTGCTCCTACTCATTGACAAGTATTTTTTTCTCCAAATGCACAAAAATTAACAAGAGAATGGGAGGGTTCCTAAATACCTTAACCTCTATGTTCCAAAATAGCCATCAACATCTCTTCCTAGGTTCATATTATTCTCCCATAGACATGGAATCATCTTGAGTTAGTGGAAGAGGTGGGTGGCTACCAATATCCACCTAGATAAGTAACTCCCCTTTATGAATAAATGCTCCCTATTGTGTTAAGTGCCCCCATAAGATAGTGAAAAATCTATTGAATCTGATTCCTACTGAGCCACTTGCCTTTGTGAAGAAGTAGTTATTCTTTGACAACCCAAAAAAATTGTATGTTGTATTGGTATGTTCCCTTCATATTGGTGTCCATGACCTAATCCATTGTATCTTGCTCAATGTAGTTGAGATTAATTTCTGCAGGGGACAAATTCTTACACAACTTTGAGGTTTCAGGTAGAGGTAGAAAAAATATGATGACAAACACGTCTCCTACGCCCTGTCCACAAGATCGTTCAATTTCTCCTTGACACTGAGCCAAAGCATCTCTTTAGATCCCCCCAATGGAATCCCTCGCAAATGCTCAATCCACAGGTCCTTTCTCACTTCCTCACGGCCTCTTGTACTTCACCGTGACCTTTCCCCGACTCTTTATCGGGGTTCAGGGTTTCGAACTTTACGTTGTCAAGAGTCACTGTCCTCTTGAATCCCCGATCACCGATGGGACAAATTTTTGACGTGCCCCTTTCATGCACTAGCCCTCCTGGCTCATCTCCTGGCACATATGACCATGCATCCACAAGACCGCAGCCTTATATCTCCAGTCGGGGTTTCGACCTTTCTACCGTCGATAATTTCTGACCTTTTGTACTCTTGATCCCCAAATTACCGATGGGATCCTTCTCTATGAGCTAACCCTCCTAGCCAATCTCCCACCATAAGACTGCTACCCCGTGACCATCGTCAATCCTCCTATCAGGGTTTTGGCACTTGCGATGTCGAAATGCACATGTCTCCAAGACTTGTGATTCCCCGAATCGCGATGCACCTTTGATCACGCTAGCCCTCCTAGATTAGCCCCTGGTCCACATGACCAGTCCCCATGATCATAGTCAAAACTCTCATCGGGATTTTTCCTATCGCAATATCAAAGGGTGTGGACTCCTTGTCCCTGAGATTCCTGATTTCCCGATGGGATCGAAATGATGACGTGCTGACAGTTGGCCCCTACTGTGGCTCTATCCTCCTCCAATGCTGTGCTGATAGTTGTTCCCCACTGATCGGGGTTTCGCGGATCGTGATTCCTGATGTCGTGGTTCCTACACTCTCGGAATTTTTGATGACTTCAATATCCCGATGACTTGTCCGAGATTTCTCTTCTGTGCACTAGAGCTTAACCCCTCCGTAACTCTCGCCGAATCTGATGGTTGTCGGTGATTTGGATTCAGATCTGATAGCGCATATCGGTTTCTCCTGTGTGCTCCCCCTGGATGTAATATCTTTGATGGTCCAAATATCTCTATCTACCGATCTGACGGCTTCTGTGCTCTCACCTGAGCTTCCTGCGCACTTTCTTCCCAGACTTGGAATAATTTCCTGTTCTCCAAGGCTTCGACCCTTGCGCTCTTTCCTCTACGAGCTCTACAACCTTGAGCCTCACCGTGCATTCTCCATGATGCTATTCCTTCTGATCTTGTTCTTCTTGAATCCTTAATGGATTCCGACGTCTGCGCTCCTACAGAGTCTCCTCATGCACACAACGTGCTATCTCTTCTGATCTTCCATCGTCTGCTCCAGTAACCTTGGACCCCTTGGGAAATTTTTTCCTTCTTCTACCTCAGATGGATAATGAAATGGATTCCTTCCTGGCTATCCTTCTGCCTCAAGCAACTTCTTGGTGAGTCTTCTGGGTATTCAGCAACCCAACAAAGATCCCTCAGTGGATTCTTCTCCCAAGTTCCAGAACTCATAGAGTTCTCTTCACTTCTGTGCCTATCTACACACTTCCTCGACGCCCTCCTAGCGGAGTATCTTCTCCCAGAACACCCAACGGTTCTGTCTCCTTTTTCTTGTGCCTCTATTCACCTTCTTAATGCCCACCTGGCAGAGCTCTACAAAATCCTCATTGATTCTGGTCTTCTTCGAACTCACAACCGAGTCCTTCCTCTGTGCACTCCTTGCACCTACTCAATGCCCACTTGGCAGAGCTCTACAGAACTCCTCATAGATTCTGTCTTCTGTCTTCAAACTCTCAGTAAAGTTATTCTTCAGCACCAATGTGCATATGCTTGATGCCCACTTGGCAGAGCTCTACAGAATTCACAGCAAAATTTTGTCTGCAACTATGTCTTCTCCCACATAGCCTCGCCTCTAAGGTATTCAGTAACCTTGAGGTCTTCTTCCTCTGATATGTTGACTTCAGTTCCTGTTCCTCAACACATCTTTTTCTGACTCCGCAAGGTTCAGAAGTGCATCCTCTGTGCACGACTATCAGAACCCTCAGTGTTCTGTCACACCCTCCTGGTTTGAATCCTCAAAAACCTTCAACCCTGAAATCAAAACAACCCTGCAAATGCATAACAAACATAAATTCATAGCATATAAAATAACACATACAGACATCCATATAACACAGAATATCATGCAGGAAAAACTGTTGTTTGTATTAAAAATAAAAAATTGCCTGTATCTTTACAATGGTGTTCCTGAGCTCTCTCTGCCTCTACAAATCTACCATTCTGCAACTCAAAATGAGATATTCAAATATCTTTTACCTGAGGTTCTCTTAGAGTGCTTCCCTCCAGGTCTACCTACTCTAATAAATTACATTCAATGGCTGTCTAGTCTAGTGCTTGGATCTAGATCTCGGTCGATCTAGCATTAAAGCCGATCCTATCTAATGCCTGCACAAAGGCACGACTTCCATGGCTCACCAGCCTAGACATTAAATTACATTAAATTTCAAATTTGAATGAGGACTGTGCCTCCCTTCAGCATTAAATGCATGTGTTCTGACGTGGCTGGCTGGCTAGCTGGTTGACATGGAGAGATGCTCCTACATCAAACTCCTGAGATGAAAAATCATGAGCTCCTGCTCATGCACTTCCCCTCTAAGCGGTTGGAAATCCTCCTGGATCCCAGATAAGTCTTTGGAAATTTCCATCTGCTCCATTCTGTTGGTGCTGCTGCTGCTTCTGCACTACCACTGCTGTTGTTTCTCTTCTACTCAGCCTCTCCCTACTGGCAGTGTCTGTTGACTTCAACATGAACTCCATGATCTCAGTGATCACTTCATCCAGCTGCTCCCATGGCTGGTTCTATTTTTGCAGTCTCCTCAGCTCCAAAAATTTTTGGCCATTCGATAGATCATCATGATCTCCCACACCTTCCTCCTTACCTGTTTCCAACCTCACCTATTGGATGTGCCTTCCCTGCACTCTCACCCTTTCCTCTAGGGCTTCAATATGTTCCCACAGATCAGCAAAACAAATGTCGTCTGCCTCTTCGTCCTCTGTTTCTGCAACCTCCTCTGTTGCATTCTTTTCAAATTCATGGCTGAAAATACTGAGCCATTCCTCAGAATGCTCATCATCCTCTTCTTCTGCTTCTACTTATTCTTCTGTTGTCAGCTCAAATGCTACAACGCTCTCATCTCTCTTTCCAAAATCATTGAGTCATTCCTCCGAACGCTCATTCTTCCTTTCATTCTCTTGGGTAGTCTCACATGTCTTCTCCAATTTACTTTTGACAGTCATCGTCAGCTGTGATTGTTCTGTTGTTGCACCATCTGCAACAAAAATTTATTCCTCCACCTGGGCACATGGTAGGAATACTTGTATTCCCCCAATCATCATTTGGCTCCTCATATATTTCACTATCAGCTGTACCTGCTGATCTGATTCTGGGCTCTCCTTCTCTGTCAGCTCCTCTGGCTGAATCTGACTTATCAGTTCACCCCAGCCCATCTAGCAATATGGGATTCTTCCGCTGCCCTCCTGGCATATTTTGAGATCAACCGATCCCATCTTGAGCAGCACCCAATGCTGACTTGAACTCTCCTCTGAGTCCTTGAGACTTTCAGATAGTCTCAAATGCTCATCTCTTCCGACCTGGAAATATGTGACGCTCTCGCTGCCCTCTTGGCAGTCTTCGAGATCTCGCAGCGATCTGTAATCATTTATTGACTGGAAATGAAAAAACTCCTCACTGTCCTCCTGACAGTCCATGAGATCTTCAACCGATCTCATCTCTATTCCCTTGCCCATCTGGCCATTTGGAAACCTTCCACTCTCCTCCTAGCAGTCTATGAGATCCTGCAACGATCTCTGATCATTCTCCTCACCAAGAATGTCTTCAATCTTTGGTTCACAGATGTAAACCATTTCTTCCTCCTCGATGGCCTTGAGATTTTCAACATACCTCAGCCATTTTCTCAACAACCTACGCTGTCTCATGACCATCAACTGCTTGACTGGCCAACTTGCCTTCGGCTTCTGCATGGGCCACTCGTGCACCCATCTCGATTTTACCTCTTGCTGCATGCTCAATTCGAGCTTCTCTATTTTGGCTCTGATGTCAGTAAGTTCTTCATCCATTTTTGCAAGCTCTTCTGCCTTTCTCTTCTTCCCAGCGTGCCTATGGCCTTCAATATCCATCGCGCTGTCCCTGTCTACCTCCTTGGAAAACTTGCTACTGTCACTTCTGCAATCCTGAGTGCTCAGCTTCATCCTACTGTCCCAATGACTGCATTCTCGACTTTTGTCCACCTCCAACCAAGTCTTTACAAAGTCCTTCAACAACTTTGTCTTCCTCTGCCTCCTTTGTTCCCCTCTTGCCTAAAATATACAGACAAGAATTCAGCTCTAATACCACTTGATGACAAACACGTCTCTTACGCCCTATCCACAGGATCGTTCAATTTCTCCTTGACACTGAGCCGAAGCGGCTCTTTAGATCCCCCCAGTGGAATCCCTCACAAATTCCTGATCCACAGGTCCTTTCTCACTTCCTCATGGCCTCTTGTACTTCACCGTGACCTTTCCTTGACTCTGTATCGGGGTTCAGGGGTTTGGACTTTACGTTGTCGAGAATCACTATCCTCTCGAATTCCTGATCACCGATGGGACAAATTTCCGATGCACCCCTTTCATGCACTAACCTTCCTGGCTCAGCTCCTGGCACATATGACCATGTGTCCACAAGACCGCAACCTTATATCTCCAGTCGGGGTTTCAACCTTTCTATCGTCGTGCATTTCTAACCTTTTGTACTCTCGATCCTCGAATTACCGATGGGCTCCTTCTCTATGAGCTATCCCTCCTAGCCAATCTCCCAGCATAAGAATGCTACCCCGTGACCATCGTCAATCCTCCTATCTGGGTTTCGACACTTGTGATGTCGAAATGCGCATGTCTCCAAGACTCGTGATTTCCCGAATCGCGACGCGCCTTTGATCATGCTAGCCCTCCTGGCTTAGCCCCTGGTCCAGATGACCAGTCCCCATGACCGTAGTCGAAACTCTCATCAGGGTTTTCCCTATCGCAATATCAAAGGGTGTGGAATCCTTGTCCCCAGAATTCTCGATTTCCCGATGGGATCGAAATGCCGACGTACTGACAGCTGGCCCCTACTGTGGCTCTGTCCTCCTCTGTTGTTGTGCTGATAGTTGTTCCCCACTGATCGGGGTTTCGCGGATCATGATTCCTGATGTCATGGTTCCTACACTCTCAGAATTTCTGATGACTTCAATATCTCGATGACTTGTCTGGGATTTCTCTTCTGTGCACTAGATCTTAACCCCTGCGTAACTCCCACCAAATCTGATGACTATCGGTGATTTAGATTCAGATGTGACGGCTCATATCGGTTTCTCCTGTGTGATCCTCCTAGATGTAATCTCTTCGACGGTCTAGATATCTCTATCTATCAATCTGACGGCTTCTGTGCTCTCACCTGAGCTTCTTGCGCACTTTCTTCCCATACTTGGAAGAATTTTTTTTTGTTCTCCAAGGATTCAACCCTTGCGCTCTTTCCTTTGCGAGCTCTACAAGCTTGAGCCTCGTCGTGCATTCTCCACGACACTATTCCTTCTGAGCTTCTTCTTCTCGAATCCTTAATGGATTTCGATGTCTGCGCTCCTACAGAGTCTCCTCATGCACACAACATGTTATCTCTTTTGAGCTTCCGTCTTCTGCTCCAACAACCTCAGACCCCTTGGAAAATTTTATCCTTCTTCTACCTCAGATGGAGAATGAAATGGATTCCATCCTAGATATCCTTCTGCCTCAAGCAACTTCTTGCTGAGTCTTCTGGGTATTCAGTAACCCAGTGAAGATCCCTTAGTGGATTCTTCTCCCAAGTTCCAAAACTCATAGAGTTCTCTTCACTTCTGTGCCTATCTGCACACTTCATCGACGCCCTCCTGGTGGAGTATCTTCTCCCAGAACACCCAATGGTTCTGTCTCCTTTTTCCTGTGCCTCTATGCACCTGCTCAACGCCCACCTGGCAGAGCTCTACAAAATCCTCATTTATTCTGGTCTTCTTCGAACTCACAACCGAGTCCTTCCTCTATGCACTCCTTGCACCTGCTCAATGCCCACTTGGCATAGCTCTACAGAACTCCTCAGAGATTCTGTCTTTTTTCTTAAAACTCTCAGCAGAGTTCTTCTTCAGCACAACTGTGCATATGCCCGATGCCCACTTGGAAGAGCTCTACAGAATTCACAGCAGAATTCTATCTGCAACTATGTCTTCTCCCACATATCCTTGCCTCCAAGGTATTCAGTAACCTTGAGGTATTCTTCTTCTGAGCTGTTGACTTCAGTTCTTGTGCCTCAACACATCTTTGTCTGACTCCGCAGAGTTCAGAAGTGCATCTACTGTGCATGTCTATTAGAACCCTCAACATTCTGTCACACCCTCCTGGTGTGAAGCCTCAAAGACCTTCAACCCTGAAATCAAAACAACCCTGCGAATTCATAACAAACATACATTCACAGTATATAAAATAACACATAGAGACATCCATATAACACAGAATATCATGCAAGAAAAACTATTGTTTGTATTAAAAATGGCAAATTGCCTGTATCTTTACAATGGTGTTCCTGAGCTCTCTCTGGCTCTACAACTCTACCATTCTACAACTCAAAATGAGATCTCCAAATATCTTTTACCTGAGGTGCTCTTAGAGCACTTCCCTCCAGGTCTACCTACTCTAATAAATTACATTCAATGGCTATTTAGTCTAGCGCCTGGATCTAGATCTCAACCGATCTAGCATTAAATCCGATCCTATCTAATGCCTGCACAAAGTCATGACTTCCATGGCTCACCAGCCTAGACATTAAATTACATTCAATTTCAAATTTGAATGAGGACTATGCCTCCCTTTAGCTTTAAATGCATGCACGCTGACGTGGCTAGCTGGCTGGCTGGCTGACGTGGAGAGATGCTCCTGCATCAAAATGGTCAAAGAAGCTCCACATTAAATACTAGGTTCAAGCCAAGGAAAACAAAAATACTCAATTCAAAAGAATTCTCACCCACATCCTTCGTGATGGTGTAATCCCATATATGAGTGTTATGAGATTCTTGTGAGGGCGTGTGAATCACTCTTTATGCAAATGAAACCACAACTTATCACTAACCTGAAACTTGTGTGGAATCCAATGCTAGTCATGTAATTTATTTTACTTGTCATTGGATTTATATAAGATATCATTAACCTATTGTTGGATGTGTTGGACCAATTCAACAAATTTGGATTCTTTATCTACTTAATTATGAGAATGGGAGGAATATTCCTATGTAGATGTAATATAAGATCTATGGAGGGATATGTTTAAGCTATGTTGAACATATGAAAGTCTCTCATCACATGTTTATAGATTATTGGAGTTGTACATGTGTAGAATATTCAAAATCATCATGTTTACCACCTTTCTCTTCCCATCTTTTTAGGGGTGGAAGGAAGTTGATTTGTTCATATTGGTATAAGAGATGAACTTTTGACACTACTTTTTCAAGATGAAGAAAAATGCAGTAGTTAGAACTACCTTTAGTACCTTGTAGAGTTGTAATCCCAAAGTAAAAATGACAGTATGAGGCCTTGACTCATAAAACACGTGATGTTTCCACATATATGGTTGTCCTAAAGGAAATCAAAAAATTCAAGTGGGGTAAGATGACACAATACCTCATTTTTTAAGGGATTGATGCCATAAGATATGAAACAATGATGACTAACATAGATGTTTCATCCCTAGGTCAACCAATCAATGGTGTATGGTTGGGGGTGGAAAATTGTTGGCATCTTTAATCTCTCAATGACCTCGGTTGAGATCAATTTATTATATATATCCTTGACAAAAATTAAATGTAGCGGAGTTCCCTTGATGTGCATCTATGAATAGAGGAGGTGCTTCCCCTCCTTAGGCTCCTCTGACTCTTCTAGTTTGATCTTTATGGTTTTTATGGTGTTGTATGTCAAATTTACAAACTTTCATAATGTGTCGCACATGGTGCAAATGTCACGGTCTAAGTATCGCAAGTGTCACATGTGGAACAAATGTCATATCGTATGTGTCACAAGTTTCATAAGTGTCACACACAAACTATCGCAAGTGTTGTAAGTGTTGTATCACGACTCGTATTCTTTTGGTAGGTGTCTCAACTCAATAGAAAATATGAAACCACTTGTCACAACCCCTAAATCACATTGGAAGGAAAATCCCCATCATTTGATAGTCAAAACATAATTTTTCTTGGGAATTTAATAAGACTGGTGCCCCCTGCCCATACTTAGGTAATGTCGATGCTCCATGTGCCATGTGAAAGGGGTTCCATGGTGCCTTGTTGTCAAATTTAAGGGAGCATCGTTGTTGGTTGAGGGAATCATGGTGAATCCCACCTTCTTCTAAGAGATAGATCTGAAATTTTGGGGTTTGTTTAGATTTGTTCCTACCCCATGGCTCTATCTAACGAAGAAATCATGACTTATGAAGCCATAATCAACGAATTCCAAAAATTTTCAAGGTGTTTGAGCCTCTCAAAGCCTATAAATGGGAGGCATTTCCATGGTGAAAGAGAGGAGAAATTAGTAAAGCATAATTATTTTTATCTTGATTCATTCATGAAAGGGTTGGACAATGAGAGTTTGGATAGGTTGTTGCAACATCAATCGTGGTTTTTAAGTATCTTATTATTGGTTCTCATTCAATATATACTTGGACTATTTCCTTCAAGATTATGTCTTTTTACATTTGCTTGTCTACTATTTCTCTAATATTTGTAGATAGACTTATCTTATATAATCCACTTATGACACTTGAGACAGTTTGGGTGTGACACTTACGACACTTGTGAAACTTAAGATGTGATTTTTTCACTACATGCGACACTTGTGACACTTAGAATGTGACGTTTGTGCCATGTGCGACACATTATGCAAGTATGGAAATTTGATGTGTAACAAATTTCCCCCAAAAGTGTCAAGTTAGAATAGGAAACTGATAGAAAAAACACTTTATGGATTCTTCAATGCAAGGGTGACGGAATCGAAGAACTTGGTAGAAGCTACAAATAACCATCAAACAATATTAATGTATATTTCATTCCCTAGGAAGGCATACCTATGCTTGAAATATAAATGACTCAAATCATGGTCATTGACCAATACATTGTAGATCCATAGTGATATTGACTAAAGACATGACCACCAAAGATACAATTTGGATCCATTTCTTCATGACATGACCTAATCGAAACCACGAAATATTAAACATTGGAGATATGATATGATAATAACATAGGCTTGTCTGTACTATCCTTATTCCAAGGTGGATTTCAGAGGCAATGAAACAAAAATATGAAAAATCATTTCCTAGCCGAGGTGAAAGTCTAGTCCACCTCTCCATATTGGGCTTGAATACATGATACTCTATCAAATAAATCTTTGGTTGCATTAGAGGTACTCGTTCTAGAAATAACTATACCAAGAATGATCCATACCCAAAATTTTTTGCTTCCCTTCTCTGCATCTAGAAATCTGATCTTTGACATTTTTTGGAAATCTTGCACGCCAATTAAAGATATTCGGCTCAAGGAAATCAACTACGTATGTCATATATGATTTGGAATCCAGGTGAGGATTGGTGCTTCCTTCCAGTTTTGTGATGGTAAATATGATAGCTTGTAAAGGAAGATCTCCAACATATTTGCAATCCTACCCATTTCCTTATGGGATCCTGACCTAAAGAAATTCTCTATGTAGTCATCAGTATGAAATGGTGTAGTTCGATGGATGAATAAGATGATGGGTTCCCCTCTTTTAGATAGCCCCATAGAAAATAATACATCCTCAATTTCAATATCTAAAAATTGAGATCCCACTTGAAAAGTCTGCTCATCAACATCCCATAACCCAATCAGGTACTCAAGGAGAAGTATATCCTTTTGCATGTTCTATATATTGAAAAAGTTCAATAAACTGCAAATTTAGAGTGCTTTCCTTGCTTGAGGGTCATGCAATGCAACCATATCATCATTTTCATGCTCTATTTCCTTCCACTCAAGCATCTTGACAATCAAATCCTTGCAAAACATCATTAAAAATCATTAGTCGAGATCCCAAGAAACAAAACTAACCTCTTCATAGGCTAAAACACATACAATTTATTTTTTTGCACCTGGCAAACCCTTGTAGACCATTTCAGAGCATCGATGCACCCTCAAAAAGAGAACCAGGGCACCAATATATGGATGCACCCGGCATGAAATCTTAGGGAAGATCCATTCTAGTAAGGTTCCATGGGGGCTCTTAGGGATCCCAAGAAAATTGAAAAAAGACATAAAAACTGAAAGAAGGAGATCATGCTACCAACGTAGTCTAGACAAAATGAAGAATGATGGTCCAGAGCTCCCACAATCGATGGCGGAAAAAACTGTTCCAAATGAAAGGTGAAATGAACTATATTTTTTCACCAAAATGACTTTTAACTACTTGCAAACTAGTTTAATTTAAACCTTTTTTCACATTAATATTTCCTTTTATTTGTTTTTTCCACAATTTCCATTGGCTTTAAGGAATTGTTGACAATTGTTTCCTAGAATGGTTTTCTAATGCATGAACATAGGATGCAAAACTTTTTGGTGACCTTGCAATATTTTCAATCATACTTTGTCATCGTTCAAGATAATTAAAACATGAAGAGTTTTTAGTTGGGAAATAGTTTACCCCTTTTTCAGTCTTGATAGACTAACTACAAAAATTGACTACTCTGGCCTCTTTGTTTAGAAGAGTTCTCCTTCACATTATTTTATGCTTTTTCGGACCTTGGAGCCTTAAAAATATGAAAAATAACATCGACATAATTTTATTTAAGTTATTTTCAAAGTTACTAAACATGAAAATGCACCACATTTTCATTCTCTTAACTCATAAGACCATACATTGAAGGGCCCATATCGAAACAAACCCTTACTTATTCTAGTTTGTTAAACATAGGAAGAGGAACTTATCAAAGGTGATTTATGCCAAGCACTTGTTATCCTCCTTAATCTCATTAAACAAGAAAGAAGTACTCATCTATCTAGATGGGAGAAAAAATTGAAGGAAGTGGGTAAATTATTTTGAAACCTTTGAGGTAGCTTTTGTTGTCGCCTTTGAACATGGAACCTGTTTTCATCTCACCTTATAGTCAGTTAATTCAGTCTCCACTGAGTCACATCAATTCCATGAGTCCTTTTACTCCTTCATCTGACATAAATAGTTCCCTGGTGGTCGTCGCACTATGTTTTGGTCCATTTCTCGAACGATTCGAAGCTTCCAAGTCTTGTGTCATGCCTCATAATGTTCAAGGGAAGTTTTCATTCCAGACCAACCATCTATAGTATTACCAGTTTCCATTCCTATGTCAGTCCATATTTATTTAATACACCATACCATATCACTTTCCTATGACAATTTTATGTCGATGATGGGGGATACACCAAATCCCTCCTTCAACAAGTCTTTTCCTATCGACTTCAACGCATTATCTGAGAATTAGACTTGGAAACATAGTAGTACCTTGGAACCTATAGCATCAATGAGATCTTGGAGAGGTTGCTTGGATATGAGGATATCTTGGATAGGTTGGAGAGGTTGTTGCAACATCAATCGTGGTATGTAAGTATCTTCTTATTTGTTCTCATTGAATATATACTTGGCCTATTTTCTTCAATTTTATGTCTTGTTACATTTTCTTGTCTACTATTGCTA
The DNA here is from genome assembly GCA_000966675.3 of Picea glauca. Classification (NCBI taxonomy): domain Eukaryota; kingdom Viridiplantae; phylum Streptophyta; class Pinopsida; order Pinales; family Pinaceae; genus Picea; species Picea glauca. Next base: position 415,537 of record JZKD02S1944126.1, on the reverse strand, counting down.
TAATATTCATAGATAGAATTATCTTATCTTATCCAATATTGATGCTACAACAACCTCTCCAAGATATCCTCATCCAAGCCTTGCACGAATGAATCAAGATAAAAGTAATGATGATTTACTGATTTCTCATCTCTTTCACCATGGAAATGCCTCCAATTTATAGTCTTTGAGAGGCTCAACAACCTTGAGTATTTTTGGAACCTATTGAGGATATGGTGCTATAAGTTATTATTTATTCCTTATATAGATCCATGGAGTAGGACTCGAGCCAAACAAACCCCAACCTTTCATTGTAGTCCCTTAGAAGAATGTGGGATTCACCATGATTCCCTCAACCAACAATGGTGCTCCCTTAAAGATACAAAAAAGGCTCCATGATTCCCCTTTAACATGGAACAAGGATCACCAGTGCTATCTAATCATGGGAAGGGGGTGTTATTTTTCTTAAATGCTAAAACAAGGTCAAAATCTGAGGTGAAAAAGTATGTTTTGACTATAAAATGATGGGGTTTTTTCTTCCAACATGATTTATGGTTTGTGACAAGTGTTTTCATAGTTTTGATTGAGTTGCGAAACTTACCAAAAGTGTATGAGGCATGCTATGACACTTATGACACTTATGACAACTTGGGTGCAATACTTATGGAACTTATGTGATTTTTTCACCACATGTGACACTTACGACACTTAGAACGTGACATTTTAACCATGTGTCACACATTATGAAAGTGTGGAAATTTGATGTGTAACAAATTTCCCCCCAAAGTTGAAATTCATAAGAGGAAACTGATGGCCGGAACATTTTATATATTCTTCAATGCAAGGGTGATGGAGTCAAATAACCTAGTATACGATGTAAACAACCATAAAAAAATATTAATATACATTTCATTCCTAAGTCAAAAATACCTATGATTTCAATTTTAATGACTCAAAGCATGGATTTTGACCAATACATTGCAGATCCATAATGATATTGACTAAGGAAATGGCCACCAAAGATAGAATGTGGATTCATTTGTCCATGACATGACTTGATTGCAGCCATGAAAGAATACATAGTGGAGCTACGATATGACAAGAATATATCCATAGGCCAATACCAAGTGGATCTATGTAATAATATGTATATCACTCAAATGATATCCATCACAGCACAAAACAAGGTGAGTACTCAACCTGGGGTCTTTGTCCTGATCCCAAAATAGTACGATTCTATCCATGTCAATAGATGATTTGATGTTAAACATGGTAGAAACTTCTTGATTACCATTCATTGATATATACCATTAAAAAGCATGAGGGAAATCACTAATGATGCCAATGAATCCCAAGGTACCTATAGTACATTCCAACAAACATGAATAATGAGTTGAAGTCGAACATCTATAGAATCAATCAAAAGGGGGTCATTGATGTAAACACACTATCGAAAGCAATGAGGCCTACCATTGAGGGATGCATGTTCCAAGATACTACTATGTTTCCAAGTCTAATTCTTGGATAATGTGTTGAACTCCATAGGAAAAGACTCTTCAAAGGAGGGATTTTATGTATTCCCTATCATCGACATGAAACTATCATAGGAAGTGATATGAGATGGTATATTAAATGACTATGGACTGAAAACAGAATGACTACTAGTAATATTATAGATGGTTGGTCTAAAATGAAATCTTCCCTTGAACATTATGAGGCATGATACAAGGCTTGACAGCTTTGACTCGTTCAATAAATTGACCAAGTCATAGTGCAATGACCATCGAGGAACTGTATGGGTGAACCGAAGGAATAATACGACTCATGGGATTGGTGTGAATCATTGGTGAGTGAATTAACCAACTGTAAAGAGAGATACAAACAAGTGCCATGTTCAATGGTGAAAACTAAATATCCCTCAAAGGTTTCAAGATACTTGACCCACTTCCTTCAATTTTTCCCCCCATCTAGATAGATGAGTGCCTCTTTATTTTTTAATGAGATTGAGGAGAATAAAAGGTGCTAGACATAACTCACCTTCGGTAAGTTCCTCTTCCTATGTTTAATGAACTAGAAGAAGTAAGGGTTCATTCCCAGATGGTCCCTTCAATGTATTGTTGTACCAGTCCATAGAAGGAAAACACAATGTTTTTTCATGTTGAGGGAGTTTAAAAATAACTAAAATAAAACTCCATGGATGTTTTGTTTTGTAATTTTCAGTCTCCAAAGTGTGAAAAGGCATTAAATAATGTGAAGGAGAACTATTCTAACCAAAGAGGTCAGAGTATTCCTTTTTCATAGTTAGTCTTTCAGGACCGGAAAAGGGGTAAACAATCTCCCAATAGACGACTCTTCATGTTTTGATGAGATTGAAGGATGACGAAGTATGCTAAAAAATATTTCAAGGTCACCAAACAATTTCTCCTCCTATGTTCCTGCATTAAAAAACCATTATGGGTAAACATTTGTCAGAAATTCCTTAAAAACCAATGGACATTGTGTAAAAACCAAACAAAAGGAAATATTTATGTGAAAAGGGTTTAAATTAAACTAGTTCGCAAGTGGTTAAAAGTCATTTGGTGAAAAAAACTAGTTCATTTCACCTTTCATTCTCACTTTCCTGTTTCACTTGCAATTTTCCCATTTGCAGTAGTTTTTTTCGGCATTGATTATAGGAGCTCTGGGCCATCATTCTTCATTCAATTTGGACCAAGTTGGTATTCTAATACCCAATGCATTCACCATTATTCTGTTACAGAATTTTCTATTGTGGACAAGTGAAACTTCCCTTATATTTCTATACCCCTATACCAAGACAAAAAGAGTACAAGTGGACACTAACATCCCTTTAAAATCATCTAGAAAAATCAAATCGAGAAGGAGAGAAAGGATACGATGTATCATTTTCGATATTTTTCCTTGCCGCTTCCAATCCCTAATCTTGATCTTCAAACTCCCTGGCACAAACTAAGACCTGCAATGGACAACAAAGAAAAAATATATTCTACTCTACTTGATTAGATAAAATAAGTCTATCTACGAAGATTAGAGCAATAGTAGACAAACAAATGTAACAAGATATAAACTTGAAGGAAATATCCCAATCATATATTGAATGAGAAATAATAAGAAGATACTTGTAGACCAAGATTGATGCTTCAACAACCTATCCAATATCTCCTCATACAACCCTTGCATGAATGAATCAAGATCAAAATAACAATGCTTTACTGATTTCTCCTCTCTTTCACCATGGAAATTCCTCGAATTTATAGGCTTTGAGAGGCTCAACCACCTTGAGTAATTTTGGAATTTGTTTAGGATATGGATCCATAAGTTTTTATTTCCTCCTTAGATAGATCCATGGGATAGGAATCAAGAAAAAAAAACCCAAACCTTTTAGATTTGTCCCTTAGAAGAAGGTTGGATTCACCATGATTCCCTCAACCAACAATGGTGCTCCCTTAAATCTAACAAAAGGGTACCATGGTGCCCCTTTAACATGGCACAAAGAGAATCGATGCTCCCTAAGAATGGGAAGGGGGGAACCATTCTTCTTAAATGCCCAAAAATGGTCAAAATCTCGAGTGAAAAAGTATGTTTCAACTGCCAAATGATGGTGATTTTTCTTCCAACATGACTTTGGGGTTGTGACAAGTGTTTTTATAGTGTTGATTGAGTTGCGACACTTACCAAAAGTGTATGAGGCATGTTACAATACTTATGACACTTGTGAAAATTTGGGTGTGATACTTACAACACTTGTGACACTTACGATGTGACGTTTGCGCCACATGCGACACTTGTTACACTTAGAACATGAAATTTGCACCATGTGAGACATATTATGCATGTGTGGAAATTTGACGTGTAATAGATGGTAGAAATAGGTTTTTCATGAAATGATCCATCTTCCCTTATCCTACTCGAAATTAGAGTCTAAGATATAGTTCAATTATTTTTCTTTTAGCTTTGCCAATAATGATTGTTTCTATAAACATTCATTAGTGTTTTTCTACGATATTTGTTTAAACTCACACTGCTTTCCAATGTGCTTCTTAGATTTCCCCTTACACTTTTGTGTCTACAACTTGAAATGGTTGTATTGAGGTTAGGAATCCTTGATTTTTTCTTTTTTTTGTGAGTTAGGGCCACCTATACCATGCTTTTGTTGTAATGTACTTATAGACCAAAATTTCCACTTGTTCCTCTACTTATATTTCTACTCAATTTTAACAGCATATCGATAAGAAGATCTCAATGAGGATATGTTCAAGATATCCATCTATGTCTGGATGCACTTGTTTAGTCTATTGGTGTAATTCAAAACAAGGTTCCACTCAAAGTATCTAATACCCAACTTTAACTGCAAGGTATGCAATACACTTATGTACTCCATCATCATTGTTAGAGACCTAACCTCCCTAACCCCTCATGTAGATGGAATAATACATTTTACATGTAACAAAGGATGACATTAGTCAATAAGGAATATTTAATAAATATGAACAAGTCAATGTAAGAATACCTAATATAAGCTTATTCTTCTAGAAAGATATTCCTCAAGAATGTTCTTTAGAAGATATAATTAGTATAAATAAGAGTACAAGGCATGAGAAAGTTTTTTCTTTCAAATTATTGTAACAAAGCCCTGATCTATTAGAGGTTTCCCCCTTGAAGAGGAAAGTGAACATTATTTTCTTTGAATAAAGGTATGATTTCTAGTATTTATCTTCTCAATATTTTTTTGTTCCATTGATATCTGTCGAATATTCTTGTTTCTTCATATTATATTACATATGGTACCTTACAAGTGGTATCAAAGAAATTTCCTTGGGAAGAATTGTGGGTAACATGTTTTCTAGCATAGAGACGTGTACCACCGGTGTCTTTAAAGCATAGAGGTCTGTCATTAATGAGGTAAGACTGTGGTGGGGAAGACTACACATAGGAAATAAAGATGGTTTCACGACATTGCCTAGAAACTAAAGTTTCTTCCTTGTTGGAAACCTATGTAACCCCTATTGGTACACCTCAAGCAGTACAACATCAAGCATAATTTGTACATAGCCATCACTCCTACATACCAAAAGGTGTATCGGTACCTCTAGGTCTCTTGAAACCAACCCTATATCATATGATTTGTTTCCTGACTGTTATAATGGAATTGAGAACAACACTTAGGAAGATACTCTCTAGTACTTGGGTAATCAGGTAGTAAGACTAATGGTACGATTGATCTTCCTTAGTTGGTTCCCTAAGATATTGGGTCAGTACTACTATTTGAACATGCACATATATTAGAGAGATAAAGCATAGGGAAAACCCTTATCCATTAGCACCCTATAAACCCTAATATAGGGGAACACACCAAAAAAGGAAAAAAAAAGGACATTTTGGCCACGCAACCTTACCTCCTACATTTTGGTTGCAAATTTACTACACATTTTTTCCTATTAATAATTTGGGAATTTCGACACTGTAGTTTTATTCATATCACAATATAACTTCACAGGAGTATAAAAAACAATTTCCAAGTCTTTCCTACACCATTAGTTGAGTTATATCCCATTTAATTCGTCTCTTTTCCTTGATCAAATTTGTACCTATCATTTTGAAGTATTTTTTTATTCACATGGTCCCAAGGCTTTCCTAGAAACCTTATTTGATACTTATCCCTTTGGATTCCTCTCTTCTCCTTGATCAAAATGGTAGTATTTTTTTCCTGTGGACCCAACCCCTTATCGACACCATTATTTGGAACTTATGCCAATGTTTTCCTCTCGTTTCCCTGATTGTAGTTGTATCTATCACTTATATTCCTTTTTTTCTGTGGACCCACCCCTCATCTCCTAATGCCCCCCACTCACCAAGATGAAAAAAATAAGAAACTGAATAATGAAATTACTTTCATTCATGCCAAAATGGACCACATCCAAAAACAAATCTCTAGCCAAATATAATAACTCCACTCCACTGTCCAACAATTCCTATCCAAGGGTCCTTCCTCCTCTGGACCAAACCCTCAAGTCGAAGGTGTTGACTCTTCCAATCCTTTGAACTTTAATTCCAATCATGACCCCCATATTCCCAGGGTTGAGGTGAATACATTTTATTTCTTTGATCCAACAACATAGGTCACTTGGATGGAACATTATTTTTCCCTTCATGGCATTACTGATGACTTGAACAAGATTCATTACGATGTTCTCTATTTGGATATAGAATGATGTAAATGGTGGAAATGGAATATAAATACACACTAAGGGTATGTTTATTCAACACAGTTTGTTGTTGAGTTGTATGAATTCTTTGACACAGACACCCACCATTTAGGTCATTTTACCAAATTGAAATAGTCTGAAACAATGGAATATTTTATCGCTTCCTTCTAGAACTTGGATTTATGAAAAAAGAGTTTGAATGAGTCCTTATTCTTGGAATTTTTTATTAGTGGCCTCAAGGTTGAAATCCAATCCAAGGTCCTCATGGCTCACCCCCAAACTTTGTTCGAAGAAACCAAATGCACCAAGGAGGAAAAACATGTAATCTTTACCTAGAATAAAAAACCCACATTTATTCCCCACCCTCGACCCCCCAATCCTATCCCTCCAGCCACTACTCTCAAGTTGTAAAAATTAACAAGGGTATAATAAGTTGAACACCATCTCAAGGGTATTTATTATAATTTTTATGAGAAACACTTTCTTGGGCATAAGTTTAAATAAAAAAGTCTTTTTATGCCCATTTTGGACGATGTTTTCGATGAAGATGTTGAGATTTCACCTGAGGTAGAACTACCCCAATAAAATTATCTTACGTCGCCCTCTCATCCTCCCAAATTTGAACCATGAAATTTCTATGAATTCTCTCACTGGATTGTCTTCTCCCCAAACCCTTAAATTGATTGGTTACATTGAGCACATGAAAGTCACCATATTAGTTAACAATGAAAACACTCATAATTTCATTTATTGTCTCCTTTCCCAAGAAATCAATTTTTATATCCATACTCTAAAAAAATTTCAAATCATGATTTCTAAGGGTGATTGCTTTAAATGTGGGGGGTGTTGTGAAAATGTGCGCTTACAAATTGGCTAGTATAACTTGAAATATCACATATTTTGTATTGACATGGGTGGTTGTGACATTGTTCCTGATGTTGAATGGCTACACACTCTAGGCCCCATAACCATTTATTTTAAGTATTAGAGTAAGTAATTCCAACATGAAGGCAAAGAATATAAATTCCAAGGCATTACAGTAGGATCTCCACAGATCACCAGTTCCCACTGCATGGAAAAGTTACTCAAAAAGGGTCATTATGTCATCATTTCCCAACTCCATTCCATTCAAGTAGTTGAGACTTGATCCGTGCACCCTGACCGTCAATTTATCCTTTCCCAACATCACACTGTTTTCTAAACTCCCCAAGGCCTTCTCCCTTCATGCGACAAACATGACCATTCCATTCCTTTAATTCTAGGAATTTTTCCTCCTAATATTTTCCCTTATCGTCATCTCTTTGGTAAAAAAAATGAAATTGAGAAAATTGTCCAATAATTCCTAAAAGTGATTTTTATTCATCACAATACTAGCCCCTCTTCTTCCCCTATTGTCATGGTCCTCAACAAGGAAGGAACTTGGTGCATGTGCCTTGATTTTTTGTGCCCTCAACAAACTTACCATCAAGGACAAATTTCTCATTCTTGTCATAGATGACCTCCTGGATGAACTTATTGGGGCTCAATAATTTACTAAAGTTGACCTCCATTCTTTCTACCACCAGATATGTATGAAAGAGGAAGACATTCCCAAAACTTAATTTTTCACTCATGTGGGCCACTATGAGTTCTTCATCATTCCCTTTGGTCTTTCTAAATCCCCTTTCACTTTTCAAAGTCTCATGAATCATGTCTTTCTTCCATTCCTCCATCACTTTGTGTTAGTCTTATTTGATGATATTCTCATCGATAGTAAAAATTGGCAAGCCCATATCACCCATGTGGATCAAGTTCTCCATCTCCTCTCTAAGCACAATTTTTTCCTTAAATAATCTAAATATCCTTTTGGAATCTTTGAAGTTGAGTACCTGGGTCATATTGTTGGCAATGATGGTGTATGGGTGGATCCTAAAAAAATTGAAGATATGCATAGTTGGCCTCACCCTAAAAATATTAATAGTATGTGTGGTTTCCTAGCTTAGACAGATTATTATCCCAAGTTTGTTCAAAATTTTGGAAAAATAGTGGCTCCTCTAACAAATATCCCAAAAAAGAATTCTTTCAATTGGAATTGAGTCGTTGACCAATCCTTCCAATACTTGAAAGAAGCTATGTTCACTACTCCTATACTGTCCCTACCTGACTTCACTAAGACCTTTGTTTTGCAATGTACTACAATAGGGAGAGGAATCAGAGCAGTCTTTATAAAAGATGGACAACCTTTGTATTTCACCAACAAATAGTTGTGGGAGAAACATTTGGGCCAACCGATCTTTGAAAAGGAAGTGTTGGTTATTTTGCATGCAATGGATATCTAAAAACCTTATATATTGGGATGAAGCTTCCAAATAAAAGCATATCGTTAAAGCCTCAAGTACTTCCTGGAATGGTGGATTTCATCCCAGGATATAAAAAAATGGGTGGATAGTTTTTTGGGTCTTATTATGAGATAATTTTCAAGAATGAAAAATGAAATATGGTGGTTGATTCTCTTTCCAGGAAATATGAATAAGAAGGGTGCCACTTTTCCTTCTCATTCCTTGTTCCAGACTGGCTTCAGGTTGTTCATCAAGAATGGTTGCAAGACCCCAAAATTTATAGCCTAATATGATCCTCAAGCTTCTCTAGGATACTCTTGGCACAATGACGAGTTTCACTATAAAGGCCAAATATATTTAATAAAATAGTCGACCCTTAAATACACAATTCTCTTTGAGTTTCATGCTTCACCTACCATTCATAATTCAGGTTTTACAAAAACTTATGAACGTGTCAGACATTCTTTCTTATGGCATGGTATGAAACATGACATCCAAACCTTTTTGGTAGAATATCATAGGTCTGTCAACATAGTAAGGGAAATACTTTCAAACCTCCAGGAACAGTCCAAGCGCTTCCACTTCCACCTACTATTTGGATGGATATTTCTATGGATTTCATTGATGGCTTACCTATATCAAGAAATAAGTGAGTCATCATGGTGGTAGTAAATTGTCTTTGAAAATATGCTCATTTTTGTGCTCTTCAACACATGTTCACAACATCCACAGTGGCTCAACATTTTATGGATAATATCTTCAAATTCCATGGAATGTCTTATTCTATTATTTCTAAACGAGATCCAACTTTTACTAGTGATTTCTGGAAATAATTATTCAGGATCCAAAGCACCTAATTTCATCTTAGCAAATCTTATCATCCGCAGAATGTTGTCCAAATGAAAGCAGTCAACAAATGGTTGGAAACATATTTGAAGTGTTTTTTCATCCTATAAACAACATTAGTGGGTTTAGTGGTTACCACTACCTAAGTGGTGGTACAACACCTCTTACCATACTTCCACTCACATGACTCCCTTTGAAGTAGTGTACATAAATAAGCCACCATCTATTCTTCCATACATGTCAGGTGTCTCAAAGGTTAAGGAGGTTGACTGCAATCTTACACTCTGCATGACTATTCTCCTTACTCTCAAAGAAAATTTGTTCATGACTTAGAATCCCATGAAACAATAGATAGACCAGATTCATTCTGAATGTTAATTTGCTAAAGGGGACTATATGTTTCTTTGTCTACAACCGTACAATCATACTTCACTAAAATCCCAACAGTGTCGAAAAATTACCCCCAAATTTTATTGTCGTTATACTCTTCTCAAATGGCACATGGGAGCAGTGAAATATCAATTATCCTTTACCAATCACTCTAAGATACACATTGTTTTTCATGTCTCATGCCTAAAGAAAGTGATTGGCACAAAGTGCGACACACAAACCATTCTACCAGAGTTGGATGAAGAAGGTTCCATTTGGTTGCATCCACAAGTCGTACTAGACCAGTATGACCATCGTCTCCATGAGTGCACCATCAAGGAAGTTGTATTTCAATGGAACAATACTCCACCAGAAGATTCCACCTAGGATTCAACTACCATTATGTCACAATTTCCTCATCTTAAGCCTTGAGGAAAAGGTTGTTTCTCAAGGGGGATGGAATGTTAGGGACCTAACCTCCCTAACCCCTCATGTAGATAGAATAAGATATTTTCCATGTAATAAAGGCTGACATTGGTTGATAAGTCCTATTTAATAAATATGAACAAGTCAATGTAATAAGGCCTAATAGAAGCTTATGTTTTAGAAATATCTTTTTCTAGAATTTTCTTTATAAGATATAATTACTATAAATAAGAGTAGGAGGCATGATAAAGTTTTTTCTTGAGAATTATTGTAATAGAGATCTTCTTTGATAGAGGTTTCCACCTCAAAGACTCAAGTGAAAATTACTTTCTTTGAATAAAGGTATTATTTATGGTATCTCTCCTCTCAATATTTTACCGTCCCATTGATATATTATGAATATTCTTGTTTCTGCATATTAAATTACATTTGATACATTACATGAAGAAATTGAGCGTAAGAATATTAGGACAATAAGATTGGTGGAAAAGGCCTCAAGCCATAACTCTCAACATTGTATCCATATTAATGATACAAATATATAATACAATAATGAAATGACCTCAATTGTTCTCACATTGACACCTCATCAAGAGATAAGGTAGGATGAGACAATATAGGAATCTAGAAACACACTTAGGATAACAACTATATCCTAGTATGTAAAATAAATAAAGGTGGTATAATTGGACTTAATGATTGTATATGAGAAAGAGGATAAAATTACCCCCCTCAATCATATGTCCAAACAAAAATACTGACAAATCATGTGCATAAGTTGGTACATGTCCAAGTCTTCATGATGAAATTCCTGAGCTGAGCCGCAATGAAGAACTGCCTGAAAAAACAGCCAAATCTAGATGCTGAGAAATCTGGAAAACCTCACTGTGTAATCATGTGAGCCATATTGCCAACAATTTTGTTCACCGATGTGAAATCCAATATGATGAGAGAGAACAAAGAGAATTGAATCAACTGCAAATCTGCCACATCCCTGAAAATGCCTGACAACTCAATCAATGCCAAGATGCAATGCAATAGGAGCCATTTGTCCTCTGCTAGGTCCAATGACCATCTAGGTGAACGAAATGTCCACATCATTTCTCTAAAAATCAACATCCCTATGTATGATTCAATATATAACCATCATTCTGCCAAAGTCTGTCATCTACAAACCGCAGTTTCCCATTTGGTAAATTTCATGCTCATCTAGCATACTTGATGTTTTTTGTTGTTGAAAAATTCCGTGTGACAACCATTTTCAATTCCATAATCAATACCATCATCAATTCCCCCCTTTGTCATCTAAAAGGAGAGAACACAAGTGGTTTCATGAACCATCATCACTGGAATTTTGAAATCCCCCCTTAAGGTGTATCAGAGTTTCATCATTGTACTCCCTCCTTCTAGGCTCAAGAGAGTACCATACTTGTTCCATTTGAGTAAAACAAAAAGTGGGCATGCAAAAACAACCACATGTTATCTCATCCCGTGAGGGCTATGCTCGAAAGATATGCCATAAGGGGACCACTTATGTGAGGTACAAAAATTTTATCTGCTACAAGATTGGTCTTTACTCGAGTTTGAATTATTCGGTAAGACTTATATAGTCACTTGGTTGTTAATGACCATTTCTGAGGATCAATCCACTCATAGTGAATCTTAAGTCTTGCGGGTTTCTTTAGTGTTGAACATTTTTATGAAGAATGGTTATGCTTTCCACAATGTTGGTAAGGATGGAGATCAAAACACTAATTCTCCATGTGACCAACTACATTACAATGTTTTCAGTTATCATTCTTATGTTGAACTTGAACAGGTGAAGTTGAATTTTCTTGAAGGAATCTAGCACTCACAAACAAAATTGGCCTGGAGTAATTTCAAATATGAAAACTGTTTTGATTTTCATATCCTAAGACATGCCAATTTTTATTGAAGTGTAGTTCTTCCCAAGGTCTGATGATGGTCTTGGAAATATCATGTTGTACTTGATGACGTGATTCAAATTTACTTTCACTTATACTTGTTGTATCACTTTTTTCTTTGGCATCTTCTTCCTGTGATTCATTTTCATTGGAATTTGCTTTTGAAGTTGGCTTGATGATGTTCTCCTTCATTGACTGTTGATAATCATCATTATCAACATTATCATCATTATCATTATCATCATAGAGAGGGTTGTTATGAACAAAAATTAGTTCAGAAAACTTCACTGGCTGTTGATGTTTAAGTTCTATCAACTCATCATCCAATAGATGTGATTGTTATTGTAAAATTATAACTTTAGTTTGTGTCACTTCCAAACAAGTTAGCATGGATTGAAGTTTTTCTTTATGAAGTATGATTTTATTATCTTTGGCAGTGTTTATTAGAGTGTTCAGTAACTCTAATATTTCTATATTTTGCTTCATTTCAACTCTCTTTCTTGTTCACATTCTCTTCAGACTCGCTTGAATTCGCTTCACTCGAACTGGATCGCTTGTACTTTAGGATCGCTTGAACTCCCTCACTTGAATTTGCTTTCAAGAACTCACTTTATTATACTTTCTTGCTTTCTTGAAATTTTCAACAAGTTGAGAATGTCGGTTACTACTGAAAATGCATCCCAAAGTATGTTGTTTACAATGATTTGAGTTTAAACTACTCAACTTTGTCAATTTTGACTCAAAATTACAATGAATCTATGGTGTCCGGCTTAGCCGAGAATGCACCCAATTACAAATAAATTCAACTTGAGTTGATTACTTACAAAAAAATACTATTTGCAAGTTTACAATAAATGTTGATTTCAAGGTTGAGTTGATATTAAAATTTGATGATTCTTTGAGTCCTTGATTATGATCTTGATTTGTCCATTGTTGATGTGATTGCTAATTTGATATCTTCGTTGCTTCTTAATTGAGAGATTGTATTGTGCTTGAATGTATGTGCTTCATTGGCAATGCTTACATGTGCTCGAATTGCATTAAGTTTCCTTGTACTTTAGTGTGTGTATGATTGCTTTGTACAATTATGTTTTAAGTGCCAAAACTAGACACAAAAGAGAAACATTAAGAATAATCCATCTCAGACAACACAAAGTGTACCTAAGATCCCCTTATTCAATTTCGGGTGGATCTAGGACACTTCAACACCACAAAAAAATGATATCTTTATTATAAAATCCTTCTTGTGAGCACAAACGTATGCCCAAATACAATGACAAGTTTTCATGGTACTTTCTCCTTCACCTCCTTTACAAAGACAAAAAATGAAAAGTGTTCAATATACTTTCTCCTTATTCCTTATGACTCCCTTAAATTCAATGTGTTTCTTGCCTCGCCTCTTTGAATTACAAAAACAAGATATTGAAAAATTGATAAACCCACTCTTCAAATTCAATCTATGTTCTAATCCCCCCTCAAAGTAAACATTTACTTTGATTTTACAAAATTCAATGATGCTTGCTTTACAATATGTTTGAAGGATTTTATATCGATCCCTTATCTTACTTTATTTATTCATAAACTTGGAAGAAATAAACAATGACAAAGTAAAATTGAATGCCTTTGTATTTTCAAAATATGCGAAATAAGAAAATAATAATAATTATTTTAATAGTTTGAATTTGCCATTTAAATTTAACTGAACCAAATAGTGAGGGATCATTGTTTTATATGAATTAATGGATGGATACGTGTAGATAGATTGTTGCAAAATCACTGACAAATCTGATTGCTTGACATCTAAAAAATTGGATTTCTCAAACGGTGAAGATCACGTTTTGGTGCTCGACAAGATCTCATGGGATTTTAGGAGATTGAAGGATATCGATCAATGGGGAAGAAAGTTGTTAAACCTACCTGAAATGAAACAGATTACCAAGCTTCTAATTGAACAACATCCATGGGTTACCAAGCTTTTGGTTGAGGTCACCAATATTGATTGCAGAAAGGAGGATTCATGCCACGATTTGAGCAGTGCCAAGCTTTGAATGTTGAGTGGCAGAAGATGTGATAGATGTGAGCGATTCATCGGCATGCAAGGATTCTTCTTTGTCTTCAACGTACCATGAATTGGCTTCGACTTTGGTGAGAGAGAATATTTTAGAATCCACAGACATCATTCTTCCAACTCAGACTCCACTCAAAAAAAATATTTACTCCAAATGGATCCTCATCTTTAAAAGATACAATTGAACCCAAATAGAGAGAGATAACAAAGATAGGGCACATAAATCTTGAGTATTAAAACATTGGAATTACAGGTTCAAATAAATATCTCATCGATGGAAACATCTCACGTTGCATAGATATTATCATCATGGTGGTCTGAGCGGGCATTTGTGCTTTCGACTCAAAGATCCCTTGCACAGTCTAAAGATCTATCGAGAGTTACTAGAAATGCGATAAAAAAATGAAGATCGCTTGTACTAGGCAATCTTAATTTTTTCAATTCTCTAAACATGTTTAAGTCCAAAACTTAAATTACTACTATAGGAGAATCCATATCTTTGAAAGGACAAAATGATGTTCAATAGTATTGGAATCATTAACCTAAACAGTATAAACCGAAGCCCATCCAACGTCAACCACTAGCCATTTTAGTTCTAATTAGGCCAAAACACATCCCACATTAAACTAATACTGACAACACCACACACTGATACTTGATTTATGCACTTGCGCCTTAAAAAATAGCTCAATCAACCCACAAATCTTTCAGGCCTTTGATTGTTCGGCAGATCCATGTCTCTCATTATCTAGATCACAGATTTCAAATCGCATCACAGATTTCAAATCTTTCATTGTCCTTCAGGTTCATTTTGTTGCTGTGAAAAGCATATACCATTGAGCTTGAATTCTTCACCAACCATGGATAACTACCATGGAATCATCAAGCCCTTACAACCAAAGGTGTTATGAGATCCCATTTTTGAAAGAGTCATGACACACGGTGAAAGATTTTAAAATTACAATAGGGAATACCAGACACCATCCATGGATCTAGTGTGTAGATCTGGTGTGTAGATGAGTTTGAAACTCATCTTCCGCAATATTTCTTCATTTCCTTGCTCAAAAAATTCCCATGGACCAGTCTCAACTATCACAGAAAAAAAATCAGATCTACACAAACGTTGTAAGGAACATGGCTATCAAATCAAATGAAATCAAACTGTCCATGAAAAACTATTATGCAATTACTAGGCCCTAAAAACTATAGAGCTATGATACCAATTGAAGAAATTGAGCATAATAATATTAGCACAAGAAGATTCGTGGAAAATGCCTCAAGCCATAATTCTCAATTAATGATGCAAATATATAATACAATAATGAAACCACCTCAATTGTTCTCACATCGACACCTCATCAGGAGATAAGGTAGGAGGAGGCAATATAGGAATCTACAAACACACTTAGGATAACAACTATATCCTAGTATGTAAAATAAATAAAGGTGGTATACTTGGACTTAATGATTGTATATGAGAAAGAGGCTAACATTACAATCATCTATTCTGTCTCCTAATGTAGATTTGTCCATATCATGTACATATCATCATGGTTTCCAATAGGGTAGAATTCCTCCTTGAGGGAATCAACAAAAAACACCCAAGTGGGTTTTGTCCTAAATATTGTAGACTCATATTTTTCATGTCTCACCTATTAACTTTCGCACCAATATTTGACATGGGGAAGGGACTTAAGGAGTGAAAAGGTGATATTTTCAATTTTCATTTTTTTTAAGAGAGTAATAATTGTTTAACATATTTCACCATTTCTCTAAAGCATGTAGATCTATATTTCCCTCAAACAAAGGAATGCCAAAGTTAAATTGTACCTTCAAGGCTAGCAAACCATTGAAATTGTTTCTTGTTGAAGGTGTCTCAACAACCATTGGCAATCATCAAATGATTTGGGTGAAATTATCCATATTCTTGTTCCTCTATCACATGAAGGCTTCATTGAGAAATAACTTGATAGGATATCATGCTTCATCATATCTCTTTTCATGTAGGCCACTTGGGTGATGAAGATTTGTCTTCTCCAAGTGAAATTATTTTGATACCCAACTTTCTATATCCTGACCTCATCGGGGGCATGCACCAGAAAACAACAAAGAGCATATTTATATGATATAAATGATCTCGATTGTATAGAGAACAAAATGAAAGGAAATAATATGAATGGAAACAAAAACATGTAAATATTTCAAAGAGAACAATAATACAATGAGCACCAAATTATATTCAGAAAATAAATATGAAAAAACCGTGAAATGCAAAGCAATACAAACTAGCTAGAATGGTGGTAGATTGTCCTGAAGAGAGAGGTGTTGCCTATGATCATTTGCAATAAGAATGTTACAAGAGGAAAAAATTTCCTTTTAACATAAAGTAATCAACTGTAAGAGGGAGAAATTACAAATATCCAAAAACCCAAACTTAGGAGATGAAGTGGAAAAAGTAATGGAGGCCCCGAGAACTCTAGTTGACACGTTAACTTATCTGGGTTTTAACTTCTATGTACAAACTTCATTTGAGGCATATAATATCCAATTGGAAATATCTCAAATGAGGAAAAAAATTGATCAAGGATTTGGCATGCCATGGAAACCCTAATCCATAATAGGGCCAAAAGACACTCTTTAGGTCATACAAAATCAAGTGGAAGTTTGGGATATATAAATATATAGAAAACATCTCAAGATGGGGAACCTTTATAAGTCAGTGGAATAGGTAGGTACCCACTAATATCCACCTAGATCAATTTAATCCTTCATATTTCAAATTTGTTAAATCTTTTTCTGGACCTTTTAGTTTTCGTAATAATTTTTTCCCCATTCCCTCCATCATCGGTACTTAATTTGTTTGCAACAAAATGCTATAGATTTCATTCTAACTTTATGAATATAATGAATAGGTGTGAAAATTGATTTTTTTCTTTCAATCGATTCATAGATAAAATTGTTCGTGATAAATGTAAAGGATACCTGGTGATAAATTAGTCATTGATTCCTTGTTAACAACTCATAATTGAGATTATAAATAGGTATTCTACTTTGTGTTGGTAATTTTCTACTTTACAACATTATCATCTTTATCGTTTTAGAATTTTAAAATTATAACATATTTGAGGAAAAATATTTGAGTCATTAAATAGAGATTTGTGTTTTATCTTCAACTCTCTGTTTACATGAGATTGGGTTCTACTTACCTTTTTGAAATGAAACATATTAGAGGAATTGAATCAATTCACATGGTCATTAACAAAGGGACACAAGAGTTCTTTTGAATTAAATTTCACTTCTGTGATCAACAACAAAAAATCTAAATATCATTGTTGATAGCACAATTAGAATAAAACTATTACAAATTATATGAGATATATAAAGAGATTGCACATAGTTTGTATTCCATCCACACCTACTTACAATATTCCCTTTATTTCCATCCCCTACAATCACATATGATTGAAATTTATTATATTCAAAACTAATAGAATGGATGAAAAATTAAACCTCCACAAGAGAAACATATATATCTCCAAAAAAATACATGATTCTATTGATATAAAATATTTTATTGTATTTTTTTTATCAAAAAATAAACCCACATAAATGTTATGTGTTGAATTTTCATCTCAAGCAGATAACTATATTAGTGTTCTTTTAATTTTAAACAATTATCATAATAACTACATATAAAGGATCATTGAAAGAATAACATCCACAACATACACAATATTTACCCTGGGAAGACCATCTAAGGGAAAAACCAAACAAACTTCCTCAATATAGATTCAACAACCAAGAACAATGCCTCACTCCAAGAGAGAACTAACAAAGTAAAATATCCTTCTCAAGAAATTTACAAGGGAATAGTAGTGCGCCACATAACCAAGATATACCAAAGAGATAGACCAATATCCTCCACAAAGTCACCTCCTAGATGTAGTAGTGTCTCCTTCTGAGACTTGCACACTTATTTTCTTGACTCAAAATCTTGTGTTATGTGTTATGCAAATGAGGTGCTAGCCTCTCTTATAAAAAGTAGTTGGCCAACTGACACTTTATATTTCTATTTTACATTTTACTTGTTAAGTCACAATAGGGCCGAATTTTACTAAGGCACAATAGTGTCAACTTAACAAATATAATATAATAATATTATTTAGGGTTTTTTCTTGTTCAAATACAATAAGAATATCTTCTAAATCTACTCAAAACTAAAAACTACCTCTTAACAAGGAAGGCATTCTTGTTGTCATGGTCATCATCACTTCTTCTGCATTTCTGCACACCTGGTCATTTTCTTGTTGTCAATCACAGATCTATATGTCATAGGAAGTTATGAACTTTCATTGGATTAGCATACCAGCCTTTGTTGGAGCATCATACCAACCTATGATAGGGTATTATACCATCCTTCATTGGTGTAGCATACCAACCTGCACTAGGGTAACATACCATCCTGCGTTGGAGTAGCATACCAACCTACGTTGGGGTAACATACAAACATGCATTGGAGTAGCATACCAACCTGCGTTGGGGTAACATACCAGCCTGCATTGGAGTACCGATCTGTGCTGGCGTAGTATACCAGCGTGCGTTGGAGTTACCAACCTACATTGAGGTAGCATACCAACCTGTGTTGGAGTACCAACATGCACTAGGGTAAAATACCATTCTTCGTTGGGGTAGCATACCATCTTGTGTAGGATTACAAACTTGCATTTGGGTAGCATACTAGCCTGTGTAGGAGTACCAACCTATGCTGGGGTAGCATACCAACCTACATTGAGTAAGTCCCACTACTAGGGATCTCATCACATACCTCTACTATGGATCACTTCCCACTACTAGGGAACACATCACTTCCTCCTACTTGGCAACACAACAATTCCCCTCAGGAGAGAAAATGCTTCAAGAAAACACAAATCTTGTCTTTGACAACTTGTCACAAAAGATACAGGTCACCTCTAATTTGAGATCAAACAATCCTGTAATCAACGTCCGAAGCCACACAACTTCACCACAAGATGAAAATGTTGCTACATACTTTGCCTCTATATAAATGAGTGCCACACAAGTATTCTTATTAATGAGCCATCATATCATAGTTGATCCCTAACCAAAGAAACATTTGTATTCCCTCTTTCGCTCTGTGACATTTCGAGCCTAATCTGAATCTGTGTAGCCCTACAATCGTATATCACGATATGAGATATATCTTGTACCCTTCATCACATGTTTTTATGCAATCACGTGAAAATGTATAGGCTCAACTATATACTAACTCAATGTGTTCATTGAAAAATATATATTTGGTATCATGTTCATCAAGTACAACAAAGAAATCATCTGTCTGTATATCATGGCACCCACTATCTCTGAAGTTGAATCACACAACAACTTCAATTTATCCATCATCGAAGTATATATGGCCTTACAATCCAACATCCCAATCCTCTTCAGGATCTCCATTGCATATTTTCCTTGGTTAAGGAAAGTCCAATCCGATCTCTGCCATATCTCCATACCTAAGAAGTAATGCATCATTCCTAGGTCCTTCATCTCGAACTCTCCAGCAAATTTCTTATTACTATCAATGATGAGCTTCTCGTCTCCTATTAGAAATAGGTCATGCAAAAGATTTCATTGATCCACCATCCACAACCTTGAAGTATAGGTTGGAATCTTCTTTACTCTTAGTAAATCCCAAGCTCATCAGGAAGTTGTATATGCTACCATACCATGCTCTAGGTTCTTTCTTAGTTCTGTACAAAGCCTTCGTCGATGTGAAGACATGAGACTCCTTCTGATGTATCTTGTTGTTTCTCCGAGTATAGTTCTTCTAACTATTGGAGAAAGTATCTTCTCATAATATCTTCTTACTTGGAGAATCTTCTACCCGTAAGTCAAGATTTGTATTGTTATTTGTAACATGTCTGAGCTGGTAGATCAATCTTGGAAGTCACCATTGACTTCCTTTCTAGTCTCAAAGAAAAATCCAAATCTCGGTCCCTTATGAATGGATTCCTTATCTGTCAATGAAACAAGGTCTATTGAAGCAAGAGAATCCTCCCAGGAGATCTCACATCTCCTAGAATTATTTGAATCTATGATCTATCCTCCTCAACCCATGGTATCTTTTTTTCAGTCCTCGAGGATGTCTCTTTCTTCCATCTAAATCTGAGGAGGAATACCTTTTGAATGAAATTCTCTACTCACTCTTAGTCTTCATGCTTCCTCTAAAACTTGATTCCCTCTAAGTCTATATAATCTTTAGAGCCATATTCTCCCTCTTTGTCTAGTGATTTATTCTGAAGTATCCTATAAATGGTCCTAGGGAGGCTGCTTCTCCCTCTAAACTCTATCTCCTTCCAATATGGTACTTCGTGGGGCCTCCTACCTCACCACTAGTGGAGCCATTTGCTCCTCATGATATGGCTCATCAATTCCATATATATTTTCATCCTGCAGAGTGACACGGGACCACACTAGTCTCTTCTTGGTTACTACAATGATTCTAGGTAGGCCCTCTTATCTCTACCGACTCTTCTTCTTCTTTGGTACATGGATGTATACGGTCGTGTATACAACTTATTATCTAGGTAGTCTGCTCTATGTATCAAACTAGAGACCATCTAATATGTTTCCTCTTGCAACCATCACTATAGCTCCCTTTATGGTTATCACTTGTGACCTACCCTAAACAAGAACAACATAGGAGAAACAATAGACAAGAATAATTATCTTTAGAATTATAATAAAAACAATAGCGAGAACAATCGCCACAGTATCTCCTTTAGTGCTATCACTTGTGACCTGCCTAGAACAAGAGCCAAAAATAAGAAATACAATAATAATAAATGAGAACAACACTCTTCTATTGTTGTGATCAATCATTCCTCCATGGTAATGTGGAAACAAAACAATAAGTTTCTCCTAGAGGAGATGATAGTTGTATCTAGTAAATAATTACAATAAGCATTTATATCAATAGTGCTCACATGCTACCAAATATTCGTTGTATCTAACAATAATAAAAAAATTCAAATATTTCTATCACAACTATAGTACTTACTTGTAGTGTAGCAATTATCAAACTTGATATGTGCAAATTTGAATCTTATCAATTTAATCAATCAAACCAAGAACTTGGAGTCTTGTCCTCAAGAACAAGTGTTGTTGATTTTCTTTTGAGTCTCCTTCACTCAAGATGACAAGTATTCTCTTCAACCTGTCCTTTGTACTAAGACAATATGTAGAGAGTGTTATGCCAATCTAACCAGTTTCAACCTGCCAAGACTAGGGTTTATGAGGAAACCCTAATTTTTCAAAATTTGAATTTTGGAATTTTGCTTTGAGGGATATGTGCTCCCTCTCAAGGAGAGTTCCCTAGTGTTCTCACTTTTCCCAACATCCTTCAATAATGTGGATGCTGTCACCTTCTAGGGTTTATGCAGATGCAACAGTTGTAACACCAGTTGCAATTTACAAAAATTTGTCAAAATGACAAGCTAACAATAGGGAGAGGTGCACTATGGTTAGCAGAGTCTTCCTATGCTATTATCTTCTCCAACGAGTTCTTCTTTGCTATGAAAATTCCTTCTTTCAACATGGCTCTGATACCATGTTGGATTTTCGTCTCAAGCAATTAACTAGATTAGTGTTCTTTTACTTTTAAAAGATTATCACTATAAATGCATATAAAGGATCATTGAGAGAATAACATCCACAACATACAAAATATCTACCCTGGGAAAACCCTCTAAGGGAAAAACCCAACAAACTTCCTCAATATAGATTCAACAACCAAGAACAATGCCTCTCTCTAAGAGAGAACTAAAAAAGTAGAAGATCATTCTCAAACCCTTTACTAGGGAAGAGTAGCGCACCACATAACTAAGATACACCCAAGAGATAGACCAATATCCTCCACAAAGTCACCTCCTAGTTGCAGTAGCGTCTACCTCCAAGACTTGCACACTTATTTTCTTGAATCAACAACTTGTGTTGTGTGTTATACAAATGAGGCACTAGCCTCTCCTATAAATAGTAGTTGGCCAACCTAAAATTGGGTCTAGGCCGACTGGACACTTTATCTTTATATTTTACATTTTTCTTGTCAAGGAACAATAAGACTGACTTTTACTAAGGAACAATAGGGTCGACTTAAGAAATATAATATAATAATATTATTTAAGGTTTTGTCTTGGTCAAATACAATAAAAATAACTTCTGACGCTACTCAAACTCCAACATTATAAACATTTGGGTTTCAATTAAAACTTACATTAAATTGTAACAAAACTCCACCTCGATTACTATTGAATAACTATTGAATAGATACTATAGTGACAACTTCCTTTGTATCTTTTGTAGGGCGTTTAGCATCAAATTTAAGAAATACATAGCAATAAGATTTCATTGTAACAACAAACTTTGATCTTGGAGCATGTTATGATCCAACCTTCTCTTTAATGTTGCTTGATATAAACATGAACCTTTGACACATATATACATATGTGCAATTATTTTAGAAACATAAATTTGAAATGAAATCAATTTATGACATGGAAAAATAAAGGTATAATAAGGATAGAAATATTAAGTGTAATCAATTCATAACATATGGAAAACAATTAAAAAAGAATACATTGGATTCCTAATACAAATTTTGAACATCGGACGAGCTACCAAATAAATAAAAAATTGACAAGTGAGTTTGCGTTTTAAGAAAAGAGCTATGATTGAAAAACACATATCCCACTGCCCAACGTGTGCTTGAAAGTGGTTCTTTTATCAACTATATGCAATCCATGTATATACGTTGATATTCATATCTACATAGCTTGTTGCTTCAAAAACACCCTGCATCTTTCTATTATTGTATCTTTCTAGTATTATAGTTGAAAAGGTATAATGATATGCCAATTGAAATATTTTTTTTACATATGGTGCAGGAAATTGCTACTTTCCACATTTTAGAACAAATGTTATGATACCAAGATAATATAATTCAAATTGAAATATTTTTTTACATATGGTGCAGGAAATTGCTATTATGATATCAAGATTATACAAATTACTTCAATTCAAATTACATGGTGTCTTTATAAATCTCCATTTCTATCATACGATAATCACAATTTAGCTAAAAAAAGAAATAAAAAAATATGACACAATACCGATACCGATATCAATTTACTCTACTAATCCATTTCTAGATTCCATACCTTACATGAAAAAAAATTCCATAAAAAAATTAAATAATAATTTTCTAAAATTCATACCTTGAATGAAAAAAGAAATTAAAAGAAACTTCAAATATTAATTGACTCATTTTCATAACCTATAACTCTAAAATCAGAAAACAGGAAAGTAAAAATAAAACATTAAATAACACAGAATGTTTCATAAAAAATATTTATTCATTCATATCCTTACATTTAAATCATTTTAATTAAAAATAAATTCATAACTTTACCCATTCTATTTTCCAATTTTATCAGGTCTCTCAATATTCAACATACTTAAAACAATCATACCAACAAGTCTACTGGATTTTTATGTAAAGGATGGATTTCTGTATAAAGGACCAACCATATAAGAAACATAAAATCCTATACATCATTTAATTAATGATTTAGCGGTCAATTTGATTAATAGTTTAGTGGGTGTTATTATATTTTATACAATGAGTTCAAAGAATAGGAATGATGGACTATTGTGTATTATTTTTCGAATTTGTCTCATTGTATAGTGTATTGTGTATTATTTTCCGAATTTGTCTCATTGTATAGTGTATAGAAGGTGAGTAGATAAAAGAGGATTATACTTATGGAATTATGTCATTGGTCCTCTTCTCATGAATCATATCTAGCTAGGGCCTCAAGACTCCTTCATCACTTATTAGAAGATGGGAATTGCACGTAGGAAAAGGGTCATTCTCATGGCTAGTTTCATTTTTAGAGTAGGGTCATTCTCATGGATAGTTTCATTTTTGGAGTAAATAATTTGTAAATTTCAATGTGCAGGTAATGGCCAAACCATCAAGTGAGAAATCAAGTGAGAAGTGAGAAGAGCACTCAACCCATTAATTGTAATATTTAATTCGATGTTATTAGTAGATATGATTCTATTCTTATTTGTAGTAGGACAATAAGAAAGAAGATTGCAACTTCTATTTCTCAACATTGTAACCTCTATTATTAGTCATTGTACCTTTTATTACCAACTTCTATTTCTAAACATTGTATCTTTTAATTGTAATCAAAGTTTTTACCGAGCCTCTATTATTAGTCATTATACCTTTTATTACCAACTTCTATTTCTAAACATTGTATCTTTTAATTGTAATCAAAGTTTTTACCAAGCCATGGAGAAAGTTTAAGTTAGGATCAATTTATTATACCTTTAATTCATGAAGATTCTAGCTTTGATATCAAAGAAAGCTAACATTGTCTCTACTTTTTAGATGGATAAAGGAAGCAATCATCTCATCAAACCAATTAACCAATTGAAGAGGAAGGGGGATGAAGAAGGAAATACAAGGGCGATGAAGTAAATACACAAAGAGGAATGAAGAAAGTTGTATAAGAGTGATGAATTACGTGGTACCTGAAGGGCATGAAAAATGCACTACCATAGCCAAAGGAGACATTGCCACAGTCAAATTAGTTTTTCAGATGTTGGTCCATTGTGATAAGGATAGAAGGGTACACCTCCCCTTGTATAGACCCATGGGATAGAGATCCACTCCAATGGACTTCGAGATGCCTCTATCGTTGTTAATTCACAAGTTATTTCTGGCTTCCAAGATCTTGTATATACTCTTGGGTTATAGTGGCTTTCCATAAGCTTGATCTCAAGACTAACCTAAATCAAACCTACACGTTACAAATTTTCATAGTTAAAAAAATTAGTTTGTGAGAGCTAATTAAATTCCAAAATTCCAAATAAATGTGAGTAAATCCAAAAATAGTACATTGTACTCTTAAAAAAACTTAGGCAAGGATTTGATGTAAATCAGATATAGAAGAATGTAGCAATCAAAATAAGGTTGTAAATGGATGTTTATGGAATTTTTTATTTTATTTTATCAAATACAAAACATGTTTGATAAACAGTAGGAGGAGCAATTAAGTCCCATTTAAATATATAAAATAAATAAAATATTTAATATTTCAAAGTAAATAATTCGAAATATAGTTTTAGTTTTTCAAATAAATAATATTAATAAAAGTTTTTAAGAAAACATCAAGATATCATGAATTAAACGAAAGGAAATAGGAATCCAAAGTACTTTGACAGCAAAGTGAAAACTATAGTCCTTGGCCGAGGCAGAGATTAATAATCAACTGTTTACAATGAAGACAGGAGAGAAGGAGAACTTTAACCCACTTGCATGGACGGAAATGAAAACAGCGAACAAAACAAATTATTTTCTTCTTTTCCAGCTTTTATTCTTTTTCTTATACACCTTTCAAGTTCAAATATGCCTCGGTCAAATCCCATGTTTATTTCAACGCCAGCGTTTTATCTTTGCTTACTCATAAATCCCCACGCTTATTGCAACGGTTACATTTTTTTTCTTATTTACATAAGAATATCCATTCGTTTCTGCCTTGCCTCTTCATCTTTAAAGCAGAATCAAATGTAAAAGCAATTTCCAATTTCAACGATAACATTCCATCCGTCCCATCCTTTTCGTTATCAGATTCGTTGTAAGGAGCTTTTCGTTGCTTCTTATCTTCACACCCGAGATATTCCCTGCGAAGTAATCATAAACTTTATCAGTGGGTTTTTTCGTACAGGTCTAGATTCTTGTATCTTAACTAATAAGTTATCACATTCACGATTCATGTAGATTCTTCTGTAATTTTCATACTTTTATTTTATATCTTTCC
Source organism: Picea glauca (assembly GCA_000966675.3). Lineage (NCBI taxonomy): Eukaryota > Viridiplantae > Streptophyta > Pinopsida > Pinales > Pinaceae > Picea > Picea glauca. The sequence continues at coordinate 389,476 of JZKD02S1944126.1, read as the reverse complement.
ATATATCTTTATGGATGAGTATCTTTATGGATGAGGATAATTTTATAGATGAGGATAAGGATGAGGATGATTATGATTTTCATATTACTTTTATGGATATGGATTTACTTTTATGGATATGGATGAAGATGAAGATATGCATTTGTGATTTTTTCTTTTAATTTAGATTTTTAGAAATAAATTGTATATGAAGTTTATGAAAAGTTTCGAAACATTTCAAATGAACACTCAAATATATGATATAAACTATTGAAACAATGATGTTTAAAAATAACCCTAAGAATAATTTATAAAACAGATATATTAATATAGTTTTATTATAAATTTTCTCTTTTTATATTATAATGGATATTAAAAGAAAATACATTATCTTATAATGTCTCCCCTTCTCTACATTGCATATATTAATAAGATTTCATTACAAATTTGCATGATCTTTTCAATTCATAATAAATATTGAAGTACACTAAGCATCTTTAAACATTAAGATGTATTCAATATGCATGTAAATATTAAATTGTTAACATAACTTGGTTGGTTTCTAAAAATGGACTTTGATACTACTCTCACAAGGTTGATCTCTTTGAAAAACAAGGTTAAGCTCTTTAAAAATAATTTTTTTTTTATATAAATAAGCACAATTTAAGTGGTGGGATTAGGTGCAATTATTATACAAATTTTGTAGAAGAGATAAATCCAGTTATACTTCTTCAACAAGTGATATTTTTCCAAAACATTATATGGAATCAAATCACACATTATATGGTTTTATTTTTCTAAAATTTGTAGAATATTTTTAATAGTTGATATATTGATGTAAATAAAAAAATGTACCTCATTTTTTATGATGAGCAAAAAAATTAAAAAAAAATCATAAATATAAAGAAGGAAGAAGAATTGTGGGTACGACAAAGTGGGCCCATGGATGAAAGAATCAAGAAACTCACAAGTGGGATTGTGGGTGCTACATCATGATAAAGATGTAGATATGGAAACAAATACCTACAAAGAAAGGCATTTGGTACCAAAAGTGTTATTGGAATGATCAACATCACAAGAAGTCTATCCAACATTGATAGAATTAAAATAACACATAATAATGAAAAACTATATAAAAATTGAAGAATGACAATTGTTAGAGTTTAGGTCTAAATATTAATATTGAATCTAAGATCATAATACTCATAAAGATAAATCAAATACACAATATAATACTCATAAATATGAACCAAAAACACAATATGTGAGCATGATTTTACCTTTATATTATTTAGTATAATCAACAACAAAATATATGTAATAAATTAGATAGGGATGTGCAAATGATTACATAATGTGTTTTGATCCCTAATTATAAATGAGGTCAAGGTAGCTCATATATATAAGTGTTGAAGGTGGATGACAAGTCTTTGGTTAACTCATAAAAAATGTTAGTTACTATAATATTAAGAAACCCAAATGTAACATATATATAACATTAATATAATTCAATGAATAACAGTGTTATCAAGAAAATATTTTCAGAATAATGCCAACATCTTTCATAAGCATAATTTTAGGAAAAAAAAATTATATCAAAATAAAGCTTTGAGATAGTAGATTGACCACTAAAAATGTTGATAAATAATCACTTAATATTTAACCAATTAAATATTATATTACAACACCCCCTTAATAGTATTTCATATCTAAGCATGACATTAAAATTCACTTTATTTGATTTCATAATGAGAGACCCATGGCCAATATGATCACCATCACATATATCTAAATATGTAAAATAATAAAAAGTGTAAATCCTTAGCTATAGTAACTTGTTAGGATTTAAAAATCATTGGTTTTTCTTTAACAATTTTATTCTAAGATATTTAAATATTGCAATGATATATACATAGATAACACAAGAGACATCCAAAAAATAATTTAAATTTGAAAAAATTTATCTCTAAAATGGCTATATTTATTTAATTGTTACTAATTTTAACATGATTTTACAATTATAAGAATCTTTCCATATCAAACATATAAAATACAATTTATAATGATAAATAATGAACTCAATATAATCATGTACCTTCTGAATTAATCAATTAATTTCTATCTAGGAAGTTGTCTTTAATCTATTAGAACAATGAAAATATGATGTCTACCTATTCTATTACTAATCTTCTATCTCATATATAATTATTGAGACCAACTTAACCTCCAATCAAAACTTATCAAGAAACTTCTTTTCTCCCTTCATCCTAAGCCTCTTCATAAAAAAAATCTTTATAGACCTTATTTATCCTTTCTTATCCTGGTATAGAAGAAGCTGAAAAGCTCCCAACTCTTTTGCTAAGAAGTAGTTAGACTACGTCAACAGGTTTACTTGTCATTTCAAATTATGAAAAATTAAAGAAATTTTGGTTTTTTTGTATAGCTATGTGTTACCATGTATATACGTTAAAAAAAAAAAATTTATTTATATAGGAGGCTGAAGAACTCCCAACTTTTTTTCTAAGAAGTAGTTAGAGTACCTCAACATGTGTACGTGTCATTTCAAAAAATTTCAAGAAATTTTGGTTTTTTTCCAGCTATGTGGTACCCTAGGATTGTTTGAAGTGTATATACGTTAACTATACCAGGTAGGATGTTTCCTTCGTTGTAACAGGCCATCTCCTTTTATGATGCAAGAGTATTGACGCATAAGTAAGCATGTCTCATGCTCTACATACTTTCTTTTCCTTTCCCGGATTCTCCACACAAGCACTTTAATTTTGTTGTAGAATGAGAAGTGTTGTGAGTAGAAATTAAATGTCTATCCCTTTCCCCCACATGGGCTAGCCTTTGCATCGTTAGACTTGTCTAGAGTGTGGATCACGAAATGACAAGGTCCTCTCCTAGTTCACCAACCTTTTTATATGTCATTCTCCGTGAGACTCTTAACTTAGTCAATTTTCTTATGTCTTGTTCCTTTTAACTTGTGTGGAGCATGGAGGTAACACCTCCCTATGAATTGCCTACCTCTCGGCATAACCAAATATCTACACATCCTTTCCTTAGTGTATTTCCTTAAAAGGTTTACTATGTAGCCCTTTCGTGGAGTGAATAGGTTAGAGAATTAATATCCTCTACTTTTGTTCATACCTTTGTGTAGATTAAAGTTCCATAAATATTTTTCTAAGGCCATTTTTAATACTACATAGACTTTGTAAAAACATTAATGTTTATTAAAACTAGTTTTAGACATGGAATTTAAAGCTTTATGTGGGAGGGGCCTAGTTGACTAATCGATTAGGAAAAATAATTTACCATTGTAAATATTTATTCAATTGTGAAGCTTTGTCAACCAAACAATTTAATTGATCGACTAATGGGTCAGGTATATCGACCAAGGTATTTATGGTAGTTGTAACTACCTTTCACTATTTTAAATCTATAAATACACATGAATTTATGATGGAAAGAGGTTATTGTTATTCATCATATAATAAATTATTATTTATTGCTAGTTCCACTACTAATTTTCTTTCGTTCCTGCGACTATGTATGTGTGCTTGTACAGTATTTGTTTTTATATTATGGTTATGTAACTGCATTACTCGTAATTACTTAATGTGTAATCCCTTAGGTTACAATTATGGTTCTCTTGTTGATTGTACATGATATAATATTGTATATTAGTTGCATGCATGCATGCATATATGTTAAGTTTTGATGAGATCCATGAGAGGTGGTAAAGGGAATTGGAGAATTACTTGAAAAAATATGTTAGGAGGATCTGACTAACACTTGCATATGAAAGGGCATAGTTTTTCATGGAAACCAAAAAAAAATTTCCTAGAAGCCATCCCAAGGGAGATAAATAAATTTGTTTACAAGGATGCACGTGAATAATCAAACAAAAGATGAAAAAATTCTATCTATGTTAATTAATTGTGGTAAATCTAACTTATATGAATGGGTTGAGAAAATTATTGAATATTTTTGTGAGGAGAACTACATCTGTCAGAAAACACTGTAAGTATTGAAGTCAATCAATTTATTTGGAAAACACTTATAGTTATAAAGTAAATTTTAGTGACAAAGGAATCAACCACATCATCAAGGCATGGCCCATTCTTATCATACTAATAAATTCCATCTGGAGAAATAAATAATAAGATTGGGAATAATCCCTGAGAAAATTAAAATCATTTTTAATATCACCCTCATTGACCAAGAGTAAATTTGGGGTTGGAAATGGGGTGTATCTGCTCATGATATGCCCCAAAAAGAAGAAAAAACCTAGTTGACTCACATTTGTAGGAATGATTAGAAGATAGTGCAAACATGCCGAATAAAGGAAGAAAGAAAGAATAAACCATATGTCAGTGAGAATATACACTAGAAGAATAAATCAAGAAGATAAATGTAATAAGAATGAAACATTACTAATCCATGGTCGATATACACAAAAATGAATGGGACAAAAGGAAAAAAGGAAAAATATAATATATGCAATGATTTGGACGTTCATTGAACCAAAAAACAAGGACGTCCTCAGTAATGAGAAGTTGTTGGAGCATTGACCCTATCTGATCCAAATGATGATCGATCATATGTGGAAGTGGGAGAAACCATGATGGTTCCTAAATTGAAAAATTATCTATAGTTGGTGGTGGTAGGTTTTGGAATCCTGCGACTATAAAAAACATTAAAAGTATGGAAGTTAACAAGTAATCCTTGATGATAATTGGAACACCATATCTAGAACATGAAGTAGAATTCATTTAATGAGAAAGAGAACTTGAAGATGAAATAATCACATTGAAGAACCAACTTGAAGAAACAAAGAGAACAAAAGAAGTCATGAAGATTTAGATGATGAATAAAGAAGAAGAGGCTGAGAAGCTTGAAGAAGAAGTTGTCACATTGAGAAGTAAAATCTTCAAACTTAGCAAGAACGTTGAAGAAACAAAAACATCCCCATCAACAACAGAGAATGAAGAGAAGCATTCTAGGTTGTTAGAAAACAAGAATGAAGAAAAGACAAAGAGTTATGCAGAAGTACTTAAAAGAAGGAATAATTGTTAGCAAGAATCAAAGAAGAATAAGTATAATAGAGATACATATTCAATAAGACCTACCACGTTCAAGAAGAAAAGAATATTTAACCATAATGAAGGGACCCACAAAAGAGAAGATCATGATCATCCAAGGAAGTAATTTAGAAGGACTACACCACAAAGAAGATCATTCACTACAAGGTATGTAAATTTATTTATTCTCATTGTTTTTATTGTACTAACTTTGGACATAAGGTTGCAGATTGCAGGGCTCATGGAATAAATTTTCAAGCAAGAAATGCTTATGTGGCCCCACATAACATTGAATGCTACAGATGCCATAACTATGGACACATAGCTTGTGAGTGTAGAAGCATGATGGATAATTCTTTGAGAAAGAACACAAATATCAGATATAAGTGTTGATTTTTTTAAATGAGATGATATTGTATATTCAAGTGATGTTATTGCAATGATGAATTGTTTCATATATATAGAACATATGGTGAACATCCATGAAACAATGTGTCCCTTGGATAATAAATAACTACTTATTTAATATATATTTATACTAAAGTACTTTTTTCTTTTTACTTTTCCCATTATGAATATTGACCATAGTTACAATTTCAACACTCCCTCTTAAATAGAGATGTATTCATAACATATGCAACATCAGGAGAAACCTTCCATATGATCTGGGAGAATGTCTCATGATGTTTTCCAAACATCAACATTCATTCTCAATTAGGGAAACATTCTTCACCATGCCAAAGGTTTTGTTTGAAGTATACAAACTTCACTCTAGAATCATGACACCTATCTATCAGTCTTGGGAGATGTGACTCTCTCCAACCTGAACCAAGAGGAAACTCCCTTTGTGGCTCTCCCTTTGAGACAATTAACTCTCTATGAGATCAGGCTCACTTTGGGTCTGCATCTTCAAGCACTTCGAATCCATATTATTCCATTAGATAATCAAGGAAGGACTACGCCTGGGCCCATTTATCACAAATACAACCCTATGATAAATTTGTCCTATCTCCATTGGTCTACAGCCCAATCTAGGATAAGGTCCACCTGATGCTTACTATGGACATTCGCCTATGTTTATACATGTCATGTAGTTGGTATCCAAAATAATTGAGCTATCGCACCCTACAAGTGGTGGCCAATCCCTTGTGGGTGATCAAGTTAAGTCATATTGAACCATATTTGGCATATATATGTTTCCTGATGAAACCAATGTCTTTGTTCATTCATTTGACCATCTTAGGCATGTCAAGATGAATTCAACATTCCTTCCTACTAGTACATACAATATTCTCTGGGGAGAATATCTCATGATGCTACCTCAAATATCAACACTCCCTATTTGCTAGGGAGGCATCATTTTATGATGTCTTCATCTAGTAGTCCATTAATTGCTTTGCAATCAACAAGTAGAAAACAACTACTACCATGTCATTGATATCTTGAATCACAGGTCACAGTAAATGTGATCAAGAAACACACAAATGTTGATCCAGATGGATTTTGGTGGCCTCCCACCTATTCCAACTGGCTCATTTTGGCAGTTTTCCCGTTTGACAATTTTTTCCTAGTTTTCGAGTACCTGATTTACGGGGCCATTTTGAGGCCCTCAATAGTGTTTTTAGGGATCTCCACAGTCAAACTGTAGACAAAGTCAAAGTTTGATCAAAACATGTGTATTCCTCAGATGAGCCTTTCCAATGGGCTATCGTGTGCCTAAAACAGAGATCGTATCCAAAACTTACGATCCCGAGAAGTTGATGTACTAACTTACCCAAACGACACCCACATGAATTTTGTCGCTTCATCTCTCGAGGTTAGGTTTTTAGATATCTAGGGTTTTTGAAATTCCTCTTTGTTGTAAAAATTCCTTGAGAGCCTCATTGTAATCATATTTTGGCGGATGAGTGCAACCGTCACATCTCTTCTCCTAAATAAGCTACTACCATTCTAGCAAGCTTGTTTTCTGCTACATTTTATAGTTTCAACTTATTTCCTTATTGAATAGAAATCAATTTTACTGTATATCTGTAATTCTATGTTAAGAATCTTTAGATAATAATCTGTATTCATTTGTTTCTACTCATAAAATCTGGATCAGTGGTAGCAGAGCGATATTCTCCTTGCCATTATTAATGCATGTCCCCAATGAGGTCAGGGTACAAAGAATTGGGTCTTGATCTTATTTTTATCGAGGACCAAAGCTCTCTCACACCCAAACAACCTCTCATGTTAGGAGAAAATAAATACAATGAGACAATATATCCCTTCAAAATGTTTCTCTATGAATCCCTCATGCAATAGAGGAATGAGATGATGGATAGTTTTGCGCAAATCCTTCGATGGATACCAGCAAGTGACACATCTTCCTCAAATGGAGGAGCCACCCCCTTCATGGTACAAATCAACTTCGATATTCCTATATTTTAATGTCATATAGATGCAGATGTTGTAGACAAATGGTTGAATATGATAGAAGGGTATTTCTAAGTCCATAACTTATCGAATAGAGAAAATATTACTTTTGACCTCCTCAAAGTCGTTCCCCATATCAAATATTGGTGGGAAACTTTTTGTGAGAAAAAGGAAATAGAGGAAGCATCATTATTTATAGTCGTGGTCACCTGGGAGTCCTTTAGGGATGTTATTAAGGAACAATACTACTTTGTTGGAATTTATGGCAACATGTACACAAAATGGATGACCCTACGATAGGAAAGAGATCAAGAAGTTCCTGAGTTCACCAATATCTTCCATACCTTGGCATCAATTTGGGTATCAAATATTATGAGAGACATCTGGTGCTCAAGTATTGTAGAAATCTGCATAGATACATCCAGGCCAAAATAGATTTTCTTTACATTACATCCTTGGGCGCGACCTACCAATATTCCATCAAAATTGATCAAAATCTCAAACAAAAGACACGATAATTTGGGCTTGGGAACCCTGCACAAAAAAATCCAGGAAAGGGAGGCCCCAACCTACAAAACAAAGGATAGAGCAAAGACATAAAACCTCATGATAACTAGTCTAGGCCATAAGAAAATAAGGACACTAGAAAGACAAAGAAAGATACCAGGAAGTGGTGCGACTTCCACAAGATCCTTTGGCATAACACTATTGATTGTCATTCAAAGAAGTCGTTGGTGGCTAAGGTGAAACCCTATGAATCATATGTGGGTTATGGCTCTGAGTTAGAACCAGAAATGGGGAGACATATCATTCATGTAGAACCCATTTCTACCATGTCTACCACCAAGCTCCATTCCGGTGAACCAGGCGAGCCATAGGAAGGAGAGCGCCTTTTTCATTCATAGATGTGGGTGAAGGGTACCCCGCTGCACTTCATATTTGATAGTGGTAGCTAGAAGAACCTCATCTCAACAAAGGTTTTCAAGCGACTCACCTTGCCGACAACACCACATATGGAGCCCTACACCATCAGATGGCTTCGTTAAGGAAGAAACATCTGCATCATCCAATAATGTCACATGTCATATGACATCAATCCCTTCAAAGAATAGGTATTGTGTGATGTTTCCCCTCTCGAAGTTTGCAATTTTCTTTTGGGCCAACCATATTTATGGAAACATAATGCTATATATGAGTCTAGGCCTTGCAGTGTTATTATTAAATTGAACAAGAAATTGTACAAGATACTCGAGGCAGTCCCATGTAGTGCTATTTCCTTGATCTCTACCAAGCAATGGAGGAATGACATATCTTAGAAAAGGAAGTTTTTCTTCTTCATGGTTAACTCTCAGAATGAGTGAAAGATCACAACCACATCCGAGGTCTTTGTAGCCAACCTCTCCACACAACATAAGCAAGTTGATAAGGTCATGGAAGAATACTCAGATATATTCTCCTCACCTACTAGGGTAACTTTGCACTATTAGGTCAAGCACCCCATCAATATGACCCTGGGCACACCACTTCCAAATGAGCCAGTCTTCCACCTATGTATGTTAGAGAATGAGGAGATCAAGCGACATATCCAAGAACTGTTCCATAAGGGGCACATTTGTCCCAACTCATAGCCTTGTGGGATCCCAATTGTGCTAGTACAGAAGAAAGATGGAACCTGGAGACTTTGCATTGATTACCAGACCCTACATCAAATCATAGTTAGAAACTAGTACCATATTCCCTGAATCAATGACCTCCTTGATTAGCTCACGGGGGCCAAATAATTCAATAAGATTGATCTGAAGTCTTTCTACCACCAGGTCCCGATAGAACAAATTGATGTATGGAATACTGCCTTAAAGTCAAAGGAAGGTCTTTTTGAATGGTTGTTCATGCCCTTTGGTTTGAAAAATTCTTCAGCCACTTCCATGAGGATGATGGATGATACCTTGTGACCATTCACCAATAATTTTGTAGTGGTGCATCTAGATGACATCCTCATTTACAACAAGACTTGGAAAGAAGATTGGAAGCGTATTCAACAGGTTTTTCACACCCTGCGATAGCGAAAGCTATACATCAACTTGGAAAAATGATCCTTCGGCATGGACAGGGTCCATTACCCAGGCTACATCATTGATCAACATGGTGTACATGTGGATCCAGCCAAGATCCAAGTCATCCGTGAATGTTTATCCCCAACCACATTCACTAGCTTCAAAGATTCTTGGGCCTCACTAATTTCTACTGGAGGTTCATGTTCAGATTATCCCATATTGCATGGGCCCTCAACCAGGTAACCAGGAGTGGTGGTAAGAAGAAATTTGTGTGGGGCCAGTCCCAACAATAACCGTTCGATGATTTGAAGCAGCGCTTGTGCTCAGCCCCAATACTTTCACTACAAGACCTGCAACAACCCTTTGAGATTGAGACAGATGCTTTACATTTTGTTGTGAGTGTCATTCTCAGTCAGCACAACCACCATGTGTAAATTCTAACCTTGTACAATATCTACTGCAAACTGATATTCAGAAAAGAACAGAAAAGATGCAATGGCAAATACAAACATTACACAAAGATTTTTCACCTGGAAACCCAAA
>JZKD02S1944126.1:328173-353090 GCA_000966675.3 Picea glauca | reverse complement strand
CTGAGATTTGGTGTCTCTTCACTCACCCTCACTTTAGTCATAAAGTCACCTTTTAATTTGCATCTCACAAATTAAATGAATAGGACCCACATTAGGCACTTTCTCCCCCTTAGGCACCTAGGGAAGAGAAATACTTGCCTTGGTACTTTATTTTAATTAAAAATTTAACAAAACAAACCCTTCTTGTCTAGTTTTATTCACTAGTTTCTTTGTCTGTGATTGAGGAAAAATCCATGCCCCAACCCTCTTGACCAGATGCCTCCTCTATCATGAAATAAATGAATCCTCCTAGGATGTCCCACATATCCTAGAGTTATTGTGCCTCTGAAGCTTGTGTCTGACCTCCTTAACTCATTCATACTATCATCAATATCAAAGGATAATAATTGCATACTATCAGTTAGGCCTAGATAAAATGTAGTTCCTTGGTGGATAATAATTGTAGGTGATGAAAGTATCATTTGATTTTCATTTAATCTTGGCGCAACAAACATTGGTGGTGGTCCTCCACACAACCTGAGTGTAGTGAGTGAAGTCAGCTCTAGTGAAAATATTATTGACATAGTCAAACCATTTCTTCTCATCTAATCATGCAACCACTACCTGTGATAGATTCCAACCATTGTCTCTTCCCCATAATATGTTCTCTCCGAAGGGGCTATCTGAGTGTTGGAGGAGAGAGTCTCTAGTTCTCTGTCTTACATAATTACATGCGTAATTTGCAAGTTTTTGATCCCACTGAAGAGGACCAACTCCCACCGCATTTCTTGCTTCATTATATGCAACCAAAAAGCCATAAATAAACATGATAATGGCATTCATGTATGAAACATTCAATGATGATCTTCCCATCATTGTAATGAGAATTAAAATGCAAGTGTTGAAGTGGCTCTTCAACAATGTGGTTATCCCCATGACTATTGTGAATCGTATGCATTCTTGCGTATAGTCTCTAATTATTTTTTCTTTTAGATGATCCTAATAATAAATTGCTTTTGTTTCTTTCCCTATATATATGTATATATAATCAATTATGTAGCCAAATATATGTTGAATTATATCTAGAGGATGTTATTGTTTTATATATATGTACCACTGTGTATAACTAATTAAGGATGTGTGGGTATATATAGCCTACATGTCTGTATACATATACCTTACAGGATGCTCATTAAATATGGTCATCTTGGTGCTCATCACATGAAATCAAGTCCTTTGTACAATCAATAGGCATATATGATTTCTCAACGATTTTTCATCTTCACAATATCACAATGCAAAAGTGGTAGAATTAAACAAAATGCAGAATATAGTTGACCCATCAAAGCCAGTTTTTAATGAGCTATCTTTGGTTACAATATGGTAAGCAAAACAAGAAATCCTTCCCTCTCCTTGAAATTCTGATCCATCTGTGTGCAGAAAATGAAAGCAAGCTTTCTCATTTTCCAGGGCCTCCCATGAGGGAGTTAAGCCCAACCCTACTTTGATACCATGTTGATTTTTCGAAATGAGATGCTATTCTATATTCAAATGAGTTTTTTAATATATATAGAACATATGGTTACCATCCATGAAAGGATGCATTCCTTGGATAATAAATTACTACATTTTTATTATATATTTATACTAAACTACTTTTCACTTTTTACTTTTCACATTATCAACACCGACCATAGTTACAATTTTAACAATAAGAAAGTATGGAATAGAAAACAAGAATAAAAAGTGAACAAAGACTAGGTCCCAAAGATTGCATGATTGGTGATATTACAAGATGAAGAAAAATCTACAAGGAAAAAGGAATATGTCGGATATAGGAAGGTTTGGAGAATAAATGAAAAACTAGAAGAACAAGTGAATAAATAATAGGTTCAAGAGATAACGGGATTTGTAGTGATGTGAGAAGGAAAAGAAGAGAAGGTGAATAAAGAACAAGCCCAAGAGATTGTACTTTTAAGAATTGTAGTGCGAGATCAATCCACGAGAAGAAAGGAAGAAATAAAAGTTCAGAGAGATGATGAGTCTGTTAGTGATCAAAAATGATTTCCAAATCATTGAGACATCATATGACAAGATAGTCATTAGAGAGAAGATTTATTTTTAAATATTAAGTCATGAAGTCTTAAACACGGGTTTAAAACTATATCATTCCAACACAAATCAAATTGCATTTCAAAATAGACCAAAAACTGATTTTCAGATTTTGGTGGCTAAGTGGTAAAATTACAGGGTTGTGAGGCATCAAAAGTGAGGGCTTTCGACAGCTAAATCAGAATTTCAAGGGAAAATGAGTCGTCGAAGGTGCAAATTTTTTTCCAGAATGCATTATTTTGGTCAAAAGGTCAAAATTCGACTTGGTTGAGTGTATTTAGGAGAAGATGATGACTATTAATCAAACACATTATCAAATATAATCCATGAGTGCAGGTGGCACTTCATTTGATCAATACAAATATTCTAGGGATCAGATACTAAAATGTAGGAATATGACTAGATTTAAAAATCTGGATTTTCCTGTTTTAGTCACCTTCTTAGGAGACAGATCCTGATCAACTGGAAGAGTGTTTTTAGAAACTAAAGGATTTTTTCATAAGCACGGGCTGCTCTTCAATAACCTCTCTCAGTTTCCCAATATCTATTTTGATTTGTGAAATATAGGTCAATCTTTGAGCACCATATTTCCAGAAATTAAATACTTTGTTTTTCCTATTCTAGTCATTGTCTTTGAGGATAGATTTTGATGAGCTGGAAGAGTATTTTAAAAAAATGAAGGAGGCATTTCATAAGAATGAGCTTATATTCAATAAACTCTATCAGTTTCCAAATATCAATTTTGATTTGTGAAATATAGGTGAATCTTGGAGAAGCATATTTCCAGAAATTCTAAATTTTGTTTTGCTTGCCACATCACAAATTTGAATTTGTGATTGATATGTTCCACAAACTAAATATAGGAGAAGTGGTTATCAGATCCATCTTTTGAGGATCTCAAATAATTTTGTAAGGCTATATAATCCTGTTGATTTCATATTGTAAAGGGGTTTGGTTTGAGTCTGGAGACGATACTATGATGATATTGTACTGAGACCTTTTACCATAATATAGATCACAAGTTCCTTTCACTGTTTATGTCAAATTATCATTTTCTCTCTTTTTTTGTGCTTAACTGATTACTGTTGTCTAAGTTTATCTAGTTGCAAATGACTATCATCTCATTGTTCAACTCATAAACATCGATTTAATAAGTAATTTGTGTTATATTTATTCATCCCATCACACATCTGATCTGGTTGATAGATATAAACTTTCTTCACCCACCTCTTAGTTACTCATCTGATTATACACTTTTGAAAGCATTGTCTCATCTGATTGTATTACAAAGTGTCTTAAGTGTGAGCCAGTCATTTATGTGTCCCATTTGATCCAACCTACATAGAAAACCAAAACATATTTTATGTTATCAGGATTCTTCTACCTAAAACCTGAGAAGGACTCCTGGAGTGATAACAAATTGGCGTTGTTGCCGGGGAGAGGAGATTGAATTTGAAGAAATCTTCCCTGGGAGATGACATAGATCCATCTTTGATGATAGAAAAAGTTTGGACATTTTTGTTTTGGTTGTAATCATCTATCTGGCAACTCCACGAAGAGTGAATCTAGTGGCGACTCCATTCGTTTCAAATGAACAAGAGGTATTATTTTTGTGATTTTTCAAATATTGTTTGTTTCCCTAATCTAGTACCTAGTAGAGATGAATGGGAAAATAACCTTCCCATATTTTGAGGATAAGATTGGGAAGTGCTAGCTGAACACTTGCTGGATTTTCATGATATGATTCATCGGCTTCAGATCATATATGAAGATGTTCATATCAAGATTTTCAGGTTTTCATTAGAGGGGATTTCTCATTATTGGTACCGGTCTCTTACTATTTCCATTATCATCTCTTTGGCATATTTTCATGCTACTTTTCATTTGTTTTGCAAAGGAATATTTTCAGCTGACCTTCTATACTATGAATGTTGTCATGATTTTAATTTATTGAATAAAAATTCAAACATTCATGAACACTTTTCTACAAAAGAAGATATCTCTCATTATGATATAGGGATTGATAATCCACATCATGATAAGCATATTATATATGATTTTGACATTGTACTAATTGCACCTATTGTTTTAGTCTATCATGAAGATTAGATCGTCCCCTCTGAAAACTTGAAAAATGATGCGCAGTTTTTTATATCAGCATGTAATAATATTAAATCTGCAGTAAATATTGAAGGTAGCTCATAGTTTCCAGATTTGCAGATCAAGGGAAGTTGTAGTAACCATGAGGAACAAGATTTTCAGGGACTGTATAATATTCATCTAGAACATCAAGAAGATCCTCCTTTTCCTTATGAATATGTTGTTTCAAATTATGATAAGGAACAAGGTGATATTTTTCCAAATTTGTTTCAAGCTTTTATTGCTAATACTTCTATACAAGAAGCTTCATCTCTGATATTAAGGTCTTATCTTGATCCTCCTAGATTCGACCAATACAGTGATAAGGAAGAAGATATTGAGATTTGTGAAGGTTTGTTGTCTACTAGATTTCCATCTGGTTCTACTTTTTAGCAGAGAGATGATCAGAAATGTGTGGATGTTGTGGTTGATACTATTTATGAATTTGTTGATCAAAATTGCAGTGAAGATCAAAATTCTGGTGATATATCATGGAAAAATATCATTGTTGGAAAGGGTGATCAGAAAATTTTTCATGATACATATTTTCACACTCATCTTTTATTTGATCATTATCAAGATAGTAATGTATAAGAACAAGAACATACCTTTTCTTTTCTTTCAAAAAATGTTGGTTATGATAGGATAGCGTATCATCATGATGGATTCAAATTACAGAGATATGGTGATGGGGAGCAGAAAGGTTCGGATCAGATGTTGAGCTTTTATTTTCCTCTGACAGAGAAAAAATAGTTTACATTCAACATCGATATCAGTGAAGGCAGTCAGTATCACTTCAATTTTCAGTTGAAACAAAATCATGAAGAGGTATTTCTTTGTGGATTTGATGACCTTATTGCTGACTATYTGAACTCTATAAGAAACATAAATTTCAAAGTGTTTTTGTAAGATGAAGGATGGTTTCCTATATTTTTGGGGTCAAGATCAAGGAGATTATCAGTAAATCAGTTTCTTGCTTTGCTGCATTGGAAATTCAGTTTTACTTGATTACTTGCTCCTATTGTTTAGTGTAGGAGTAGGTAGAGAATAAGTTCTTCATACAAGAAACTAGATCATTTTCAGTTGATTGATTTCATGAATAAGAAGAGTAGGCTACATGAAGACTACCGGTTCACAAAAGATCAGTTGTAAAATCTAGATGACCCCATGCTCAATAGTAAAGGCAACTGAAACTACTAGGTTCTTGGAAACCTCGCAGGCAGGTCTCCATCCTAGTTGGAGCCATATGTTAGCGATCAAAAATGATTTCCAAATCATTGAGACATCATATGACAAGATAGTCATTAGAGAGAAGATTTATTTTTGAATCTTAAGTCATGAAGTCTTAAACACAGGTTTAAAACTATATCATTCCAACACATAAATCAAATTTCATTTCAAAATAGACCAAAAACTGATTTTCCGCTTTCTGTGGCTAAGTGGTAAAATTACAGGGTTGTGAGCCACTGAAAGTCATGGCTTTTGGTGGCTAAATCAGATTTTCAAGGGCAAATGAGCCGCCGAAAGTGCATAAATTTTCCAGAATGCATTATTTTGGTCAAAAGGTCAAAATTTGACTTGGTTGAGTGTATTTAGGAGAAGATGATGACTATTAATCAAATACAATATCAAATATCATCCATGATTGTAGGTGGCACTTAATTTTATAAATATAAATATTCTACGGATCAAATCCTAAAATGTAGGAATATGACTAGATTTGAAAATCTGGATTTTCCTGTTTTAGTCACCTTTTTAGGAGACATATCTTGATCAACTGGAAGAGTATTTTTCGAAACTAAATGAAATTTTTCATAATCATGGGCTTCTATTCAATAACCTCTCTGAGTTTCCCAAGATCTATTTCGATTTGTGAAATATAGGTCAATCTTTGAGAACCATATTTCCATAAATTAAATACTCAGGTTTTCCTTTTTTAGTCACTGTCTTTGAGGACAGATTATGATGATATGGAAGAGTATTTTTAGAAACTGAAGGAGATATTTCATAAGAACAGGCTTCTATTCAATAACCTCTCTTAGTTTCCCAAGATATATTTTTATTTGTGAAATATAGGTGAATCGTGGAGAAGCATATTTCCAGAAATTCTAAATTATGTTTTGCTTGCCACATCACAAATTTGAATTTGTGATAGATGTATTCCACAAACTAAAGATAGGAGAAGTGGTTATTAGATCCATCTTTTGAGGATATAAAATAAGTTTTTAAGGCTATATAATCCTATTGATTTCATATTGTAAAGGGGTGTGGTTCGAGTCTAGAGACGAGACCATGCTGATATTGTACTGAGACCTTTTACCATATTATAGATCACAAGTTCCTTTCACCGTTTATGTCATATTATGATCTTCTCTCTTTTTTTGTTCTTGAATGATTACTTTTGTCTAACTTTGTCTAGTTGCAAATGATTTTCATCTCATTTTTCAACTCATAAACACTGATTTAATAAGTAATCTTTGCTATATTTATTCATCCCATCACACATCTGATCTGGTTGAGAGATATAGACTTTCTTCACCCACCACTCAGTTACTCATCTGATTATACACTTTTGAAAGCATTTTCTCATCTAATTATATTACTAAGTTTCTTAAGTTTTAGCCAATGGTTTATGTGTCCCATTTTATCCAACCTACACAGAAAGCCAAAACATATTTTAAGTTACCAGGCTTTTTCTACCTACAACCTGAGAAGTACTCCTAGAGTGATAACAAAGTCTACAAACAAAGAGGAATATTACTCCACATCAAAGAGAGTATTTTTCTGAGTGATCAGGCTTGGAGACTCCCAATGAATATGTATGTTTAACAGGGGGACTCCATGTAGTAGACACTACATATAGAGAACCATATTGTTTAGCAGTATGAAGTGATTACAAAGACAAAATCAGAGAAGTCAGATAACATAAGTACAAATCAACAGATTGGTTGGTTGATAAGTAGTGTTCCCACACAGGTATCGGTTGGTAGGAAGAAGTTTATGATTCTATTGCAAATATGTATTCACAGAGCTATTTCTTCAATACAAGTTCTAGACATGGATAGCTTGATGAGAAGATAAATAAAATCAATGGACATATTTGATTCAGTCTGATAAAAAGGAACATGTGATGATCAATTGTAGCCATATAGTTCAGTGACAAATGGGTCAACATTGTGTACAATTGAGTAGCAGAGTCATGAATAGATTGTGACATATGGGCATAGATGAATTTGTGATATTTTTAGAAAGAAAAAAAAAACATGTCTTAGAATAGATGAATAACAATGTATTTACAATCAGAATCAGTGGAATTAGTTGGAATCAGTTGGTCATAGAAGGGAAAGCACTAAAAGGCACAAAAAAATAGAGAAAGATAAATCCTCAAAAACTTTATATCATCAGAACGACATTGTTTAAAATTATGGTCAAGTTAACATGAAAATTAAATGAAGAAATCAAATTTTGAATGATTTTTGTATATGTCAGTGAAATTCAATAGGAAGCATGAATGGATAATAAATTGCATTGGAAGAGAAGGAAACATATACAACTAGTCCTACATTGATCTACATCTTATAAAAAAGTCAAGGGAAGAAAAATCATCAGAGAGAGAGATCCATAAAGGAAGAATAGTAGAATACAAACATGGAGACATACCCATAGGGGGGGCTATTGTTTTTCCCATTATTGGTTAGAATAGGTACATTATTAGGAGGAGACATATCGACAGGGGAAGTTAACCTTTGGTCAAAGATGAAGAGAAAGAAAAGAGGCATGAAGACAGGGGGAGCATCCCCAAGAGGGTATACCCTTTTTTCATTGATGTCAAAGGGGGATATATGGAAACATTGATGAGGATGATCAAAGAGGGAGCATGACCATGAATGTTTCCATGTATAATTATTTCCATTGTTGTTGGTGCTTCCATCAATGACAAAGGGGGAGATTTTTGGATAGTTTCTTTGGAAAGTTTGTTGTCATTGATGTCAACCCTTGGAGAGTGATCTTGGAGATTGATGTCAACCCTTAGAGATTGATTTCAACCCTTTTAGAAGTCCAGAGGCCCCAGATATGTGGATGAGATCGTTGGACAGTTGGTTATCATTTGTATGATCAAGATTGATTGTGAGTTAGTTGATGTCAACATATGTGATGGATACATTTGATGAAGTATACATGAAGCCTCATACGTGTGGTTATGGTACCCAAAGTTGCATGAGGCTTTTGGACATGAAGGACAATGTAAATTCAGGCAAGACACTCATCTATGGATAGTACTCATCATGCCATTTTCAGTTATATGTGGAACACCACGTGGTTCCTCACGGTTAGGGAGATATGGATTTGTGCAGTTGGAAGCCCTAAAGAATGGTAAAGAATCCCCTAGTTGGTTACAAGTATTTAAAAAAAGGGTAAAGAGGTTGTAAAAATAATGTTCAAGAATCCCTGAAGTTAAGGAAAGAGGTCCTAAAGTTAAGGAAAGAGGTTACTTAGAAAAAATATAAATACACCTAAGGAAGTCTCTCATAATAACATGATTTATACACACAAGTTCATTGAATGTATATCTAAGTGAAAAAATTATTCTTATTTGAGGTAACCAAGGATATCTGAGGCATTTATAAGAGGAAATTTGCAGTAAAGAAGGTCGAAATTTCAAGGGAGGATGAAGTCTTGTGAGGATGTGTTCTAAGGTATGTTATTTACAGGTCATCTTACCATTTTTACTGTAAGTATTTTTATAGAATGATTTAGATAACGAAACCTAGATTTTATTGACAAGACATGTCAAGGTACCTATGGTAGAAATTTCATCTTCTAGGTCATAGTATTTTTGGAGATACACTTCGTGGAAGATAGGGTTTGTGACTAGTCTTGGAACTAGTTCCAAACATGTATCTCAGGTAAAATAATCATAACATATTCATAGAATATCCCAATTCAATGAGACCAATATCATTAGATAGCGTACAATATATAGTATTTTTTTTGTGATTTTCAGATCGAGATATTAAATATTCCTCACGTGGAATTCTCTACAAGTAAGCTCTCTAGAAAAATATAGAATTCAGCAAGGTATTCCAATTTTTTATAAATCCTTTTCTTGGAGGTTCTAACTAGTGAAACCTGGAGAAATTTTAGAGAGGATACTGAATAATATTGTGTACAATTTTCATACCTTTATTCATTACTGGTATATAGTTATGCTTATTGAAAGTTAGGGTTTGTGACTTATTCAAAAACTAGTCCATTAGACTAAGGTGAAGTTTGATGAAGATGTTATTCTCTTGTTTCCGAAGTTGAAGAAGGTCTATAGGTCTATGATCACATAAACTAAGCCTATTACAGAGTTACATGTATGTTTATATGCATTTTTTGAGGGTTACATGTGGATGATATTATGGTGTATGGCATGATTGAAACATATCCTGAGTGATATGGTATATGGTTGAGGCACATGGTTTTAGGTACATGATTGGATGCATGTCTTGTTGATATTGGTATAATACGTGTTGAGGCATAGTTTGGTTCTTGGTTTATCACATGATTGAGGTGCATATTGGACACTTGATGTTGGCATAGTTCTTGAGGCACATCTTGGTGATATTGACATAATAGTGGAGGTTGAGTACATGGTTGAAACATGGTATGGTACATGATTTGTACTTGTTATACATGGTTGATGGTTGAGGCATATGGTATAGGTTGAGGTGCATAGTTGATGCATGACTTGGTATAGGTTGAGGTGCATGGTTGATGCATAGTTTGGTAGAGGTGTCGATGCATTTGTTGTAGTATAGGTTTTCTTACATGGTTGATGCACGGTTTTGTATAGGTGTTGGTGCATGGTTGATGCACTTGTTGTGGTATAGGTTCATGTGTGATACAAGTTGATGTATGGTACAGGTTTGGTACATGGTATGGTACATGCATATATCTTGTGATAGTATGTTGATGATATTGGTACATGCTTGGTAGAGGCATGTGCTCGTGATGTTAAAAATCTAGTTGAGAGGAGCCCTTGTTATATTATCCATGTTAGAGGATTTGGTTGATTATTGGTGACAATGATAGGTTGGGAAGGTTGACATTGATAGGTTGGATACAGGTGACGGGTTGACATGTTAGAGGTTGATGTGACAATGGCGGTGGCAGTGATTGTGGTAGTGATAGTTGGTCTACACTTATACTTTAGGGAGTCAGTATGGGACAAGGAAAGGGGGTTGTATCATCCTTCTGGTTGGATCCAGAGAATCTAGGAGTTGGAGCTTACTTCAGGTTAGAGCCTAAAAAATAGATGGTTGTAGCCACCATCTGGTTGGAGCTTAAGAACCCAAAGGGTAGTAGCATCCTTATCATTGGAGCCAAATAATTTAGGGACTTATAGATTCCTTCATGTTGAAACTGAGAATAGAGGGTTGTAGCATCCTTCCAGTTGCAACTAGAGAATTTGGAAGTTGGTGCTTCCTATGAATGAATTCCTTATATATATAAGAAATAATTATGTGGTTTTCTCCCATGTGGGTTTCCATGTAAATATTGATGTACTGTGTATCTGATGTGATGATGTTTATGTGATGTTTTTTATGATTATATATTGAATGAAATCATAGATGATATGTTGATGATAAATTGTTGAACATTGTTGATAAGGTGAAAGAATATTTTTTTTGGTTAAAAGTGGTATAAAGTGCTCATATTGATTCACCCTCCTCGCCTATCAGTATTCCAACAATTCCAAATAAGTTAATGATATCCTTAGATAGATCCGATACACAACCAACCAATAATTACTTGTACGATGGTTTATTGCATGGATACTCAAAAGAATTAGGGAACCACTTAGAATGCATGAGATACAGTCCTATGAAGATTCCATTAAAAAATATTATTCGATTGATTCTAATGTTGCTTCGACCACACCTTCATTGAAAAAGAAAGTCAAATAAAAATATAAAATGATGCAAATGTCATTGCAATATCTTACCCTAAGAAGAAGCGAATTGTCGTGCACCTTTTGTATGAATGAAAGGGATAAAAAATACTATTGAAAACATTAGGAATAAAACAATATAGAATTATTTGTTGGACTATTCTAGATCAAATTTAAAGTCAAATCTATAATATCAAAACAAACCATACCAAAAATAATTTCCTACATAATTTAAAAAACCATAATCTTAAATTGTGTGACATATGTGAAGAACTAACACACAACACAATAGAATGCCAACATAATGGGCATAATAAAACTAATTATTAAATAGTATATCATACACAGGAAAAATAATAGAACCAAGGTCAGCCAAGTATGGGAGGGGATGGAGGTTACCAAATTGTAGGTGGGTATTAATGAGGCTACCATGGTCGATATGGAAATTGACAATGAAATGGTTGAGGAGGATCTATAAAAACATTCTACTTCTTTTTCTACAATGAAGATCACAACAATCT
Organism: Picea glauca; assembly: GCA_000966675.3. Classification (NCBI taxonomy): domain Eukaryota; kingdom Viridiplantae; phylum Streptophyta; class Pinopsida; order Pinales; family Pinaceae; genus Picea; species Picea glauca. The sequence continues at coordinate 341,402 of JZKD02S1944126.1, read as the reverse complement.
AGATTGTGCATTAAAAGATAGAACTAATATTAAATTTTGAATGATATGTTGGGTATGATATCACTCCCTAGAGTACTAGACCAACATGCTCAAAAATATATGGAGAAAAGGAACTATCAACCTCTTGTTTAGTTTTCAAAACATGAGTTGATGAAATCCAAAAACTTAAATTTGATTACCAGATTGGTAGAAAAGAGAGAAGGGAATACAACATTAAACAAAACACCTCATATAAAACCTATAAGAAAAGAAAACTGGTATCTAGATCCTCAAAAAGAAAGGAAAATAATTAGAGATGTTTGAAAACTATTCAACGATATAATGAAAGAATAAATCAACTATATTTATAATAGGATGACACTAAGAAGGTAATAACGATGCAATCATTGATCAATTCTTTAATCTTTTAAATGAAGAAGAATTAGTCTCTATATTGTTGGAACTATTGAATATCCTTGAGGAATGTAAAGAAGAATATATAACATGTCAAAATATGTGTCAATTGAATCAAGAATAAATATCACATCATGATTATGATCTGACGTAGACCCCCAGGCCCACAGGTCAGAATCCACACGGGATCTTTTCCTTTCGTCCCCTGAGAGCTCGAATGGCTCTTCTATCCCCTTTTCATGAAATCAACCCACAAAAAACCTTGAGGAAATTTCCTCTTTTATTTCGGGATACCGGACTTTGCGATTCCGCGAATCCCATGGTCAAGCACCTTACCTCTTTGACCTCCGAAACCCAAATTAACAGTTTTTTGAAATACAAGTGTCTCAGCCTTCCCCTTCTCTTAGCGATTTCGAGGTTTCAACCACCGAAATGCGCTTTTACTATGTCCTTGGGGTTCTCGAACCTTCGAACCCCGAAATGCCGAAATGATGTCTTCTAAAACCCTTTTGAGATTTCACGTACCGGGTTCTCCTCTTTACTATATCTGTTCTCTCATCAACAGGACTTCCAGTATGATGAATCCTGAAATGTCAAAATGCTAAGGTTCCACTTCCAAGGAGATCAACGGCTGTGGACCTTCCCCCGATCCAATGGTCAATGCAATTTCGTGTACCATGAGTTCGATACATCAAGATCGAACCCTATGTTCTCTCCACCTTCCGGTCTCTGAAGTCCCAAAATACCGAAATGGTATTTCTCCTCCTCTACCTTTGAAAAACTTTATAGGAAGCCTCATGCCCTTCCATGTGTCGCCTTCTCCTTGTTTAGAGTTCCTGGGTATTGGGAGTTTGGAACTCTCAAACCACCTTATATCCTTGCAATTCCTGAAATGCCAAAATTTCGATAATACTTTGTCGCAACTTCTGATTTTGGGTTTTCTCCCCTACTGTGTCTTGATATCCTTCCCTCGACACTTCCAAAACCCCAAACTCCGAAGTTCCGAAAACTTAACTTGCTTCCACACACGAAAACCTACTTTTCGTGTTTTGGGGATTTGATCAGCCAAGAGTTTTGGCTTTCACTTCAGAATTTCAAACTCCAAAATACTGAAATGATCTGATGTCCCAATAAGTCAAGATTAATAGCCCTTATATGCCTTGCAGCTCCTGTAGATCCTACGGTTCTCGCTATTTCGGGAATTCTTCTCGGAGAATTCCAATCGTCCAAATTTCTTCTTCAAAGACCTCTGGTTCTAAATTGACCCTGCGACTCTCTTCTGGAACCTATCCTCTGCACGATGGTTGAAGTTCCCTTAAATCTCCTATGAGATTTCTGCACACACTCCTTGTGACACTTCTTCAAATACGTCTAAGTATTTGAGTTCTTTTGACTCTGTGCAACTCTTTGCGACAACAGTCTTCAATATTCTCCTTGGTTGATAAGTTCTGAACTTCCAACCAACCTATGCACACCTTGCACGGCTTCTATGACTGACTTGCACTTCAGTTGAAATGAGAATGACGGTATCCCTCCCGAGCTTTCAGAGATGAACTCTGAACCCATCAACGCACTCCTTGCGGACGCTTCATTGCACTCTTTGCAGAAACTCTGACTCAAGAAGAGAATCAATTAAAACTCATTTCCTTACTATGTCAGAGTTCAAACTCTTAACATGAAATCATACATACATAACATAAAAGCAAATGTACAACAGAAAGAGTAAAACAACCATAAGCATAGCATTCAACATGTATAGACATAAAGTATTAGAACACCATGAGTCTGGATCAAAGCTTCATATATTAATCTCAGAACTTCTGTACATAGGTTCTTCTTACACCGCTCTCTGCTTCTTATCCTCTATGCTCCATTGATCTTCTTGATAATGTTACAATGATACAAGATGAGGGTGTCTATAGTCGGTTTTCCCTCCAACTCCTAAAACTGTCCAATCTAGAATGTAAATCTACCTACTTTCATTAACTATGCATAAATGACTTTTCATCCTACAGATGAGAGATGATTGCTGAAGATTTGTTTACAATCTGGAAGTACACCCTTCTTAACTATTACATTAAAGTCTGTGCATCCAAACTTTCAAAATATTGCCAACAATTTTAACATGTGCCAAAAATATGCCACGGTGTTTGTCCCACACTTTCTTGTTGTTGGCGATGCTCCTGCATCATGATCCATAGGCCAAAATGGAATTCGAGGGATTTATGATTCCATAGGACATGGTTGAATTTGGATCTCAAGTCAAGATTCTCCTAAAAGAAACATGGATTATGAGTATGTAGGTTTCCACAGTTATTCATAGTAGTAGGAACTTTTCTTATGGTTAATCCTATATTAGAATGAGAAAACCATACTTGGTTAGGACTATAAAATTCTTAAAGTAGAAAATCAAATATTTATCAAACCAATTTATATACTAAAAGTTGGATAAATGGTCATTATGGGGATATCCACTATGGTTTACATTCAAGTTATTAACTTAGTCAAGGGTATTTCAGCATACTCAATGTTGGTCATTCGACCATGGGGTCAAAAGATCAAAGAAAAAATATCCATGGAAGAGGACAGAACAAAAATGAAAGGGAATGGATGGAGGATTATTATACCCTTGGATCCATGAGAAGGAAAACCTTGGTTTGAACTTTCGGATGAAGACACCGACATAAGAAAAAATTACCAAGTAATTGAAGGAGACAAGGATTTTGTTGAACCAAATGTTAGAGGATAATTATTTCATTGTTCACCTTGTCTGTGGAACAACATTTCAACACAAGATTATTCAAGTGGGAAATGAATAATTAAGAATTAGAAGCAAAGTAATAATGGAAAATCAAATCCATATTGAAGGAAATATTGCAATATTTTTTTTTAATCAAATCAATAATGACTATATACCATAAAATAATTAGACAATATTCAGTTCGAATACCTACAAAATTGAAACCAACCACAATCCCTCCCATAAAATTTAAATAACAACAATCACCTTCATTCAATGTCAACAAACTATCGAAAATAGTTGGATAGAAGGGTTGACTTGTTGGAAGATTTGTTGTTGTCATTGATGTCAACCCTAGTCATGGGTTTTGGACTGCAAGATTGATGAAGGTATTTGGACATGAAGGAAAATGCACATGAAGATACAAAACCCACGGATGGATAATATACATCATGTTGTTTTCGGTGGTATGTGGCACGTCACGTGGATACTCATGGTTGAGGAGAAATGCATTTTTTAAGATGACAAAGTGAATTGAAGAAGGAAGTACATGTAGGCCCTGAAGATAATTAAAGAAAAGAATTACAAAATAAGAAAGTGTCGGGTCAGCCCTAATGTTAGAAGGAAGTGACATAAATTGTATAAATAAAAATCATTATACATTCATTTCATACTAGTTGAATTTCAAAGGAAATAAGAAGAAAAGATGACCGGATTTGAAGGGAGGATGAAGTCTTTTGATGATGTGTTCTAAGGTATGTTATTTTCAGGTCATATTACCCTTTTTGCTATAACTTTGTTTCTAGAATGATTCAGATAGTGAAATCACTATGGTATTGAGAAGGCATATCAAGGTACCTCTGGTAAAAGTTTCAGCTCTTGATTTGCTATAATTATGGAGATACACTCTGTGGAAGATAGGGTTTGTGACCAATCCTAAAGCTATCCAATAAACAGGTGTTCCAGGTAAAAAAATCATAAATTATTCATCAAGAATCCAAATGAAGTGGGACAAATTTCATTGGAAACAGTACAGACTTTATTTTCTTGTGTGAGAGTTTTAGAATCGGATATTAATTATTGAGCATGGGGCATTCTGTGCAAGTTCACTCTCATGAATAGACCAAAATCGAATAAAGTCTACCATTCTTTCTATAACCTCTTTTTGGGGAGGATTCAAGGAGTGAAAATTGGAGAAGTTTCAGAGAATACATTGAGTAATATTATCTACAGGATCAGATTACTCCAAGAATTGAAGAATTTTAGAAATTGAAGAAGTCTCAGGAAGCATTATCAGGTTCTATGTGATGATTGGTTGTTGATGATGATTTAATGTAAATTTTCATTATCTTTGATATATTCTTGGATGGAAGGAAGGGGCAAGGATGGAGAGTTCAACTCTCTCTTGATATTGGAGTATTGTATCTTCCTGTTGTATGTTTATCCCTCCCTTTACATTTAGAAGATGTTGCTACCTTTGGAATTCATTACTTCCCTTGAACAATAACTATTGATTATTTCTCATATATTATGCACAGTGTATTGTGGTTTATTGGTGTAACTCTTATACTATTGTTCATTTCTCATTGGATATAGTTGAATGGTTTAAGTATAAGTTGAAAAAGATTTTAAATTATACTCGATACTAATTCACCCCCCTCTCAGTATCAAAAATTGGTATCAGAGCGGGTTACCTTCATTACAGTTTAACCACTGGAAGGAAGATCCTAAGAAGAAATGGAAGACAAAATTCCAAATGGGATTCCACCATTTCATGGAAACAATTTTGAATACTGGAGTAATAGAATGGAAACTTACTTGAAATATATTAGGGTAGATGTTTGGTTCTTAGTTGCTTCAGGATACAGTTACATCATCTAGATAAATGACTATAAATTTCCCAGTCTCATCCACAAAGGCAATATCCATTTCTCTTTGGAAAGTAGCCCCAACGTTCATCAGACCAAAAGGAATCTTCACATACATGAAGGTTACCCAAGGTGTGGTAAAATTTTTCTTCTCTTGATCTTCTGGATGGACTAGAACTTGGTTGTAACCAGAGAAACCATCCATTAAGGCGATCCTACTGGATTTGACCACCTTTTGTAAAATATGGTCCATTTTGGGAAAAGGGTAATTGTCTTTGAGGGATACTTTGTTTAGATTTTTGAAATCTATACAAAGTTTGATTTCTGCAGCTTTCTTCTTGGTTGGAACTAGATTAGAAACCCATATGGAAAATCTGAAGGGGACTATAATCTTGGCATCATACATCTTTTTTATTTATTTCTCTATCAGGGGAAGAAACTTTGGATTAATTCTCCTAAGTTTTTGTCTGAAAGGTTTGTGTTCTTATTTTATGGGAATCTATTGTTGTATGATACTTTTGTCATAGGATTTTATGTCCTCATAGCCCTAGGAAAAAACATCTATATATTCCTTAAAAAATTCAATGTATTTTCTTTTTTGCTCTGGTGGAAGGGATTTAGACAGTTTTATCATTTTGGGGTTTTATTCTGTTCCTATGCTGCAATCTTCAACCTCTTTACCACTAGCTTTGATTTTTGGTTTTTTGGCCACATCGTTAAAATTGAACAAGTCTTTCAATGAAACTAAACCTCTAGGTAACACATTACTTTTCAACCGCAGGGTATCATAATCTACATCATTTTCATTGAATTCTTTAGTATATAATGTATTTACACTACCCTTATAAAAAACAAATTTATTTACAAATTCATCATCATCTTTTAAATCTATGTTTGTACATTCAAAACCATTTTTACATTGCAGAAAATCTTCAATTTGATCATCATTTCCAAATACCTACCAATATATGATGTTGTCAGGAACGATGGGTCTGCACTTAACCTCCACTGTGTACTTGTGGGTGGGACAAGAAGGGATTTTATAGGTAGCTACTGACGTAGCCAGTCCATCTACAAGTATATTTTCCCCCCTAGGCATCACTTGCAAGTCAATCTCAGTAAACCATTTGAGAGCATCTAAAACAACATTCCTATAGGCTCTAAGTATGGGATGTTTTTCTGCATATTCACCTTTAATTTTCTTGATAATCAATTCAAAATCACCCCTTACCATTATATTCTTAACACCAACTTTCTTCAATAATTTTAGGCCGAGCATTAAAGCCTCGTACTCAACTATGTTGTTAGTACATTGGAAATTTAGTTTATAAGAATGATTCTCGAAGTACATTGATCTGTGGTTATGCATCCACACTCTGGCTCCAACTCCATGTTTACTCGCAACACCATCGAAGTCCATGCTCCAGAAGTCTGTTGGCAATTCCTCATTTTCTTCAACCATGGGGTTTCTTACTTTGACAACAACTTTATCATCCTTTGGATCAGGTACATCATCCTCCAGTTGTACAATTTCTTCTTCAAGATCACCATTGTTATATAGGATAAAATAATCTAGGTCAGATTGTGCGGAATACAGTGGGTAATTGTGTGGATTTTCCTGACTATTGACCATATACTTCATCAGTGTTTCCCTATAAAGTATTCTCTGTTGACCGAAAATTGGAATGGTGGCATAGGAAATATCTAGCTGCAGGGTTCCCCTCAATTTATCTCCCCAAAACCTTGATAGCAACATACCATACTTGGGGGGGATATCAACTATGACGATTTCCATCACCAAAATTTTCGTCGGGATTTGAGCCAAGGTGATGCATAAGTATTTAATCAGTCCTGTACATTTGACCTTGCTGGAGTCAAAAGAATGCAAATCTTTGTAGGGTCTGGTGACCTTGAGTCCCAACGTTTCTATCACAGCTTTGGGCATTAGGTTGTGAGAGGCACCCGAATCCAGCATAGCATTGTGTAATATCAGATCATGAATATTTAGGCTGATGTAGAAATGGGTCATGACGCCATTATCAGTTTGACCATCAAATTCATGACCAAACATTCAAGGCTTTGGTACCTATATCAAGTTCGATGCTTAAATCTTTTATCACCTAGGACTCGTAAGCATTCTTGTTCATCATCTCGAAGAGGGGAATGGGAATATTCAATTTTGCTAGTTCCCCTTCAAGGCTCAAAGGAGCGATCGTTTTGTTTAGACTATGTGATTCTGATTTATTGATAGAAACTATGTGGATAAGTGCACCTGTTTGAATGGTTAATGAAACTTCTGTCCAACTTGTTCTCTTAAGAATTTTTAGAGTTTTTTGCACAAGAGTTTCAGCATCATTCCGCCCAAGGGCTTTCTTGGGAAGGTTCTCTGAGGTTTTCTTGGTTTCAGCAGCCTTCCTCAGAGAATTCTCGTTAGTCTTCTTACTCCTCAAGTCATACTGCTTATGAAACTCCATTATAGTGTTGTCAAAGGCTTGTTGTTTTTTTTCCTTAGCTTCCTCATTTACCTCTATTTGTGAAAGGATAAATATTTCATGTTCTTCCTGGGTGAGGAAAATATATTCATGATCATGATAATGATCACCCATTATATTTATATGAGTATCATCAAACTCCTCAATCAATTCTTCCCCATCATCAGAGTAGTTTTCCTAGAGAGGTGGTCTAATCTGCTGATCAGGTCCCCTTTGTTCCCATTGATCTCTAGGGTCTCTCTGTCTAATCTGAGGTGGATTTCTTCTAAAGTTCAGGTTTCTAATTTAAGGGGCATCTTGGTTCTACCTAGGTGGGTTACTGTTAGTTATGGTGAGTCACTCCATCATTTTCTCCATAGATCTACCGAGAGAGTCTAATTTGGCATTTGATGAGGAAGTAGAAGGTTCTTCTTTGATGGTGAGATGGTGACCCTCTTTTTTGTTCTCTGCCTGGCCCTTCTGGCCAAAATATTTTCTTCTACACTAACAACACTTTTTTTCATGTCTTCAAGAGTTGTTGCATTTCTTTCCCTTAATTTAAATGACATGTCGCCGTGAAAACAATCATGGAACTTTATTAACGCCAAACCTTGTGGTGGTTTGATTTTAGTGGGGATAGCATTATACATATTATTGAAACGAGTGCAATAATCCTGCACTGTCTCTCCTTGGTTCCTTCTGATGTTCTCATACTCTAACAGAATCTAGAGAGGATTTTTCTTTACCTCCCACCGATCAAGGAAAGTCCGATGAAAGCCAACAATATCAGTGATGGTAGAAACACATAAAGTTTTGAACCATTTTCTCACTTCTCTAGTTAGACTTTGTGCAAATAATCTCATTTGCACATCAACTTCATCTACCTCCTATAGATCAAATTAATCGTTCAGTTTGTCGACATGTTGTTGTGCATTCAAGGGACCAATACTATCAAACTGTAGGATTCTAGTTTGATAATCTTCGGTCATGTCGTGTAAAGGAGCAACGAATACCAATGGAGCATATCTTTCTGCCATGATTGGTGGGGGAGGCCGAACAACAACCTGTGTGACAGGAGAGGTAATGCCTGAAGATATAGAAGACAAAGGCCATGGAGGAATGGAGTGACCTAGTTTAGTTTTAGCAGAAACTACAACAATAGTTAAAGTAGGAAGTTCGACAAACTGATGAAGGTGGAGTTTGTCTAAGGCTTGACCAAGATTTGTGACTAGGTCTTCGAGATTATCAGTCTTAGGGTGAAAATGTTGATCAAATTTACCTCTAGGAGAAATTATCTCAGGGGTCCTAGGCTAAAAAAATGGTGTATTTGCTGAAAAAATGTGAGATATCAGTTAAAACAAAAAAGGATTTAATAATTTATTTGTTATAACATCAGCAAAAAAACATTTAAATCTATAAAAGATTAAGAACATAGTACACAATGGCAAATTATTCAACTTTAAATTATTTTAAAGATTAGATTTAGAAAGACAATATGATAATTGAGAAGGGAATTTTTTTTACGCAGACAAAGGAAACTTCACCAACGATTAACACGCAGGAATCCTGTGAAAATTATCTTTGTATTACTGGAATAACCTCTTGATAAATATTACAACAACTAAATCTTGCTTGGGCATAGAGATCAACAACCCTCCATACTTCTCAGATAGAAATATTTATAATAAAAGTTTAGAATGACCCTGTCATTAATGATCATGACGTGATGTAGTCTGAGTCTAACTAACTAGCTAACAAAATGCAGAAATGTAGTAACTGATGGTGATGTGTCGAATCTCTCATGCTGATTTCAAGGAAGACCATTTGGTGAGTCATTCGGATGACTTTAACTGTTATGGACGTTGATCTGGATGAGGGTTTACCTTTACTCATTCAATTCACACAACTCATCCCATCTTTGTGTTCTTGGGATGGTAACTTTCAATAGTCAGTGGCAGACTTCATCCATCTCGGTGTATTTAGAAAAAGTTGGCTTGATGAGGAAGATGTATTTTATTTCGTGTTGTATACTGAGGTAATGCTGCAGAGTTTCCAAGAATGCTTTGCCTGTGATGTTTCCCTATATCCTTGAAAACTTGTAACTGTCTTTAGCCATGGTGGCGATCTTTTGCTTGTAATCAGAAAAAGTCATTAATTTATCATTAAGGACATCGGAAAGACCCTTTTTTTGTAAGGATTCAATCTTGCTAAAAAATCTCTGAACTCCATTTTCCATGTTCTAAGCCTTTTCCTCCAACTGCAACATTAATCCATTTTTAGTCAATACTCTTTTTACTTCGAGGATAGTCTCTATTTTGTCTTTGATTTTCAGTTCTTCCAACTCTTCTTTGGTTTTTGTGTTCAGAAACTTAATGACCTCGTTGGATATCGAGGGCATCTCACCTAGCTCTGTTCTTATCCTGTCAATGGCTTGTCTACTTTTTAACACCAGCTCATGTTGCTCAAACATGATTTTCACCATGGGCCAAATTTCATTATTGGATTTCGAGATATATGTCCATATATTTTACTTAGCCTCTACTAATGTCTTTCCTACCACTGTTTTTTTCTGGAGATGTTGTAATTCCTCCTTAAGCTTCTCTGTTTCCTCTCTCAACATTGTATCTTGTTTGGAAAGAAGACTTGAGTTCCTATATACTTTCAATATCCATTTTCTGCCTATTGATCTTTGTTCCCTACAAAGTCATTTCCTCCATGGACTTTGCTAGCTCCACAGTTTTTTCCAGTGCTATCCATGGAGTTGCTAATGGAATTTATGCTGTAGTGATTGTTGGCACAACTGTTGTACTGACTTCTGCGATGGGAAATGAAATTAATGGAATGACTTCCATAGGGGTGGATTGCTCCTTATCTTTCAATAACTTTTCCAACTCTACCTCCATTTCCCTGAGCTGTGCGTTCTTCTGCATGATAAGTTTCAAAAATTATTCTTTCTCGTTTTCTTCTTTAGCTAATTCTTTGGCTTGTGAATCTTTTATTGGTGGGAATTTTAGTTGTTTTCTTAGATATGCGATGTCAGAAATATTTTTTTTATCATCTCCTCTACCGCCTTTAAATTTGAGGGATCATACCCGATCTTGAGTACCAACTCCTCTAAGGATTTTACTCTGTTGTCCTTTGCAAAAGAGGATATCTTTTCCAACTTCAATTGGGTCTGAACATTGATTAAAGATACCTGTAACTTAGTTGCGGTGGAGGAAGCATGTGCTAATGTGGAGAAGACCATTTCTCCACTTTGTCTATGAAAATCCATCTAGTCAGCTGGATGGACTTGTTTGGTGTCAAAAACTATGGGTGACCTCTTGTATTCAGTGATCCCTTTGGGTTGAGGCACCTTTGCTTGTAGAAATGCTAGATGCATTCTTCCTTTCTTTGTGTCGAAGGTAGAAAATAGTTTGTGTTGTGTTGTGGAAGTTTGTTTCCAAAACTGAGAGTAGGTGTTGTTGGTCAGCATCTGGTTCTTCTTTTTAATCATTTCATATTTTTCAAAAATGATTACAGGAACAAATACTTGTGGATTTTGGGTGGTCACAACTATCTTTGTTTTCTTCTTTGAGGAAGAAGTTGACACCACCTGCAGTCTTCTTTCAATCATTATGGTAGAGTAGGGCTCTTCCTCACTAGACATGTGAGTAGCATGAGTGGTTTTGGGTTTCTTGCTATATATCTGAAACTCTTTTGTTGATACCATAGTAATTGAAGGTGAATCATCCTTCCTTTTCCTTTTTTCCTTGGGTACCTGTGGAGTGGTAATCAGTGAAAAAGAGACTGAAGGAGACTCCTGTGGCTCTGTATCTACCAGAGTGTTTTCTTCCCATTCTGTCTGGCTCATATACTTTTCAATTTATGTTTTGAGGGTGTGGGAATAGGTAGAACTCTTGTTCTAGGATCTCATCTCTGCAATGACCCCATTGGGGTCATATCACCAAATGTAACTAGTGTTGAATTTCATTTCCTTCAATAATTTAACCACCTCTTCCCCAATAGCTCGACTGTTGCAGATAAATGGTCCTATTTTCCCTTTGATCCTCATCTGTTGTTTTTTCTTCAAAGACACAAAATGGATGTCATATGAGTTTATCATCTGATGAATATACTCCAGTGTGAATATTCGAACAGGCACATACTTGGGCAACTTGTATGGAGCTAGTTCACACCCATACACTCTGATTTCTGTGTGATTCTGGTATAGAAACCAGTCCCCAGTCTTTGCGAGATCTGAAAGGTGTAGAACTCTTTCGATCTCCTCGTTTATCCTCAGATCAGGTATTCCATTGAGCATGCTTACAATTGGGTGATAAAACAACTCAATGAATTGTTTAAAAGTGAAATCAATGGAGTTTCTCCTGAGTAGCAACATCCATAAAGTGACTTCTTGAGGTTTTCCTTCCTTGTTTATCTTCTTCACATGAAAGGAAAATTTGTCTACTTGATAGAATGTAAACATGTAGGCCAGTATTGAAGAATACCAGAACATGCCTTCTGTAGGGAAATTTTCCAGCTGGTTGTGTAGGTTCTCAGCCAAGAAAGTGTTGTAGTCAAAATGGGTTGCGACTTTCTCTTTAGCAGAAAAGATGGACAGGAAACCTAAGATAGTTTCATCCACCCATTCAATTGAGAAGTAACTGAGAAAGCAACACAGTGTGGAGATAATCTATTTTCCATTTTTGGAAAATATGGATGAGTGATAGGGAGGATTCTTCTTAGGGAATTGGGAATCTTGTGGAAGGAAAAACTCAAAGATTTGTGTTCTTTGTGGAAATGTTAGGTTCTGATACAATTCTGTCAAAATTTCAAAAGTGAGGGGAGAACGGGGTTTGGCTCTAGGTACTTGCATCATCTGATCGATGGTGTCGAGTGAAATAAGGAAAAGGATTTCTCCATATGAAGATACTATGTCTCTCTGATCAGGGAGGTAGTGTGCTTGACACTTGAGGGTGAATCCAGGAAAGGTATAGACTTGGGGAAAGAGATACAAAGGGATATTTGACTGCCACAAGCCGATTTCATCGCTCTGATCGATGAAGGTTTCTATGAACCACAAATGTAGCTCAGCAAAGTTGAATTCAGACCTGGCTTCTGAGATCAAATAGTCTTTGTCTTCTAATGGTATCCAGTCGAGATCGACTGGAGGTGGGAGAAATAGATTTTCCTTCGCATTTGGATTTTTTCTTTTAGGTGCCAATGATTTCCATCAGTACCTACACAATGAACACATGTTAGTGGGTGGAAAACTCTGGTTGGATGAGGTGTTGGAGAGGCAAAGGAAAATGAGTCTCTGATACAAAAGGAGTGTGAATGGAATGGGGAATGACCGAAACGGGATTGAATTTGAGTGAACGGGTTTCCGTTGGGTGAAAAGGACATGTGAGAGGGACAACGGGTATGCGGCCAGTCATAAATGACCAATGGGTCATTTAGAGTGTGAGAGCGTATAATGAAAGACGTCTGATGTGTGTCTAAGGTTGACGTGTAGACTGGTGATTGAGGGGTGAATGGGAAAGACATGACTTGTAACAGTTAGATGGATGAGACGTGCTGATGGGGTCATGACATGGAACCTGCAGAGGGTGTTGGTGGGATGTGTTAAGCCCTAATATTGGCTCATTACCCCTTAATAAGGGAATATTATATTAGTAATGTTATTTTATTTATGTCGGCTTTAGGCCATTAGTTTTAATTATACCTCCTAGTCTCCTATATATACCAAGGAGACATTTTCATTTTGAATCATCT
>JZKD02S1944126.1:305754-319360 GCA_000966675.3 Picea glauca | reverse complement strand
ATACCAAGGAGACATTTTCATTTTGAATCATCTTGTACTTGAACATTTAAGTGGGGTAAAAGGAGGTTTCCCCCTCGAAGAGGATTATTATCTGAAATTATCTCTTTTTCAAGTCCTTGAGTACTTTTTCTGAGGTTTTTCTATGCTATATTGATATTTGGTTCTTAACAAAATGTGATACCTTGGGATGGTGGTGGTGAGTTGTAAAATTGTGGGTCGTAAATGTTTGGATAGGGGGAGTTAGGATTCAATGAGGTGATGCCACATTGGGATGGGGCCTAACTGGACTTGCTTTCATTCTGGACCCCCCCCACCGTTAGAGGTTGATAAGCCATTGATTTGGGTGCGTTCTTTAAACATCATCTCAGACCCCCCCCCCCCCCCCCATTAAAGGTAGAGGGGTCGGGTGGGTCCGAAATATTTTTAGAGACGTCCATTTACGCACTCACAGCTCAGTCATAGATATAGGCCCGATCTTTAATCTCAAGGGTGCAAATCAATATATGAAGCTTAAATTAGGCTTGGTGACTTTTTATGGGTTTTGTGAACTGCTTCTTTTACTTTTTATCACTATGGGGTTAGAAAAACATTTCATCATAAAAAATCATGCATTTGTCATCGATCTTATTAAATATTTTATTGAAAAGAAACTATCACACCTATGTCCTAACCTACTCATTTGGACCTTTAGCCTATATTAGACTATTGGACTAAGAAAATACTCTACCTAGGGGCTATTTGACCAAGATTAGACTATTTGGTCAAATTTATTCACTAACTAACCTGATTACTTGGCTAAGGTTAGACAGTTTAGCCAAGCTTATTCACTAATCCTAGATACTTAAATCTAAAAGACTTGGCCATGTTTAAAATATATGGATCAAGTCACTGTCATTTTATGGGGCTTTTATCCATTCACTTTTGTTTTTTTCCCTCTTTTTTTTTTCTCTTTTTTTTTTTTTTTCTTTTCTTTTTATTTCTTTTTCTTTTCTTATTTTCTCAATTTTTTTTTTTTTTTTAGAACGCAGTAATATCTCCAAGTCAAAAGCACTAAAGGGACAAAAATACAATCAACAGTTGATCCTATAAATTATAGGGTTATAACACTAGGCATGTTTGTAAAAAAAATTAATTGCAGAATAGTTCACAATATGCATAAACACATGTAATGGTTCAAAAAAATTCCTTGGCACCTATAGACATTCTAAATGAAACCTTTAAATTAATTCTCCAATTTACTTTCCAAATTTTTTCTAACTCCATAAATCCCCCTTTCTTTAGAGGTTGATCCCTTTATTTATTTCCATTAAAATTTTCCAAAAATAATATATTTATCAAAAAATAAGAACTGGGAAATTCCTTACTAGAAGTGAGTCAATATGAATCATGCAATCTAGGAGTCTAAGGAATTTCATTCTTGTCAATATATATGGCCCACGGTGAGTATATATTGACACATATATGGTTGCATGGAAACCTATTTCGATCCATTGGGATACTCAAGTTATCCTTGATTTCTCTATACCAATGAGTGTAACCCTCTATCATGGGCATCAATTGCTCCAATATATCAACAAATTTTATTTTTCCCACCATAAATTTATGTATATGATCAAAATCAAATGTTGTTATCTTCTTGATATATTCCTAATACTAATCGATAATTTTCTTGAAACTTACCGATATATCTTCAATTGGTCGAAAATAGTTAGGTGATCTGAATGTTGGTATATGGAGGTAAATCATTTCTTGATTAATCTTCTCCCACATTATATTAAAATTGGACCATTCCTCTATCATATGATTCCTTGGCTCCTTAATGATATATTCCTAGTCACAACATCTTCACTCTATGAACCTGTGACATAGCACCTTCATTCATGGCATATTAAAGAATACCCCTAATTTCACTAGATATTGATAAATATCTCCCAAAATCCTTTTGTTGAACCCCCGTCCCATTACATATTTCCAATAAATGAAACCCCTATTTTTACTAGATACCCCATTTTATACCCATCAATAAATATAAACCACTTGAGACCCCACATCCCCCCCCAATACCTGCAATATTTTGACTTTATTTTGCATAATTTAAAAACCCTCTTTATGAATGAACTTCATAATATATTTTGCAACAAGGTGAGTCCCCCATGTTCCTATTACTATAATGTTGAGTGCATCCTAGATATACTATCATTTGTTAAAATATAAATTCCATGGTCTTCTTCTCCTTGGTCCTTATAAATTTGTTTGATGAAATCCACCTGGTTCAAATACCTAACACCTTTTTTTCTCCACTTAATAATGTATTTATGTTCTATATACAACAATAGGGTTTCCTCCTAAAATTAAACCACCTTTATCAGAAAGGTGTCTAGAATCTGTTGGTGTTCATCATGTTCTACAAGGTGGTCCTTGAAAATATTAGAAACACCCTAAAATTCCTCACAATATTGAACCTGATGTTGGAGTGATGCCTATTATTTACTTACATATTATAGCTCCTTTCCTTCTTCCATGGCCTAGTCTAGTGAGCCGTGTGTAATGACAATTGTTGTTGAGACCAACTCACTCATTCAAGCTCTCTTTGCATCAAATATGACTTCTTCATAGATGAACAATATGCCACTTTCCATAGTGAGATTTATTTTCCTCTATGTTATTATAATGATCAAAATACTCTTTTTATCATATGAAAGAGACTCCAAATCAACCACTTAATCGATTGGTTGGAGTATGGATTGATCTCCCCAAGACAATATATTCTTCAAATTGTTAGGAGTATGGAATTTCTCCATCATAGTCTCCTGAATTTTCCCACGTGACTGGGTTTCCTGACTTTTATCATTTGTTTGGATTTCTTTAGTTTGTTTATATGTTTGTGTTTCTTAAGTCTTCCCAACTAATTTATTTTGTTGCAAAATTTGTTCTTATGTAGAGGACTTATCTCATTCTTTCTATTTCTTCAATGTTGTGTATTTAGTTTCTCGATTATCCTAACCTTCCTCAACTGATCAGGTTTGTTGGGGGTCTTGAGGATTTGGAATTTCTCTGGATTCCTTGGGATCAATGACTCCCTTGGTTGGAATTTTAATACAATCCTCCTCTTAATCATTAACTTATCCAATGATATTTCCTTATTCATGAGTATCCTCCATGTATCTCATTTATTTTATTTTGTGGCCTTCTCTTCAGGTAAGTATTGAGAATGTATTTGAGTGGAAAGAAGTATATCATTAGTTATGGTAACACATATCTTCACCACTTCATTTTAATCCTTTGTCATATCAATTATATTAGTAGTTTTGGGAGTTATCCAAGCCTTTTCTTATTCCATATTTCTTTTCTCCTCCTTTTCCCTTTCCACTTTGTCAATCTATTCCTTCTTTTCCTTCTCAATATGAGATTTCCTTGGATACTATGCTAATTCTTTCGCTTCTGTTTTTTGTTCCTCTAGATCATTCTTGGCCTTTTCTAAATTTTCTTTTCTCCTCCATTTTGACAAATCTTTCTTTCTCTACTCTACTTCTACCTCTTTTCTTTGTTTGGCGAGTGATTCCTGAGCAATATATTATTTTTGCTTCTTCTGGAGTTATTTCTTAGTATTCCTTTAAATTTCTTGTTCTTTTAGAGTATTACCTTGTTCTTCTTGCATGGATTTATGCTCATGTTCTTCCTTTAACCTTGCTTCTTCTGATTTCATTCCTTCCTCTTTTTCCTTGCTTGAAGTAGCTCCCTGACTTAGGATATTCATTTTATCCTCTAGTGACAAGGAGACAAAAACAATAACATTTGGATTGGCCTTTATTTTATCCACCTATTTATAATATTGTGAATTTTCCATGAAGAACTCTTATTTCCATTTATTATGTTCATAGGGACAACTAATCAAAAACTATTTAGCATCTTTAAGTACCAAAACATTGGGATCATGCCACATGAAAATACCAGTCTTGAATCTATACTCTAGTTACATCTGACATTCTTACTTAGCATGTTTTGTATCTCTAATAGAATAGTACCCAATTTGAAAGTTTAAAGGTATGGATATTCTATTCTTCTGCTTAACCAAGGTAGTGTTCAAGCCTTACATAATGGATAGATAGAATATTTCACCAATCACCTACTTATCTAGGATAAACTGTGGTAAGAGGTGCGGTGGACACATTGATCCATTGATTCAAAGATTTGTGTTTTTATCCTTAGAATACCAATTTCAAACTATAATATCTCATTTTTAAAACCCTTGATTATATTTAATTAATCATTACTACTTATTTTTCTTATAAACATTGCAAATGTATTTTTGTTAATTGGAAATGTTTCATAAATGAATGATGGGTGCATCGCATGTACTATGCATGATATGATGAGAGGGGATAGTGGGGGGGGGGCGGCGGAGAATAAAATGGGATTCATGTGAAAAATATCCCAAGTCACCTTTATGAATTTGTGGAAGAAATAACCATAATTCCTCTAGCTTGTACTTGAAGAAAATCAGTTAATGAGAAGGGGTTGGTAGTTGAACAACCAACCACCCCTAATGAAGACATGGATGGAGATATGGCTGGATAGAGATTACCACCTCATTTCCCATATTGAATTGAATGCTTCTAAAAAAATAAATAATGCATAGGTATGTCCAGGAAAAGGCATGAGAGGGTGCAAGAGGAGTTTGTTTTTTTGGAGGAATAAATGAAGAGAAATGGGGGAAACTAAAGAGAATGTTTGTGTGGGAGAAGAGGAACCTCCAATATGAATTCCTAAGAAAAATTATAACTAGGAAGTATTCCCAGGACATGAATGGCCATGCTAGAGAAGAGAAGACCCAAAATACATACTGGAGCAAAACAAGGTCACATGCTTGATGCTTGTTGGAAAGAAACTAGGACTAGAAGGGTAGGGTGTTGAGAGACAATGTAGATATGAAAGGAATCCCTTGTGTAGAGGAGATATAAAAGGGAATGGATCTGATAAAACCAATGGAGGTCCTAATATTAGTGGGAAATAAGGGAAAACATTTTTTGTTGCTAGTGGAGTGAAGGAGAGTAACCTTGTTGATCCATTTCATGAATTGATAAGTCATTTTTTGAGAGATCTTAACCTTTTTATTAAGCTTAGGAGGGAGGTGTTCCTAGATTACTAGATTATTGGACCCATGGAAGGTCTCCAAGACTCATTTCCTCTTAGCGATGCCCAATATTTGATATCTAGTGGGGTAGGGTTCTAGGAAAGGTTTTTCCCCTCTACCCCTTGAATATTGGAAGGTATCCAAGTCCACTTTTATCTTGTGATGTCCCGATAACCCTATACCCACTAGGGAAAGGTTCCCGAGAATGGATCCAACATTTTTCTTGCAATGAAGATAGAGACAATGCAATGTTATGATCTCTAGGAATTAGAGCATAGTAGAGAGAGTGCCATTGTGGATGAAACTTGTCGACACTTGATTGTGCAAGGAAAGAGTGGGCTTGGTTGGGCCTGAAGATATTTTGGTTTAACACCCTCAAACCTTAGTTGTCAGATATGAATGTTTAATAACCTCAATCATTCATATTATAATTAAGATTAGTATGGAGTCAACTCCATGGGGTATGGGAATATTGGACCCCCAAATGTTTTCCAATTCCGTGTTTTCTTGTGAAATATCAATCTCCCGGTGCCTAGTGGGGCATGGTTATGGGAAAAGGTTCTGGAATTTCCCTCAACTCCCAAAATATTTCAAATTTTTCCTTCCCCTAAATTTTCCCAGTGGGTCGATGGCATGATGAGCTTGGTGGAATGATCCCATGGTGGGGCATGGTTCCAAGAAGGGTTCTAACCCTCACCCTTGTGAATTGTGAGTGGAGGAGAGCATAAGAAAAATATTTCAAATGAAATAATCAAGTGAATGCGTAGTGGATAGGTGTCAACACTTTAGTGGAGAAACCTTATGCCAGGTGATGACATATCATGTAGTGGTTGGTGCATCTATCAAGTGGATATTGTGCAATGTGTCAAGGTAATTTGAAATCTCAAGGAAGAGTTATGTATCGAGTCGTGTTCTACCACATGTCAATCCAGGTAGCATATTATGATAGGGCCATGTGTTTTGGGTTCCAACTTCATCAGTGGATGAAGTCTCGAAGCTTGAGTGAGTGTAAGGTTTCCTTGGTGGGTTGGTGCCTCGATGGGTCGATGCCCTGGCATATTGGATAACAAAGATGTTGAATTGGTCAAGAGTGGAAGATCTGAGGGCCTAATGAGCCAAGGGTATCAGTGGGCTAGTGCCACATATGTAGACATGCCAATTCCAAATACAGCCTCGTAGGATTTTTTAGATGATGTGAATAAACGTAGGTGTCATGTGGCGATGTGGTGGTTTTGGCCAATGAAGGCATAGAAACTTTAGGAGGCCATAATGTTTGATCCATAGCTTGGTTTTGAGCGTGTTTGTAGTCGTTGGGATGATTTTGATGAGAATAATTGGAATATGGAGTCAAAATCATAATTTAAAAAGAATAAATAAAAAAAATTTTTAGAAAGGAAATTGAGAAAAATCATACATCCAACCAACCTAATAAAGGTTAGGGGGTTGGGTGTGTTACACCAACATATCCAATAATTTTCTTGTCTTTTTTGGATAGTATGGGGCATTATTTCTTCAATGTGAGTGTGTACAAGTGTGATATGAAGAAATAATATATTAATGAGTATGAACTCTTATAGTTAGTATATGATAAAATGCCAAAATAAACATGCACATGAGGTTTTGAGATTTGCGAGTTGAGGGGAAATTGGGGGAAACTATTCCTTGCACATAATATGTAAAAAAAAAATGAATACATGTGAAAAGAGGATACCACACTTGGCTTGGGGTTTTGGGCCCGTTCAATTTTTGTTTTGAGTATCTTGGATATTATAGCTCCCCAGTTGAACCTTTTCTCCTACATTGCTATGGTGTACGCTAACGGAATCCATGCTTATGTAAAGTGGGTGAAACAATTTTCCCCATACAACCTACACAGTAGGATCATAAGGTATATGTATTAATATTGTAGACTAGTGGTAGGATATCATTTCCCTGACCTATTGAAATACTTCTTATCCTCTTTCCACTAGTTTTCCAAATTTATGTTGATATCGTATTTTTGATAAATGACAACAACAAGATATTTATTAAGTAATTCCTAAGGATTTTGAAACTTGTAATACCTAGTAATATATTGTGGGAGGAAGAATACATTAAACTCTCCCTTATCATTACTAATTACACAATTTCTACTTTCTATGTGGTTTATGATCCACTCTACTACTGGAATACAAGGAAACACTAGTTCCCTTACTGTGGCTGACTGTAACTTGGAGAACCTAAGTTTTTAAAATAACTCTTCATACACCACTCTAAGATATCGGTGGTTTTGTTGCATTAATTTTGGGTAATTATGATCCTTAAATTTTATAAAAGTATCCTTCCACTCGTGGACATGTACTTGTGTAGCAGTGTGTTGGCGGGGGAAATTGACCATCCGTCTACTGGGAGAGTGGAACCGGTCCGGGGATGTCTAAATAACCCAAGCCATTTGGAATGGACCACCCTGATGAGTTTAATGGCTCCGTTGGCCACTCTAAGTTCTCATATGGAAACCAAAGAGAAATGATCTGAGCTAAGAAATCTAAAGGAAACTAGAAACTAATAAAACAAACTTACACTAACTACAAACTACTAACTATTATATATACAAGACACTAATTATGATTATAATAACTCAAATCAACTGCCTAATTACTAGCTATAATATTTCTCATTCACAAATGTACAATATGGAAAACCTACAGATTTGATTAAAACCTGCAAAAATCATATGTATTTGCTGCCCTGAGACAACCAAGGATCTCTTTTTTGGTTTTATATTTATGAAAAGGAAATACAAACTACTGAAATTAAACAATCTGATATAATTACTGAAATTAAACAAAGTAATATAAATCTAACTAAACTATCATTTATATTAAACTACTTAACATAAACAGTAAACATCTAACTAATTAACCTGGAAACGCTCCAAGTCTGCCCTGTGGAAGATGACTTCTTAAGCTGGTTGGAGGAAGAAATTCACACCGTTTAGTCCTTAAGATTTCTGAAAACGATCAGCTATGCTACTTCTAGAAGTGTTGTTACAAGACAAACAAAACATAAAAGAAGTCATAACAGTTTTCTGATGATAAATCTCAACAATAAGGGAAACCTATTATGCAGAAAACTTATATAAAAATTCAATCTATGAAGAAGACAAAGATATCATTCATAAAATGAATCAACAACTATTATGTCCTTTATCTCTTTGGAAGCAACAAGATATGTATAAAAATAAGAAATTATATCACTTGAATTTGATTTAGATAGCAAAGTAATACTAAACCATAAACAAAATGATATACAAAACTTCGAACAAAGTGTCGATATATTCAAAAGCAAACGCTACGAGAAAACATCAATTCTGCTCCAGTTTGAATCAGAATTACATATCCTTGTTCTCCCACCACTGAGGATGATTGATTATTACAAAACCATAGGTTTATATAGGTTTCTCACAAGGTAAAACATCCTTGTGAATAATAGTAAACCGTTTTACACAATCTGGGAATAATCCCGAAATCCCTTAAACTAAGTAACTAAAAATGCAGGTGAAATCCTTAAGATATCCTCCAACTGCTCCTCATATCTATTGCCAATTCAAATCTACCTGCAACAGACACCAAAAATCAAGTTAGAAGAATATTTTATTAAGAAAACAATAAAATTTTGACTCCACAGACTCAGCTACAGAATCATCTGATTTTGTAGCTAGTCAAGAATAGCCAACAGGATCAGATCTCAATCAGATAAAATCAAATCGAATCTTTTTTTTTTTTTTGATAATCCTCAAAATGAGTCACTAATAATCGCATCCAAAGAAATTCAGTTGAAACAGAGTACCAAAATATTTCTGTCTTTAGTTACCATAAAGTAGAGTCAAACTTTGATAGGTCGAAATTGGACATTGAATCAAGTTCGAATGAGATACAATACAATCGTAATCAATAATCATGATAAAACAGGATAGTAACCATATCAAATAAGATTTTCCACAACCTAACTATAATCGATATGCTTTGAACATCAAACATACGTTACAGCTGTAGCAATATAGATATCATTTCAATCAATAGTAATGATAAAAAGGTTATAAAGATTCAGTGCGATATTCATTCTATTTTGATCAAATAAGTGAAAGCCGTTACTATACACATTTAAATGAAACATGTGTAATAGTCTTGACCAAAATCATCATCTATTTTAATTGTTGGGTATGACACAGTCAAAATCGAATAGTATTGCTAACCATAACCTGAACAACAATCAAACAAGATCGGGTTTAATACAATTATAGACAAATTTTGTGTTCTGGGCATGTCGTTTTGTGTTACAATTTCGTTTGTGACTAAAAATATAGTGCCATTGAATTTCGCAACAGAACAGGGTCGACTTGCCTTACAAAATGACTAACAAGAAATCGGGTTATTGTTAGGATTTGTATCAATTCTCAATATAAAACAAAACCCCTTGTTCAACAAAATCGAAATCATATCCAGGCTGGTCAAAGTTACATGCAAGCAGCAGATAACCACAGTAGGTGTGTCATAACCAATTCGAATTACCATATAGATTGTGTTTCAAAATGTTGCAAAACAATTTGCCTATAATAGATACAACAGAACCATCAATCGTAAAAAATTTAAATCAAATGGATCCAACAATTGATTACTAAAATCAAAACCAAATCCAACTCAAAATATAAACAAAATTCGATTTAACAAATCAAATCGCATATAGCAGTGCATGTTTATGTAACCGAGCAAGTCAATAATGCATACAAAGTTCATGAATATGCCATATAAATGAGCAAGGATTATACCAGCTAGACCGCTGAGATTATGTCAATTTTGAATTGACAATTGTTGTAGCAGACTCGACATTTTTGAATAGGATCAAACCTGTAGTTCGTTGCTTCTTGTCGTTGGGTTGTTCTTTTGCATTCTGACCAGTGAGCTTTGCCACTTGGTTTTCCAAATCGTGAATTTTGGATTGTAATTTTGGGACATCCAAGTAGTATCTCTCCAACCACAACCCACACTGACCGTAAGGTGGAGCAACAGTTTGAATAGAAGGGGGTTTTGATGATTCCCCGAGGGTTTCATGGAGTAATTCAATACCAGGAAAATCAGGGTTATCCCGCAGATAAGGAGGTAAGTTATTGACGAAATCATGAGGAGGTTTGCCACACAATCCCTCGGAGTAAGGATACTCTTCGACGAGAAATCGTTCAATGTCTGAATCAGAGTCCTCACTGACCACGATAGGCTCTGATTTGGCAGGGGGCTTAGATTTATTCCTCGCCATGCGAGAGATCAATCTTGCATTTTTCTTGCTTCTAGTATTAGCACCAGTCTTCGCTCTAGTCTTTTTGGTTGCAGGCTTAGTAACTTCAGTCTGTTTAGTCACAGGCATAGGCGAATTCGTAGGTGACTCGGGCTTAGGTTTGGGTAGAAAAACACTAAAAGGCACAGGGGTGGGTTTTCTCTCAGTCACCATGGGCTTATCCACCTGTGGAGGGTTAGACTCTTCAAATCCATTACGGCTGAGAAAATCATGCCACGAATCACGACGTAACCCCAA
Source organism: Picea glauca (assembly GCA_000966675.3). Classification (NCBI taxonomy): domain Eukaryota; kingdom Viridiplantae; phylum Streptophyta; class Pinopsida; order Pinales; family Pinaceae; genus Picea; species Picea glauca. The sequence goes on along the minus strand of JZKD02S1944126.1, from coordinate 308,658 downwards.
TTCATGAACCAAAATCATTTTAATCAACCCCAAATGGAAGAGGCTAGTGTCAGCCTGGCTACGCTTGTATCATTTATCCATTTTGAACAAACTTCGGTGCAGATAGTGAGGCATACTTAGTTCGAAACCCATAAAAACCATTAATAAACGCAGGTGGAACAAGAAAATAAACCCGTACCTGCCTTCACAAGTAACGAATTTCTTGATAATCATCAAGAGATCATACTAGCGGGGTTTCAACATCTTTGCAGGAAAACCTCTGTCGCATGAGCTCACTCTGTGATATTGGAACAGTAATGCCCATGGGACATCATCTACCTTGCAACTTTTCGACCATTTTTGTACCTTGACAGGCAGGCTGGTTGCCAAGCTGAGAAACTGTTCAGTGATTTCAAGCTGGACATCTCCAACTTTGGCTCGGCAGCCATCGAACGATAACGCAAATTTCCGAGCCACAATGAAGTTATAACCATCGAAATTCCTTATGAAAGCAAGCCACCCATGATTTTCCAGGTTTCTATATGCACCATCAAACGTCAACAGTGCTTGGAATCCATTGGGCTCGACCCTTATGACAGGAGCCATGGATTCTGTACATGGTAGGGTTTGACATAAACGAAACAATGCACAGAGTAAAAAACGATAGGGTTTGACAACTTCAGTGCTCGAAGAGACCGAAATTAACTGCATGTGTGCGAAGGTGGTGAGATTACCACCGCCATGCATTGTATTAATGACTGAGTACAGTGTTGTTATAATCATAATCGTTTATACCATGCGTATTGGCCAACAAATAGGTGTATCATCATATTAACGTGCCATTCACCCGAAACAGAACCAACACCATACGTTATACTCATGTGCCAAGTGTACAGTTCAATCCAACACAATATCCAACACTAACCATCGATCCATCGTGTTAATTAAATCATGCAAATACATAGTTTGAAAGTATTGATCGTGTAATATAATATCAACTCTTAAAACAATATATCCAACATCGATTTAAAATTGAAATCCATAATGATTAATCAATGCGCCTTCAAACCATTGTTATTTCTCAAATTGACCTTATAAACTTACCAATGCATTTGTTTGTGAAATCAAATGTTTACATTCCAAAATTTTTAGAACATTACAATCCAAAATTTCTCATATAATAAATGAGTCAAGAGCTCATAGCAATAAGAATAAAAGCATATAAGACCAAATCCATCATAACCTTTATAAGATCAGAATAAAACCAATAAATCTTCCTGCTCAAAGGCTTAGTAATCAAATAGATCCAAATACACAATCAAGGTAAGAGTATGCTAAAGGAAACAAGTTTGAAAAATCTTTCGCAGCCATGTGATAAACCAATGGTCAAGTGTCTTTTGGAGAAAGCAATAAAATACGACTACAGTCAAAACGATGAAAGAGGTATTTTCACACTTTCAGTTGTGAAAATCAAATCGAAACCAAATTGCAACTGTCGCAAAAAATGAAACAAATGTCTAGTAGCATGATGTGACGATGATTTGTCGTTGCTACCACAAGGGGCGTAGGCAGCTTTTTTAAAGAGCAGTTAAAAAAATGAATTGGCTGCCAACACAGTGTTGTTGGCACTAGGCTCTTTGTCTCCATACAAAGATACCTATGTAGATAGTTTCTTCAATGGTAACTTGATGACCAATTATTTTCCCTTCACAGTCTTTAGTTCCACTATCTGAGGTGGTGCTAATATAGGCCCCTCTTCTAGTTCTCTTCCTCTTGTTCTATGTTTGTTTAGATATTTTCAGACACAACTCTTCCTTGGAGGAATTTTACTTGCAACCATTGAAATTTAGAAGCATGATATGGTATTCGTTATCCAAGAATTTACTAGGCCAATAAGAAGGATGAAACTATGAATTTTACCTGACCTTACAAATAATTGACACCTTTACTAATGCGACTTGTGCCACTTACCATAAATAAGATAGGAAACAAAACTTTCCTTGTTGTGGTGGACATTGGTTTCACACTACTTCCAACTTGTAGAGGGAATGATGCTAATGACTGAGAAAATTGAATGATTTCACCACTTGAATGGGTTTCTATGATATTAGATATAGATCTAAGGGTAAGAAAAATAATCAAATCTTGATCATGAATATTGGATTTTGCAAATATTGTGTGTTAAATGCTATCAATCATGTTTCGTCACACATTAATGATTGATATGATGAGGAGGGATACCCATTTCGATTCTTTTGAAAAATTTTCTTTGGCACACATTATTATATTCATCATCATTGGAAAAATTGTATGGATTATCGTGCTTTTCATCATTTTCATTCTACACAATCAATTCCCTTTGAGTTCTAGACATTCTTTGTAATTTATTTTCTCTTCTCTTTGTTTTGATTATTTATATGTGTGTTTGTGTGTCCAATAATGGGCATTCTTGCGATAAATATTTCTCTTGGAACAAGAATTCAGTCTACGAGGACAATACTTGTTAGTGAAGGAGGTAAAACAAGTACTTTGGTTTTTGAGGTTTATTCATCTTAAAAGGGGTAGGTTGTTTATTAGTTTATTCCTTAATTCATAGACCATACTTCCCTTCTTTCCATAGGCTTTCCTTTTATATATTCCCAACCATAGATAAAGAGATATACTATCCCCAAATAATATATATGTATTTATGTATATTGTATATATATTAAAACATGTGTATCCAATAATGGGCATTCTTGTGATAAAGAGTTCCCTTGGAACAAAAATTGATTCTATGAGGAAGATATTTGTTAGTGAAGGAGGTACAACAAGTGTTTGCACTCTTTTCGTCGATGTGTGAGCAAAAAGTGAGTGCTTACATGCCTAGTTGGGCTCTGCTAGTCATGACAGCTGTATGTAAAGAGGTTAGAAAGAAAACAATAG
>JZKD02S1944126.1:282917-296353 GCA_000966675.3 Picea glauca | reverse complement strand
GACACTGATCTGCAGATAACTTTACACCTATAGGAATAGGAACCTTGACCGGTTTACTTCCATGCATATTAAACCTCTACAATATCATCTCAACATATTTTCTCTAATTCAACCAAAGTTTCTTGTTTGCACGATCTCTTTTAATCTCCATTCCCATAATGAAGTTAGCAGCATCGAGATCCTTCATGTCAAATTTGGAGGATAGTTGTGATTTCACCTCCTTGATAATATCCATGTTATTTTCTACCAACAACATCTCATCAACATACAACAGTACATAAATTAAGTGATTACCAACCTGCTTGGAATATACACAGTGATCAACCATACTTCTCACAAATCCCAATTCAAGGATGTATGTATCAAAATTTTGGTACCACATCCTAGGTGATTACTTCAAACCATATAATGACTTATTTAGCTTACAGACCAATGCTTTCTTTCCCTTCACTATAAAGACTTTTGGTTGTTTCATGTAGATTTATACTTTCAGATCCCCATGTAGGAATGCAGTCTTCACATCCATGTGTTCCACTTAAAGATCAAAAGAAACATTAATAGATAAAAGAAATCTAATAGAATTTAACTTAGCAACATGAGAAAAAATCTCACCAAAGTCAGTTCCCTCTACCTGGGAATAACCTTTTGCTACTAGCCGAGCTTTGTATTTCTCCACTTTTCCTTCTGCATTAAAATTATTCTTAAACGACCATTTGCTACCAATAGATTTTCTTCCAGCTGGAAACTCAATTATATCCCATGCCTCATTCTTATCCAAGGAATCCATTTCTTCAACCATGGCCTTCTTCCATAGTTTACTATTCTTTAAATTCACTCCTTCCCTGATAGTTCTGGGATCATCATCAGTAATAGATAAAGAAAAATTGAAATGAAAATTAGGTGGACTATACCTTTATGGTTACATTTTCTCTCTCACTGATCTCCTAAATACTAGGGTATGAGGTTCTTCTTCTTCTTCTTCTTCTTCTTCCTCTTCTTCAGATGATTTAGATTTTGCATCATCCAACTTAAGCTCTATTTTCTCAGGTTCATCTTGTGTTGGTAGGAATTCTTGTTTGTAAACATCCTTTACCTCTCTGAAAACAACATCTCGACTGTAAACAATCTTCTTGGTTTATGTGTTCCAAATCTTATAACCTTTCACACCATCTTTATAACCAATAAAGATACACTTTTCAGCCTTTTTATCCAACTTACTCCTATTTTCCTTTGGAACATGTACATAATAATCACAACCAAAAAATATAAGATGTTGAAGAGATATTTCTTTCCAGACCATACCTCGTGTGGATTTTTATCATCCAACATTGATGAAGGTGATCGATTGACCAGGTAACATGCTGTACCCATTGCCTCTGCCCAAAATTCTTGTCCTAACCCGACACTGCTGATCATGCTCCTTGAGTTTTCTAATAATGTCATCTTCATCCTTTCTGCAACTCCATTGTACTAAGGAGTGTATGCAGTAGTCTTCTCCCTTTCTATACCACACTTCTTACATAATTCTTCAAATTCATCTCTGCAGAATTCTCCACCATTATCTGTTCTCAATACCTTTATTTTATTCTCTGTCTGATTTTCTACCAGAGCCTTAAACTCTTTAAATTTATCAAATACCTTATATTTCTTTCTAAGGAAATAAATCCATGTGTTCCTTGAAAAATCATCTATGAATGAAACATAATACATAGATTTACCTAGGGGTGGAACATGAACAGGTCCAAACACATCACTGTGTATCAACTCTAAGATCCCCTTTTCTCTTGTAGCACCAGATGGGAATCTTACTCAATTCTGTTTACCATATATGCAATGTTCAMAGAAATCAAAATCCATAGTGAAATTAGCTATACCTTCAACCATACCTTTTCCATGTAGTGTTCGAAGGACCTTTTTTCCAATATGCCCCAGTATTTGATGCCACATCATGGTCTTATTTTCTGGTACAGTATTGGTCTTGTCTCCTTCATTTCTCTGCTTAGGGACAACATAACTATTACAGCCATTAGTATAAGTGTTTCCCAACAACTTGTACAGAGTTCCACACTGAACTCCCCTCATCAACACCATTGCTCCTCATACCATCTTGCAAGTGTTCTTTCCAAATATAGTATCCACTCCTGCATCATCCAACTTGCTTATAAATATTAGGCTCTTGGCAAGTTTTGGAATGTGCAGAAAACTGGGGAGAGTTCTAATCCTTCCATATTTTAGCAACAACTTAACCCTTCCATATCCCATGATTTTGGTCGTCGAGTCATCTCCTAGGAATACATCACCACCATCATATTTTTCATATTCAGAGAACCACTCCCTATGAGGAGTCATATGGTATGACGCACTTGAGTCGATCAACCATACATCACATTCTACATGTGTACTCATAGATGCTAGGTAAACATCACCTCCTTCTTCAGTGAAGGTTTTCGCCTCCGTGGAAGAGGTACTATCAGATCCCTTTGGTTTTTCAACCTTCTTAGACTTGCAATCTTTCTTATAATGCCCTATTTTACCACACTTCCAACATTTACTAAAAGATTTTCTTTGAGTCTTAGATCTACCTGTAGATTTAGATCTCCACCCGTAATGCTTACCAAGATTCATGTCTTGGGTACGCCCTCTTACAAATAAATCATATGTGCTATGACCATCCATGCTTTTTCACCTCATCTCTTCAGATAACAAGGATGCAACTACATCCTCATACTTCAATGTAGATTGAGTGGTACTACGTATTGCTACAACCATATTATCTCAAGAGTCTGGAAAAGAACATAACAAAKTAATACACTTATCTTCTTCTACAATCGTAATATTAATAGAGCCAAGTTGACTTACCAKATTATTAAAGGAATTAATATGTTCTKTCACAGAATATCCATCTTCCATCCTAAGATGATACAACTTCTTTCAAAGARACAACTTTTTTACAAGGGAATTTGATTGATACAAATTCCCCAACTTATCCCATAGTTCCTTGGTTGTATATTCTCCTAAGACATTCAACAACACCGAATCTTCCAGGCAGAGTCAAATAGTACTCCTTGATCTTCTGTCCAACTTCTCCCAATCTTCCTTAGAATTAACAATTGGTGGTGTACTAGAAGTTTGTGCACTAGAAGGTTGTGTACCAGTCGTCTATGTGCCAGTAGGCTGCATACCAGTAGGTTGAGTACCAAGATCCACAATGATCCATTAGTATTTATCTACAAGAAGATCCTCCATCTTCAGCTTCCATAGCTCAAAGTTTTTATTGTTGAACTTCTCTATCTCGATTCTAGAATAACTCGCCATTCCTCTTTCTACACTCAAATCACCAATGCAAAAGCTCCCATTAAACCCAGGTTTATCACAGACCCAAGATAAACTTGATCTATCAAGTCTGAGCCAAACCCTCAACAACAAAGGCGTCCCTCTGAAGCCAAAAGAGAGCTATGATACCACATGAAAGTTTTAAACCTAGGAATTAAAGCAATGTATATATATTCTTAAGGAAAACAAAATTTAATCAATGGCTCATACACAGAGTACATAGATATTTTATACCGAAAACCCTCAACTGGGAAAACCTTTCTTATATTCATTATATCAAATTTCACCATTCACCATACAATATATACAATGTTTTTAGGTATTATGTAGATACCAAAACCTTAATCCCTTAATCTAGGATTAATTTAGTAAACCACTAAAAATAGGAAAAACTGACCAAAACAAAATTTCAAGGCGTTGCGCATAACCAGGGGGGGCATACTTGCCCCCCCCTTTGGGACCCCCCTAGGAAAGTTCCCAATGAACACGACACACACATAGAACTACTACGAGGGATCATCAAATGTAGTTGTTGAATTTGATGTGCCCACACACTCACATGAAAAGAATATAACACATACCGAACAAATCATATGAGAGATATATGAAAAACCATGTCGAGTAGGTTGTTCATCTGTTCTCTTTATCTCTAGGAACGTTTGAGCATTGTTTATTCGATGGATGAAACAACATATTCATTTAGGTGCTATTCTATTTGTTGATCACCTCTATGAGCAATCATGATGCAGTTGATGTGTTGGCTGAGGTTTATTTAGGACTACAACATCAAGAGAACTGTCACATGCTGAAGTGAAACAAATTTCATTTGGAAATGCAACTCTAGTTGACTCAATTCTATCCGGAATGTCAACAAGTGGCTCTTTGGTAGTTATGTCAATTTGGAATAGAAGAAAAAAAAATATCAATCAGAACTGCAACAACTGAAATGTCAGTTGGGACTATAGCAATGGTGTTTCACCTTTGAGAATCACAACAACAGTGTTGCAGTTGCTTGGAATCGCAAAAATGGTGTTGCAACATTTATAGACCTTTTCTACATAAACATGTTAGTGCAAAGAAATGAAAAATTCTATGGAATACATGCAATAATAATTGTAAAATGGCATGGAATATGTGAATTGCACCTTGGTATCAAAATAGAGAAGTTATATGGAAGAGATGTCTTAGAAATGAAATGATGATAAAAATGGTATGGGAAAAGGTGCTATATGGGTGACAAAAATATGTCAATTCAGGGGCCCATAATCCTCTCCCCCCCCTGCCCAAAAATATTTCATTTCCTCATGAAACTACAATTCAATCAACTAGAGAGATCAAAAGTGCAATGGAGGTCAGTGACCTTTCCTTGTACCTCCTCTTCCTCTTTGTTTATTTTGTCAATATCGACTGCTCTTATTGTACCCTATAATAGTGTCTTCTCATCATGAGTCTGTGTGCTTATGTCCACTATTATTCCTTAGAGTGTATGAATAGCCTTTTCTTGAGTTAGTCCTTTTTCTTCTAACCCAATATTGGGTTCTCGTATAGCAAGGGAGCTTGCTGCAGAGAAACCTTTTGTCTTGGGTTTCTTTTTTTCAAGCTTGTCATTCAATAATTTCACATCTAATTGTTGTTTCATATTTTTCATGTGTAGCATTTTATTATATATAACTAATGATGCACATCTAGGAAAATTATGAAGAATATTTATCCAATTTTGAGTAACGTTGGTGGTTTTTGATGGTTCATGTTGATCCTTATTCATTGTGTCTTCAATATCTGTTCCTATTTGTTTGAGTTGTGGAACGACTATCTTTGCTAGATGGATTGTTGTCAGTTCTTGTGTTGCGACAATGGTATTGGAATGATTAATATCTAATGAATCAAGTGGCTGGTCCTCAGGAGTACCCAACACTAGATCTTATGTGATAGTGGGGGTCTCCTATTCCTAGCAAATGGAAATATGTTATTCAAGAGGACCCTCCATCGGTTCTTCTATTTCAGTGGGAGTCTCTTGTTCCTGGGTGATTGAAAATTATTGTTTAAGGGTACCCTCCATTGGTTCTTGTGTTTCAGGGTGTGTCTCTTCCTCTAATTCCTTTATATATGTTTGATGAATTACAGTCAATCCCTATCCAAGGATTGTTGGATCTATAGTTCTTATTTCTTCTTCTGCTACTATCTCCATTATTGGGTTTTCATCTGAACTTGGTGATGTCCGAGTATCGATTTTTGTTTCTTGTTGATTTGCAACATTTGTTTCATCCTAAGTTGTAGCTACAATATAAAACTTTGTTTCCTTCTTCTTTGGGATCGAGTTTTTTCATTTATGATACCCTCACATTCATTTTGTGGTCGGTTGTCTGTTAAGGACATCAATATCTCTTTCATGGGATTCTAGTGGATTTATGTTCTGAGCCATTTTTCTTGTCAACCTATCAAACTTCATTTATCACAAGGTAGTAGCAATCATTTCTTCTTGTGTTGGTGGTGGAATCACTACTACCAGAGGGGGGGGCATAAGTGAGACGATTGGATCTTTTCTAGGCCCAAGTAGTGATTGAATAATGTCATTCTAGATGCATCCATTCTTCTAGAAGTCTTGTTCAATGACTAATTTTATGAGTCCATGGTATGTGATAATGTCATTGGGGGTTTTGGCCATTCCAAATAGCATTGCTATTATATGAAAAGTGTGAAAGAGGAAATATGGCATGTTAGGGAGGCGGTCATGACTAATATGGTCAAGGAGTCTGATATGTGGTAGGTGGATGGTAGTGTAATGTCCCTCATAGAGAAAGTAGTGCTAGAAAAACATGACCATGTCTAACCAGTGTGTGATAAGGCCTATTGTTAAAAAATCATGCCCCGCTTAACCAAATCTTCTCCTAATTCAATAAATTGTTGGATAACATCAGGTTGTGGAGTTCATTGAATCTACCAACATTATCTTACTTTTGGTAACCAAGTTGCTTCAGCCACTACTTCCTATGTTACTTAAACCTAAATTTCAACCACTATGGTTTGTTCACCTTTGAAATTGATGGAAAACTATAAGGAAATCCCATCATCATACCCCTCAAACTTGTCAAAATAGTCAATCCATCCCGCCTGTTGAAAATTTCATCGAATATCATCATATGATTTAAGTAACAAGGGGTCAGTAGGATCTCTTCTTATGAGTGATTCTCCCATGGAATTCCTTCCTCTGCTAATCGATGATCGAAAATTACACTTGAACTACTATCAAATTGGGTAGAGGATTTGAGAGTTGTAGTTATGGGAATGGAAATAGTGGTGAAGGGTAGAGAATAATAGAATGACAGTTGCAATGAACAATAATAATTCCACTTTAAATGAATTATTATAGTTTCTCATTAGAATCCATACGTTTCTCCTTTTACCTTAGGCAAGTGCATGGTGATGGTGTGTTTGCACAATTGTCTACCCCATCGCTGACAGAGTCGCGTTAGTGGAAGTCACATGTCATGAATGTGACAAAACTAGAGTTGTATCACTATAGAAGTGCAATGATTGTATATTTTTAGAATATTTAAAATGTAGGTTGGGGAGAGATTCATATGTTGTGGTTGTGGCTTGCAACATCAGGGGAATGGAGGAAAGGGAAATTTTCATAGGAACTGTAACAATGAGGGAGTGAGGGAAAGGGAAATTTGCTTTGGAAATGTAGCAAAGAGGGAGTGAGGGAAATGGAAAGATGCAAAGGAAATGTAACAAAGTAAAAAAATAAAGGGAAATTTGTGCAGGTCGATTTCAGTATGGTAGTAGTGATGAGAGAAAATGGAATAACAAAAACACATTTACAATATGAGTTGCATGTGAAGTCACAATAGTGTGAGTTGTGGTGACAGAGCTGCAACATTGAGAGCTACAACGACATGTAGTGTGATCAATAAGGAATATGGAAAGTGGGACTATGGAATGGAGTTGTGGTCGCCTTAATAATGGGAAGGAGAGATAAAGGGGCATAGGGCTACAAGTGAAGTTAGATCCTAATAAAATAGAATTTTGAAACAAAGAATGGGACTATGAGTGGGAAATAGTTGTGCAAGGAGACGTGCATCAAACATAATTGCAATAACAAGAATTGCAGCAATGGGAGTTACAACAACAAGAACTACAACAATAAGGACTGCAACAACATTGTTCTCTTATGCATTTCCTGAAAAAGAAAATAATTAGAAAAAAAAAATATTTTGAGAAGGGTCCTAACATAATCATCTCGAAAACAGGAAGTGCCCTTCTCAAAATTATTATTATTATTACTGTTATTGTTATTTTTTTTTTTTATAATTTTACTTTTAATTTTTTTAATTAATTTAATTTTAATTTATTTTATATTTTTTTGAATCCTTTGTTTTTTTAATTATGAAAGCAAGAACAAAATGGGTCACCCAATAGGGGTTTCCCCTTTATGTACAATTTTCGGGTTGTTATCGAGCCATCCACTGATAACTGTATTAAGAAAGGATTCTTTGGATAGGGTTTTACAATAGAGATGAAGCATGTGTCCATTATCCATGAAAGGAATTCTATATGCATATATGCTACATAGTTGGATGGATCTGCTATCATATACTATATCGATCTCTTATGGACCAAGCCATTTGGTGTGGAAATTCCCTCGGAAGCCCTTGAACATGGAGTCAAATAATAAATTACAGTCTCTATATTTAAATTTCTTCTTCTTAATAATATTGTCGTGCCACTAGGCTTGCTTACGCTAAATCAATATTGTGTGGTGGAGGGCATCCTGAAGAATTTCATCTAATTCATTTAGTTGAAGTATCCTCTGTTGTTGAGCTTCAATTAAATACATTCCAAGTTGTATGATTTTTCTTTGTGTTTGTATCTTTATCTCAATTGGAAGAATTACACTCTTTCCATACAGTAACGCATACAAAGTGCAGTCGGTAGTAGTTCTCCATGTCATTCTGTAGGCTCATAGGGATTAAGGTAACCTCTTAGCGCAATCCTTGAGATGCAATCTAAATTTTTTTGTGATGATGGTCTCAAGGATATTATTTATTCCTTCTACCTATCCATTTTCCTATGGGTGATATGGAGTGGTAACCCTATGTTTTATCCTATATTTGTCCATAAAATCCTTGAGAAACCTAGAAGTGAACTTTGTTCCTCCATATGTGACAATATCTCTTGGTATTCCAAATATGGTGAATATTCCACCATGAAGAAATTCCACCACTTCTTTCTCCATGGTGACCGAGAGTGCCTTAGCTTCCATCCATTTTATCAAGTAGTATGTAAACACAAGGAAGTAAGATTTATGATGGGAGGTAGGGTTGATTTTCCCCACAAAGTCCAGGGCCCATTTTTCGAAGGGTTCTCATTCTATATTTGGTTGTAGCGACATCTCATCTGATTGAATGGGTCTTCCCATGCGCTGGTAGTTGTCACACCTTTTGAAATATTCCTTAGCATCTCTAAATATCATGGGACAATAGTACTCTTGGTGTAGTACCTTGTACTCAGTCCACTTATATACAAAATGGCCTCCACATGGGTTGTCATTGAAATATTTTAAAATCTCATGGATCTCATCCTCTTGGCCACATTGTCTAATGATCATGTCTAGACCTGTGTGAAAGATACAACCATCAATCCAAGAAAATATCCAACTCTATTTAATGATATTATGTCATTATTTTCCAGATAGATGTTGTGGTAACTAACCTGCAATAAAATAGTTAGAAATATCTACAAACCAAAGAGAGTCATCAGAAATTTCAAACAAGTGTTCCTTAGGAAACAAATATTCTATCGATATCTCATTTTCATTATATGTAAATCTAGAAAGAAAAATAAACCACTACATTGTCTTAACCTAGTTTATCTAGGATGGTAATATCAAATTCTTGCAATAAATGTAACCACCTAGTGGTTCTTCCATTAGTAATGGGTTTGTTCATTAAGTGTTTAATGGAGAAATGATCAATGTGCAATATTATTTAATATCTCGTAATGTAATCCTGAAGCTTGTTAATAGCATGTATTATTGCAAAAAAATCCTTCTTCGTTACTGTATATTTTAAATCTTCTTGCATAATATTCTTGTTGATATAATAGATTGCATATGAATCCTTTCCTTCTTGTTTACCTAGGATAAGTCCAATGGCAATGTCGTAAGCGTGTGTAAATATGTGGAATAGGAGGGACCAATATAGATCTCGTAAGACAAGAGCTTCAAACACTTTAGTATTCAACTCATCTAGTGCATGTTGACATGTATCTGTCCATAAAAATTCACAATATTTAGTTAGGAAGGTAAATAAGGGAAGAGAAATTTGTGAATAATTTTTAATGAAATGACGATAATAATTGGTATATCCTATGAATATTCATTTTGTTTTTGTGAAGTTGGAGTAGGAAAATTCAGTATTACTTTGATCTTTACAGGATCCACATCATTTTATTTTGCTCAAATGTGATTCCCTAATACAATTCATTCAATTAACATCATCTAGAATTTTTCATTATTGAGTGCAACATGAGCTTCCTTACATCGTATTGAGGTCTTTTCTAAATTGTCCAATTCTTGATCAGATTCATCACCATAGGTTTTGAAGTCATCCATATAGATTTCTACAAAATCTTGTATTAGATCGGAAAATATACCTATAAAAACTCTCTGAAAGGTGTAAGGTGCATTATAGAGTCCAAATGGTATAACACGATAAGATAATGTAACCCATGGACAAGTAAATGTCATTTTATCTTGGTCTTGCAGCGCGATCTGTATTTGATTATAGCCATTGAAACCATCGATGAAAGAAAATTATTTCTTTCTTGCTAATGTGTCCAGGACCTGGTCAATAAATGGAAGTGATAAAGGGTATTTATGTGTATCCTTATTAATTTCATTAAAATTTGTGCAAATTCTCCATTTATTCCCCTTTTTAGGTACAGTGACAAGAGGGGAAACCCACTAACTATTAGATATGGGATAAATGAAGAAAAAAAAAAGAAACTCGTGTAACTCATACTTGACTATGTATTTCAGGGATGGATTTATCCTACGATAAGATTGGCATATGGGTCAAAATACTTCCTTGTTATTGATGTGGTGTATGCATAGATCAGGATGGATTCCTTTCATTTCATTGTAATTCCAGGAAAATGAATCAGCATTCAGTTGTTTTAATACTTGTATAGGTCGCACTTTCTGTTGTTTGGTGATCCCTTGGTTAATTTTCAAGGTTTTTCCAGGGGAAATTTCTATAGTTTCTAAAGGGGGATATTCTTATTTTTGTGGTACTTCATGTTCTACAGGTGGGGTATCTACTATAGTGAGAGAATATTGAGCCTCGAGTTGCATAATTTGTTCAAGGATTTATGATTTGTTTGAGGGTAAGCAAAAGGCTATGAAATCATTGATTTATTAATCTTCTTTTTTCTCCCTAATGGAAAAATATTGGTCTATGGAGAGGAATTGATGATCCTCTTCCTTGTCATCACTATCTTCTCCTTCATCCCAAAGTGGTGGGTCCAAATATATACTAGGCTGAGTAGGAGGATAGAGGTTTAATTGTTTCAATGAAGAACTATGAGACATATTCATGTTTCCTTATCTACAGTCGATATAAGCATTGGTCGTGGCTAGCCATGCTCTTCCCAAAATTAAAGGATACCCTCCCAAAGAGGTCTTTGGTTGTAAGACCATAAAATATGCAAGATATTCCCATTAATCAATGGATATTACTACATCTTCCAAGATACCTTTTGGTTTAATGGTTGATATATCAAATAGTTGAAGGAAAATGAGGTTTACCCTAATATCTATGAGTCCTAAATCTTGCATCAACTGTGGCCAACCATGGTGTCCCAAAAATTAAAGGATGCCCTCCCAAAGAGGTCTTGGGCTATAAGACCATGAAACATGCAAGATATTCCCATATCCATGGAAATAACTACATATTCCAAGATACCTTTTGTTTTAATGGTTGATATATTATATAGTTGAAGGACAATGGGGGTTTCTCTAAGACCTGTGAGTCCTAAACCTTGCATGGTTTCTTGTGTCATCACATTAATGGAAGCTCCGAAGTCGATTAATGTGTTACAAATGAGGGTATTTTTAATTTTCACATTAACAACATGACTTCCATGATCAAAGTATTCATCTACAAGAACTCTCCCAATCAATAGGTCAAATAGTTTTACCATGACATGCACAGTTTGAGGGTCTTTTGTTTTTCTAAAGAGTTTCAAAATACATAGTTCCCGCATAGATTTTGAATAAATTGGTACATTTTTAATGTCTTGAAAAATAATTATTTTTAGACACACATATTTTATCTCTCCCAAGAAATAAAATCCAGGTTGAGTACAAGGATTCTCTAGGCTTAACCTTTCAGGATAGGGTGGGTTCTGAAATTAAGGGTAGACATTGTTATTTTTTGAAGGTTCATGAGATTGTAATTGTTGTGACTCCTTATTGTGAATAGCCTCATTAATATATTCAATAGTAATAGGAGGTTGGTATTTGGTTATATTCCTCTCATATTTAAGGTGAATATCATTACAGTTCAGGGAGTAGATTAAATAGGTGAGGAAGGTAGCAATTCTAGCAACTTGTGTTGGTTGTCCTGGCCTTCCATTATTGGGGTTAGGAATGGGTTTTATAGCTTATTTTTCTTGAAGGGGTGAGGAATATGATTCTTTCATTTGAAGAGGGGGAAGAAGTTGCATGGTTTTTTGTACCATAAGTTGTTGAGGACCTACTAGAGTGTTTATCCACCCTTGTTTCAAT
The DNA here is from genome assembly GCA_000966675.3 of Picea glauca. Taxonomy (NCBI): domain Eukaryota; kingdom Viridiplantae; phylum Streptophyta; class Pinopsida; order Pinales; family Pinaceae; genus Picea; species Picea glauca. The sequence continues at coordinate 284,229 of JZKD02S1944126.1, read as the reverse complement.
TTCTAGTTTGGGGGAGGATATTAAGACCTAATATTGGCTCATTACCCATTAATTGGGGCATATTATATTAGTAATGTTATTTTATTTATGTCATCTTTAGGACATTAGTTGTAATTATACCTCCTAGTCTTCTATATATACCAAGGAGACATTTTCATTTTGAATCATCTTGTACTTGAACATTTAAGTGGGGTAAAAGGAGGTTTCCCCCCTCGAAGAGGCTTATTATATGAAATTATCTCTTTTTCAAGGTGATGAGTACTTTTTCTGAGGTTTTTCTATCTTATATTGATATTTGGTTCTTAAGATATGGTATCAGAACTCAAGGTCTTGGGGTTTCGTTGCTACATCTGAGACACCTTGGAATTTTAGCTATAACTTTTTTTCTACAATGTTTCAGAAGGAATGGCTTGGAGGATATTTAGTAGACAGGTAAAGGTACACCGGGTTCAAAATTCATCTCCCAAGGCCTTATAATTTTGGAGATACATCCTGTACAAGACAATGTTCTTGAATCATCCTGAACTGAGTCATTGCATAATTTTCTCTAAAAAAAAATTTATGTAACGTTTCAGACCATGAACTCTAGAGGTTATTTAAATAAATTAGTAAGGTATCTGTGGTAAAAATTTTAGCTTCCGAGTCATCTTAAATTTGCAGATACACCCTGTGTAAGATAGGGTATCTGACTAGTCCTATTGACTAGTGTCAAGAAGGTGTTCCAGGTAAAAAAAACATAACTTCTTCCTAGAGTATCTAAATTGAGTGGGACTTGTTTGATTGGATCATGGACAGTCTTTAATATTTCTGGTGTGAGTTTCATAATTTTATATCAATTGTTTTGTGTGGGGCATGCTATACAAGTGAGATCTCCTGGAAAGGCCAAAAATCGGCAAGTTGTGGGGACGTTACCATAATTTTCACTTGGCACATCCAATTTTGATCAAACATGTGGCATTGTAGAGAAGAAATATCAGAGAACTACATAAAACAAATTTTCATACCTAGAAGGGCCGAAACTTGGGAGATATAATAGAAGAAATAGTGTCTAGTAGAACCACCTCAAAATCAAGGTTCAAAAGTGATACTTGGCCAACATGCCACCCAAAAAAGAAACTTCTACACCAAATAAGCCTCCAGAAAATCCTACTTGGACTCTTGATGAAGGTGAAAAAATGCATAGGGACATAAATGAATTAAAAAAGAAGATGGATTCAATGGAAGCTAAGTTGGATACTAAGATGGATTCAATGGAAGCTAAGTTGGATACTAAGATGGATGGTTTAAAAGGGGAGATCATGGAAGTATTGAA
>JZKD02S1944126.1:252973-275974 GCA_000966675.3 Picea glauca | reverse complement strand
TGTTGGCTTTAGGCCATTAGTTGTAATTATACCTCCTAGTCTCCTATATATACCAAGGATACATTATCATTTTGAATCATCTTGTACTTGAACATTTAAGTGGGGTAAAAGGAGGTTTCCCCCCTTGAAGAGGCTTATTATCTGAAATTATCTCTTTTTCAAGGCGTTGAGTACTTTTTCTGAGGTTTTTCTATGTTATATTGATATTTGGTTCTTAACAGAGAAGGAGATACCCATTGTTGTGTTGGCATACCCCATGGTTGAGAGATATATTGCATAGAATGTTTATTCCATTATGAATTAAAGTATCGATATTGGTCTTGAATCATACCTTGAGGTATGGGGCATCATGATCCTTTTTTCATAACAAAGAATAAATTGTCTATTTTCTCAGCCTTCTGATAGATAACTTTCAGTCTATGTAAGGAAGGGAAGTTACGAGTGTTATGAATTTATCTATAGATTTTGAAAACCTCAATTTGATCTAGTGTAGATTCCTTCCATTGGTGTGTTGTTCTACATTTTGGTAAAAATATGGCCAAAGGTTGTTTTGTTTCTTATTTATTCTTACTCATGTGCACATTATACAATTGAGAGATTAAGTTGATAAGGTCGGTTTTGAATTTTTCCAGCATGTTCCAGATCTCTTCCCTTGTAACACCACACCCAGAAGTCTTGCTAGTTCTTGCTAAGATATCTCTTGGTCCTCTACCTATCTTTGATGTACCTATGGAATGTCTACGACAAATTTCTATGATGGTATCATATTGCAACTAAGAAACATATCTTCCACTCATTAGGTTAAGTAGTTTTATACATTCATCTTGAATTTCCCTTAAGATGAAGAATCTTTGATTCTCAGGAGACAAGTCCCCCCATCTTGTGCTTTGCATATTATAATGGAATCATTCTACATAGTCTTCAAGGATCTCATATTCATGTTTTTTCATCCATAGTACCTCCTCTCTTCTTTCTTTATCCTTGCATTAATCCTGGTATTTATCCAAGAATTTCTTGGTCATTTGGTCCCATGTGTGGATATTGTTCTTTCCAAGGTCCATGAACCATGGTAATGTGACATTCTTAAGCGTGGCAGGGAAAATATTTAACCTTTTAGCATCCAACAGATAGTCATAACTCCTAAAAAGTATGCCAAACTCAAAGAGGAAAATGTCAAGATCTTCTTTTGATAATCCATGAAATGTAGGCAAGAAAAAATATGGAATGTTCTTCATCTTAGCTTCTTGTTATAACTCTCTGATCAGAAACCCAAAGGTGGGAACTTATTCTTTGACATTTTCATTTTCCATTTTTTTTCGAGAGTTCCTTTCAGGTACTTTTGGAAAGATATTTCCCCCAATGGTATGTTTCTCGTTGTATTTTTCTTCAAGAATATGAATTTCTTTATGTAAATACCCTAGGATTGTTTCTGACTATAGAGGAGAACTTTCAGGTTTCATTTTGGCAAGGTAACTAGTTGTGGGTGACAAATAATTTCATTGGTTGTGCTCTTTTTCTTCTTGAGATGTTCCTGCAATGTTATCTTTGTGGGTATTTTTGGATGAACTAATATTCTACCTTGTTGATATCTACTTCTAGTCATGGAAAGAATTAGAAAACATCACATTGAATATTCAATCTCTAGAAAAAAAAACAATTCACACAAAACAATAATGATACATTCTTGGTAGATCCCTGCCAACAACAACAAAAATGATAGACCTTTCAATTACCTTAAATAATTATCTTAACAAACAATTGGAAAGTTGTTCATTTAATTATCAATCTAGGTTCATATTGAATTTCTATCTATCATGCAATATATATGAAAAATACTCTTTTTGTTTATGAAAAAGTTGTAGTATGATAACGTCACAAGTCAAGCATTCAAGGACACTTGGATCGAGTCACCAAATTATGTTAATTCTAAATTATGCAGAATTCAATGTTGAACATGTAGGAAAGGAATATCACTCTTGTGGAAATAAATAACTTTTGAAAAAAATGAATCACCCTTGAAGAAAATAAATACTCTTTCGTACCGGGGGGTATATTCGACCATAAAGATTGAATGTGTGCGAAGGGAAACAAATCCTGAAGCCTTGAAAGAACCTCTGATCTCTCCAAAATTAATGGTTGAGCCTTGGAGGGGGTATCTCCTTGATTCCACCTCATGGGACCTTGTGTTTATCACATATGTTAGAGGAGGATCCCGACTATGCTTATACATAAATTGGGTTTTAACTCTCCCTATCTTACACTCCTATGTTTTTCTTAATAGCCTTGGTGAGTTATCTCTCCAATCGTAGTCCAAGGCCCTACACCTAGAGTAGTTTGTATACCCTACAAATAAAAATTCTAATTGATTTTAAGTTATGTGTTGATTTTAGGAGTTGTTGTTCACTCAAAATGTGGCAAACATGAAACTGACTGGTGTTTAGAGACTCTATAAAAAAATAAAACAATTTTAAGAACATCCTGATCAAATAAGATTATTCTTCAATGAAAATAGTGTTAAGGAATTCTTCAAAGAAAAGAGAAGTCGTTATTATTTAAATGTCATAAAATCTCCACTATAATCCCCAGTTTAATTAATTCTTAATGTATATATAATAGGTGGCTACAACCAGGCGATGTAATACATGAATTGTATTTTAATGTTTTAATAATAAAATTTGATACCAACAACTAATGGGACATGGAAAATAGACGAGGGTTGAATTAATCCAAAAGAGAGGGGAGTGTATAAGATAATAGCCAAGAGGGATATAAAGGGGAATTACTGATGAATATTAATTCAACCCATTTTTCCTAAGTTTTTTATTGGTATATGAACATTTTAATTAATTCTTAATGTAGATATAATAGGTGGCTATAACCAAGCGATGTAATACATGAATTGTGTTTTAATGTTTTAATAATAAAATGTGATACCAACGACTAAGGGGACATGGAAAAGAGATGGGGGTTGAATTAATCCAGAAGAGAGGGGACTATATAGGATAGTGGTGAAGAGGGGTCTAAGGGGAAATTACCCATGGATATTAATTCAATGCATTTTCCCTAAGTTTTTCATTGGTATATGAACCTTCTAATTTTTTATTAAGTGTTTTGAAAGCCAATCATTGAATACATGTAAGAGGGTGGGTGTGAGTGGTCACATCCAAAATATATTTGGCACATGGGGGTTGAGTACAATTATCTTGGGGAAGAGTGTGAGTCAAGAAAGGATAGCCAAAGGGAGGAAATGTTTATGGGTTGGAGCAAAAAATTTTGTACATGGAGCTTTTGTGCATAAGGAGAAAATAGATAGAAAGAAAGGGAGTTTGGAGCTGGTGCATCCATGGAGGGAGAATTTTAGAGCAATTTAGAACATATATGGAGCATTTTGGAACTAGATAATTGAAGATCCATGTTCTCAAGCCTGAAGATTGAAATCCTAGGCGAGTTACACTATAAAAACACCTGTGTGTTGTTGGTTTGTTGGTAGTTTTGCTAGCAGCAGGTTCCCTTGAGTTCCCAGCTGAGAGATTGTTGGTTACTTGTGCCAGAAAGACCAAAATAAATGAATGGGATGCTCGAGGGACTGAGATCAATGAAAGGGTGCATTCTTTTGGTTGGGCATGTCAATAGGAAGAGAATTGTTGGAAAATCAGGATAGTTATAAGAAGATACCAATGGGTTGTGAGTTTTCTGAGTTGTGAGTGTATAGTGAGAGACCACCCTCTTTTGTGGAGTACTGACCTCAACTTGAGGTTGAATGTAGGTTTGATATTTGGAGCATCTAGTCTATGTTTCGGTGGAACATCAGTCCCAAGTAGATAGTTTCACAATAGATTTAAAAGATAAGTGGTATATCTTGTTGATGTGTTATTTTTATGTGTATAAATGTTGTGCATGAACTCTATGTATAAGATTTATTATATGTTATTGTGTTTGAATTATTGGTTTCATTTCATGATCATTTTAGCATGTTGTATATGAATATAAATAATGGTAATAATTAACAATTAAATCTGGTTGCAATTCATAGCTGTAAGCTATAAGAGATCAGTGAGTTGTAAAAAAATTAAATAAGTTCGCATAAATTTCATTTTTAGAAGTATTCTTCACCACAATGCCCCTCATTTGGGATGGGGGACGTTAAATGAAAGTGATGAATATTTCCTTTTAGATGCAACACAATACTAATGTGATTTCCTTAATGCAATGAAACTATTTGAAAGCAACCAAGACTTGTCTTTCCTTTTGAACGAAACTTGTAACTACCACTTGCTAATTAATGTTTTTCAAGAACATAAAAGATAGAGTGCTCATGTGGAAAATGTTACATTGGAGAAAAAATCAAAATTATTAAAACTATAAGGATAGAAAATACTCAGAAGAGAAAAGAAGCACTCAAACTTATTAAAACTGTAAGCATAGTAAACAAAAATGTTCCAAATAGAAAAGACCTGAGAAAAGAACATTCAAACCACTTCTACAAACTTGAAGCAAGAAATAAAAGAAATCAAATATTTTTTACTTTCTTTATAAAATATATAACTTATCAACTTATGTAACTAAAAAAAGACAAACCAAAGTCACAAGACCTGAAAAAGATCCCAAGCACCAATCTCAACACCCCAGAAAAGAAGAAAATATTGGAAAATATTTTCTCTAGAGATGTAGACAATTGTATCCAAGGCATAGTGCATATGTATGTGAATGTATTAAAGGAAACACACTTATATACAAAAATATTGACAAGATATATCACATACATTACTTAAACAATTTCAAAAAGGATTGAAACTTGAAGCCAATAGGCATGATAAATCATAAAAGGACTAAGGAAAATAAAGACTACTCAACCAAGAAGTAAAAGAAGTAAAAAATAAAGGAAACAAAGAAAGAACCTAGAGAATAACCCACTAAGGATATTCCCCAATATGATTGCGAGTTATGTTATGGGAAAAATCCTTGTAGCTTGTAGATGCTTGAATCTATTTGGACTGAAAGAACAACCTCATGCAAGACTGAATTTGTCTTGCATTTTTAGAGAGGCGTTACTCCTCTTGGTATAAAAGATATATCTGTGATATCTTGGATTAGGAGAATGGTATGGAAACAAACCCTAGATATTTATTTCTTGAAATTATGAAATAATATGGTTCTTCAATAACCTAATCTGATCTTTGTATGCAACAAGAAGTATATAAACAATTGAAAATATTGAAACAGATCTTCAAAATCAGAATTTCTTTGTGATTAACATCACATACACAATATTATTAATCATATATAAATACATACATGTATTTCTCATGAAAAATAGGAGAGACTGATTTGATCATCTGAAAGAATTTTAAAAGAGTACTACTATCAAGTTCAAAAGAGAATTTGATAGGTCAATCTCAAATACCTCATACTTAAGACTCAAAGTTACAAGATATAGTCAGAATCAACTGCAAAGTAATTCTTTGTGGAGTTTTATTCATGAAAGATGTTCTTCATTACAAAATATTTGACAGACATGTATATGTATTTAAATACTCCATGATCATACAAGTAAAATATGTTGGAAGAATACAAGAAGAACACTCAAGAACTTATCCTTATTCCCAACTCAGAGATTCAAGCGTAAAGCTATGACAAATGGTGTAGAAGAATAGAAAGAGTGGAGAATATGGATACCTATTTTATTTGATCAGAAGCTTGGCTATATATTCATGGTTGTACCTCCTCTTCCTATGAACTTCTTCCCTACAAGCAAAACTTGATTTTATCCATAGAAACCATCTAAAATGGACATACACGAAAATCTAGTGACTTGTTGGAGAATGAATTCCATGTTAGGAAGATGATAATTTTCTTTTTTTATTGTTTTATTAAGATCCCTTAAATCCACATACATCTGAATCTCCCCAGTCTTGCTTCTTACAACCAATGGATTCAAAAGCCAATCAGAATGCCTGATGGGATATATTATTCCAACTTTATTCAATTTTTCCAACTCAATATTCACTGATGGTTTCAAATTTGGGTTCATCATCCTTATCTTCTACTTGACAAGTTTTTATCCTTCTCTTAATGGGGTGATGTGATAAAATATATAGTTGTGTCACATGCATTTAAATCAACATAACTCCATGCGAAAACATCAATATATTCTTTGAAAAGTGTGACATATTGATCAAATTCGTTGGTTGTACAATCAAATCCGAAGTTAATGTACTTTGGGGAATTATCAATACTAATATTTATTTTTCTCATTTCTTGAAATTTTCGGACCACTACATCTTCCAGGAGATTTTTGGCATGATCATCTCTTGTGAAAAGAGATTCGAACTGGAAACAATTCTTTGAGATAGAGGCAATGCCATTATATTCATATTGATTTTCATTTACTAGAATGTTTTCTAGGTCCTCATCATTTTCAAATACTTGAAGATACTCTTGGTTAACTAGTACCGAAGGTCGAAATACTCTTTTTACCTGAAAAAATGTTTCACTGTGAACATCATCTGGGTTATATGGTGAAGACGTAAATGCTAATGAATCTTCCTTCTGAATTTTATCCCTTGGAATGAAAAAAATATTAAAAGAACATAAGGAATCCATCAATTCATTTACTCTTTTGAAATGTAATTTAAGTCTTTCCTTATTAATATTATATTTCTGAGTGACCTGATTTATTACCAACTCAGAGTCGTTAGCCACAATCAAATTTTTGATCTTCATTTCTTGTGCAAGGATCATTCCTTGAATCAAAGGCTCATATTCTGTGCAATAAAAATCAAGTATGATATCATGTGGGTGTACAATTGTTTCGGGGATTTTATGGAAAATTCCAACTTCACTCCCTGAACTTGAACAAGCTCCATTGAATGACATCCTACAATGGCTTGCAAAATAATCATCTTCATTTTCTATATCCTCAATCTGTTCCATATCAAAGATGGCATATTTTTCAATACCAACATCTATATAATATTATATTAGCTCCTTATCTTTATTTTTGAAATACAATTTATTTTTGAAATACAATTTTCCCTTAGGTTCACGAGGAACCTTTATCATTTATCTGTCTTTATCCGGCAACATCATGCAACTTCCATGATTTATTATATATCCTATGATCATGGATGACCAATCTCTTCCGAAGAAAACTCCATTTGAAGGAGGAATATCTACCACCATAATATTAAAAAATATAATAATATGAGGAGCGACCGTAATCCAGACATAAAAATATTTAATTTCTCCATAAGCTGGCACCTTCTTGTAATCAATCACATAAATGATTTTGCATGTTTCGTAGTATCTAATGGATCTCATTCCAATCTCTTCCATTAGTTCCAAAGCAATGATATTATTTTTTGTGCCAGTGTCAACTGGACAAATATGTAGTGCAACATCATGATTGTTTATCGAAATATGGGTGGGAATTTTCCTCTCAAATTTAATGTTTATATACTTTGGCTTTGTTTTGAGCTTGCGACAACTGCTTCGATTCTTCAGAATTCCTTGTCAAACAACTTAAAAATGTTTCCCCTATATTGAGGAATCTTTTCCCTCTTTCCTCAACTTACTTATATGATCAACAACATTATATATCATCTAAAGGGGGTTTGATATTTGATGTTGCTACTTAGCTCCAATGTTTTTTATCACTCTTTTGTTTATCTCTTTCTCATTGTATTTTTCTTTATATTTTTCTTTGTATTTTTCTTTACCATTTTTAGAATTATCTTTACTCTTGGACTTATTTACAAACACTCATGTTTGGGAAACAGTCTCTTGCAAGTCAGGATCATCTTCACCTTCTTCAAATATATACATGGACGTCTCGCGTTTGTCCACCTGTAAATGTTCAAAAATTTCCTCTTGTAAATAATCATTTTCTTGTTCAACTATTTGTTCATTATATGGTTCATCAAAAACTGTTTCATTTGAAATTGGTTGTTTGGGGACTCTCTGTCTTTGTTGATTATCAGTATTTTCAAACCTCACTCTTTTCTCTTGGGTAGGGCTCCTTCTTTGTTCTTGGAAAAAAATCCTTGGATTGGGTATATAATTATCATTCCTTGTTATAATTAAACATCTGTGAAATCTCAATCCTTTTCTTAGTTTCTTTGGCTACAACAGGGGCAAAAATCCTCCAAAAATGGTATGATTTTGACTTAGTCGTGACCTTTTCTCATTGTCCCTTTTCAAACTAGATGCTCCTTGATCATCAATATTTAGATTACCCATCTCTATTTGTACTTTTTTTAGGATAATTTCAGGGTTAGTGCCCATTTCAATCATGATTTCCTCCATTTATGTAGTTTTAGTCATTTCTTCCTCTAGGGTATCCATTCTGGAGGATCTGATGGAAAATTTCACACTTAGTGGCATGGAATTTTTATAACACACAAGTATCACTTGATCATTAGGAATTTTATCTTCAAGAATATTTTTCTGAGTTTTATTGAATTTGAGATTGAAATGTCTTATCCATTAATTTTTCTTTAGACAAATCTAAGTAAAATTAGTCAAAAGCGTGTGATATGTAACTATGGGAGTGAACTTATTCAGAAACATGGCTTTGATATTATCAAATGAGCCAAACGATCTAGTGGAATATGTTGCATACCATTCATAAGCTTGCCCTAATAAGGTTTGGAAAAATAACCTTACCATAACATCATTGTGTTCAACAAGATGAAAATAAAAAATGTCCAGAAACAAATCAATATGCCTTTTAGCCTCCATTGTTCCATCTCTAGTAAATGTTTTCAAGGTGCCTTTGGGAAGAACAGGGAGTTCATGTTGCTCACCAAGTAGGTCGAGAGGGGAATCTCTTATTCTTCTTAGATTTATGAATATTTTCCTTTCCTCGTGTCTTATTTCCTCTCACCTTTCTTCATCTCTTTCTTCTTCTATTTCATCATGTGGTTCTTCTTGTCTTTCTTGTTTTCTGACCATTTTTGGAATCTTTTTATTTTTGCTAAGAGTATTCCTTTAATTTTCTAGGGTATGTAGTTGCTTTCTTTTACTTCTAGTGATTGCTCCTTTGTATTTGTCCAACTTCAATTCTAGCCTTGTTTTTTTGCTCTTTGAGCTCAACTATTGTTGCTTCGGTATTTTCGTTCATCCCCCCTTTGTCTTTGAAGAATATCTCTTTCTTATTATTGAAATAATATTTTTCAAGACCTCTCTATTTCTTCTCTAGTTTCAACAGTTGTTATTGCAACATTATATAGATGATGAATAATACTTCGTTGATGATTTAACCCAATTTCTAACTTGGGCTAGTTCTCCTAAGGCAAAGTTATGTAATTTTAGGATGCAAAACCATATATAAATCTTTAGTTCATTCTACAGTATGGTTGTAAAAATGTTGATGTTTGAATCCATAGGATTGAAATGACAACCTCATGAGGATACAAATCCTCCTTTGTTTTTATAGAGGTGGTACTCCTCTTTGGCTTATTTTGGGGCTAATTATGTGTATTATTAATTCCCAACATTAAATTATCAACTACGGAGTTGTAGACTTAGAGGTGCAAGCACATGAAATGAAGGATTGGAGCCTTGTCTAGCCTATTCTAAGGATTAATTCCAGCAAAACACACTTCAAGATGAAATGAATGAAAGAAAGACAAACTGCAGGAAATTAACACTAAGGATTCATCACTAGGACATATGAATAACTTAGTTCTATAAAGACTTAGATCACAGTCTTTCATGAACTCGGGTGACATTTGTGTGATTCATCATGAGTAGCTAACTTAAGTTTCTTGTCCTTCAATGGACTCCTATAGTGGTTAGCTAAGCTATGGGAAAACTAGATTCAAATAACTAAAGGCAAAAACAATCAAACTAATAGAAACAAAAAGCCTACTTCAAACTGTATAATGAGATGTCCCTCAAAGATACACCCAAAAATGTTAGTATGGAATTATTTTTGTTTATGTACAAAAATGAATGTGTAGTTTTTTTAAGGTAGTGGAATGTGTTAGTACAAGATCTATGTACATGAATAAGATTGCTTCTAGTTGATAATCAAATTAATGATGCAATCACACCTATATAATAATAACACTTAGAAATATTTAACAAAACTATGATGAACAAAACAATGAATAAATACAACATAACTAACTTAATATAAAACAAATTATAACAATTATGTAAACAATATTCACAAAACTTTATAATGAAAATAAAACAACCAACTTAACAAATAAAATTCGAAGTAAACAATTAACAAAACAGTATAGACACATTATTTCTATTAATATTTTTTAGTGAATAGACAATATAAAAGATTATAACAAAACAATATAATAGAAACAAATATTACACATGTATTAATCATAAAACATTACACACCTCTCAACTTGTATTAACAATCAAACACTACACACATATTATGCACATATCAACATGTTTAAATAACACTTAACAAAGGACAAAAACAACAAACAAATGTAAACACAATGCATACAATGTAATGGATATAAGAACAAAACTTATTAAATAAACAATATAAAAGAAATCATATATCAGTAGCATAGTACTTGGAACGAAGCAAAACTTCAAACTTACGTACTTATTTGACTATGAATGAATATTTACAAAGCTATTTGCATTGTTAAAGAAATAGGACGAGTGAAATATGTTAAATATAATGTAACCTCAAAAGGATGAATGTACACTGCCAGATGTCCTGAACAACTGTACTTTCTATTCTTGATTTGCTTGAGCCTATTTAACTCAATTAGCTCCCATTGCACAGAACCTCTTCAGACTTACTACTTAAGAACTTCTTCATGTACTCGTTTTTTATTCTTCTTATATTCTAATATACTATTTTATGTTCTATTCTTTCTCTCTGCATTTCTTGCTTCACAATTTATCATGGTATCAGAGCTTCAGCAGTAAGCCTCTTCACACAGACTGGAGAGCAACATGATCCTCATAGCGTAGAGCTTACACGAATCTAGAGAGCACGCGACACAGTCTTTTCACAGGGATTGGAGAGTTGTCAGTCATACTCTTGAAAGATCCTCGCAGGAAACTTCCACGAGGCAGTTGTCTACTCATATGCTCAAAATATCAACATAAGAAGCTCACGCGCCAAAGAAGAGCGTACAACACTCGAAAGATCAAGGAAGAAGAGAGTCTAGAAGAAGAAACGTTAAAGACTCTTATACAATTTTCAAGAATTATCAAAGAATTGACAAAGAAGAGCTTCAGAAGGCAGAAACGTTGAAGATTTCATGGAATTCGTTCAAATTTGTGAAAGATTGCTGCAAAAGGTAGCATCGTTTAAAGCATTTTTGGAAATCACTCAAATATGTCAAAGATTGCAACAGAGAACAAAGAACTCATAAAATTCTTTCAAATCCTTGAAAGATTCACAAATGTTTCTTCTGTAGGAGAAAATTCCTTCAAATGCAGCAAAGATCGTGTCTAACGCACAAAGAATAGCCACTGAGGCTGTAAGATTCATCCTGCGAATGGATCCAAAGTGGGAAACCAGTTTAGAAGGGACAAAGAGAGCACGAAAAAGACGAAAGAATTTCAGTCGTCAGATCTTGTGTAGAGGGCCGACAGTCGTTGGATCAACGAGAAAGTGCATGAGGTTTAGTATTCTGGAGTGCATAGGAGAAATTTTGACTTGTGAAGTCACAAAATCCTGACATAATTTGGACCATCCATCAAGAGACACATGGCAAGATCTTGACATTTCATTGTTTCGTAAGGTGCAAAGGTCAGAAGACTGTCGTGAGAATTCACGAATCGTGAAATCACGAGCCATTATGGACCATTGGATCAAGATATATCGTGAGCCATCGATCTTATCCCATCGAAAAATCAGGCATCGGGAGTTGGACGAGAGAAGGAGACTGCTCTCCAAAACCCTGATACGTGAAATCCCGACATCACAAATTGTGAAATCCTGAGAGGATTGTGAGTTGTCCATCTCATAGGACAAGTGGCAGTAGATCCAAGTGCCTTCACTCCATCGGCATTTTGGATTTCGGGATATCGAAGGTCTTGTTGACGAAAGGTCAAGACACTCCACGACGAAATTTGCGAAATTGTGATTCACGAAATAATGATAAGATCACAACCGTCCATTTTTTTGGACACGTGGTGGACATCAAGGAAACCATCGGCATTTCGGCAACCAGGGTTTTTAAGTTGTCAGATAATTTGGAGTCGAAAGTCGTGAAATCACAAAACGATGAGGATCGTCCATATTTCGAGGACGCATGGCATAAATACAAGGGCTCGTGAAAAGTCCCAAAAGGGGAGAGTCCATCGGCACATCGGGATTCAGTAAATCGCGAATCCTGAGGACAAGGGATTGGGTTTCTTTATGGTGAAAACCCCGTAAATGATTAGAGCCGTCCATTTTGAGGAGACACGTGGGAGAGATCGGGGGAGCCAATCGACACACTAGGGTTCGATGTTTCACAAATCCTGGAGACGAGACATCTCGAACATATCAAATTGTGAATTTGCGAGGAGAAATCGGGACCATCCAATATAGGAGGACGCGTGGAAGAGATCAAAGCAATCAGAAATTTCTCGAAAGGAAAGGTCATCCATCGTGAAATCAAGAATCAGGAAATCGTGGATTTCATGGACAAGAGGTCCAATGCATTTCAACCTTAGAAACCCCGAATCTCAATAAAAGGTTTGACTGCGGTCTTATGAGTTCTGGTCATAAGATCTGGACCGTCAGATAATAGGAAGATTTGGACCATTGAATTCTCCAAAGGCGAATTTCGCATTTCGGCAATTTGAAAGACAAAGAACTAGAAAATACCATAGTGCTTTAACACAAGGCACGTGGTCACATTGTACCATGACAAAGGCCAATTCAAGGCCGATAAACTCTCTTCGGCCATCGACAAATCGATGTTTTGGTGATCGGAGGTTGGAGAGACAAGAGATTGGAGGACTCGTATAAGGAAGTCCCGATGTTAGAATCGTGAAGCCAAAAACTCATGAAATCTCAAACACAGAGTTCTGAAGTCACTGCAAATTACACGAAGGAGACAGGTAAATACAAAATTTCCCTCTATTTTTTTCTGTAATTTTTTTTTACCAAAAAAAAATATGGCGTCATCTAGCAATTTAGGACCAACTTAGGGTCCGATTCTACTTGGAAAGAACTATGAGTTCTGGTCTCTTCGGATGAAATCCTTCTTGCAAGCACAAGAGTGCTGGGATCGAGTGGATCATGGATATGTTGAACCAGGCCCAACAAACCTGTCTTCCATGACTAATCAGTAGAAAATTGCTCAGGCAACTCAGAGAAACAAAGAAAATAAAGCTAAGTTTTGGATTCAAAATTCTGTGGATGACTCGATTTTCTCAAAAATCACAGGCGCTGGTACTTCAAAACAGGCCTAGGACATCCTTAAATATTCCTACCAAAAAAATGACAAGGTCAAAACAGTTAAATTGCAGACCTTGAGAATGCAATTCGAGACTCTAAGGATAACAGAGTCCGAAAATGTGGATCAGTGCATGACTAGAGTCATGGGCATCGTGAACCAGATCATATCGACTGGTGAAACCATCACTAATCAACGGATTGTTGAGAAAATTATCAGAAGCTTACCAAATAAATTTGAAATGGCTGTAACAACAATCCTTGAATCCAAGGATCTGTCAAGTTTTTCAATAGATGAATTAATTAGTTCTCTGGTGACACATGAGACTAGACTGCATCTCATAGATGAGTCAATCTCCAATGCTTTCAAAAATCAATTCTCCTTCAGTAGAGGGAAAGGCAGAGGAAGAAGTAGAGGTCACCAAGGAAGAGGGAGAAATCAAAGTAATCCTCACTCTAGTGGAGGTAATAGACAACAGTATCTGAATCAAAATTTCCAAGGTCAAAGACAACAACAACAAAATCAACATTAGAATTTCCAGCCTCAAAGAGGTATAGGGAGAAGATCAAATGAGAAATCAAGTATACAATGCTATTATTGCAAAAGGTATGGGCACTATGAATCTGAATGCAGGAAGAAGCAAGCAGATCAGCTCTCCGGCAGATCACATGTGTCAAATCACATGGGAGAAAACTCAAGAGGTATGTTTCTTTCGTGCCACAAGACTGGACAACAACCTAAAGATCTATGGTTACTGGATAGTGGATGCAGAAATCACATGACAGGTAACAAAGAATTACTTTCATGCATTGATTCTTCAATCTCATTTGATATTACACTTGGAAACGATTATTTAGTCAAAGTTCAAGGAAAAGGAACTGTTCATATTCTTACTAAACAGAATGTAAAGAAAGACATAAACAATGTCTATCATGTTCCAGATCTGAAACATAATTTGCTAAGCGTAGGACAACTCATTGAACATGGCTATAAGGTACTTTTTGATGGAGCATCTTGCAAGATATATGACAAAATCCCAAGCATAAAATTAATTTCTGAAATCCATATGACTCAGAATAGGATGTTTCCCCTTACCCTCAGAACTGCAAATTTGAGTCAACCATATGCACAAAGTGCATCAACCCTGAATGAAACAATGGTTTGGCATACAAGATTTGGACATCTACCATTTCAGAGTCTAAGTCTTCTTCAGAAGAACTCCATGGTCAAAGGTCTTCCCATCTTTAAAGAGCAAATTCCCCCATGTGAGTCTTGCATACTTGGAAAACATAAGAGAACTAGTTTTCCATAGTCATCAAATCAAGCCAAACAACATCTTGAACTTTTTCACACTGACCTATGTGGACCAATGCAAATAGAGTCAATAGGTGGTAGCTTTTACTTTCTAACGTTTATTGATGATTTCAACAGAAAAATATGGATCTATTTTCTGAGACACAAGTCTGAAACTTTTGCAAAATTCAAAGAATTCAAGGCAGAAGCTGAAAAACAGAGTGGAAAATATATCAAAGCACTCAGGTCAGATGGAGGTAGAGAATACAACTCCAGAAAATTTGCAAATTTTTGCAAATCACAAGGCATTGTCATGCAAACAACAACCAGGTATACTCGACAACATAATGGAGTGGCTGAAAGGAAAAATCAGACAATAATGAATATGGCAAGAACACTTCTTTAAGAGAAAAGTTTGTCAAATAGGTTTTGGGCCGAAGCAGTAGCATGCTCAGTTTATCTCCTAAATAGATCTCCAATCACAAGTCTAAATATGAAAGTCCCCCAAGAAGCATGGAGTGGGACAAAGCTCAATGTTGTGCATCTAAGGACATTCGAATGCATAGCATACACTCACATACCTTCCGAATTAAGGAAGAAACTTGATGACAGAAGTGAGAAATGTATTTTCACTAGATATAGTGAAACATCTAAAGCTTACATACTTTACAATCCAATCACGAAGAAACTAATTCTTAGCAGAGATGTAAAATTTCTAGAAAATCAATTCTGGAATGATTCAGAAAATAAACATATGGACAGTCAAAATCCATTGCTGCCAAGTTCTGAAAATGCAGAAAATTCAGAACAGCAAGTACCTCAAACTATTTTTCAGAGATTGCAAGTACAAAGACAACCTAAAAATTCTCAGGATAACTCAACTTCCAGCAAAGAATCATTCTTTGAACCATAAAATCAAAGAACTCGAAGTTTGAGGGAAATCCATCAGTAGTTAGATGACTTTGAATAACACAACCTTTTTTCTTTAATGCCATGTCAACCTACATCTTTTAAGGAAGCAACTAAGGAGCCACATTGGGTTCAAGCCATGAACCAAGAAATTGACTCCATTGAGAAAAATCAAACATGGGATCTTGTTGATTTGCCAAGTCACAAGAAGAGTATTGGTGTCAAGTGGGTTTACAAAACTAAACTCAATGAAAAAGGGAAGATTGAAAAACACAAGGCAAGACTTGTTGCCAAAGGATTCTCACAACAACCAGGTATTGATTATGGTGAAACTTTTGCTCCAGTAGAAAGATTAGACACTGTAAGGACTCTATTGGCCATAACAACCCAACACAAATGGAAAGTATACCAGATGGATGTCAAGTCAACATTCCTGAATGGTCTTTTATAAGAAGAAGTTTATGTCGACCAACCACCTGGATTTGAAGACCAAAAGAACCCAGCCAAAGTATATCAGTTGAAGAAAGCCTTGTATGGTTTAAAGCAAGATCCAAGAGCTTGGTACAACAGAATTGACACTTATCTGATCAAAAGTGGTTTCAACAGAAGTCAAAATGAGCCAACTCTTTACACCAAAACAGATCAACACCGTAAAATTTTCATTGTATGTTTATATGTTGATGACATGATCTATACGGGAAATCTTGAGTTAACAGATTTTAAACATGCCATGAAATATGAGTTTGAGATGACAGATCTTGGCATAATGAAATACTTTTTAGGAATTGAGGTTGATCAATCAACCAAAGGAATTTTTGTCTGTCATCAAAAGTATGCAGCAGACATCCTCAAAAGATTTTGCATGGAAGGATGCAATCAGGCAAAAACCCCCATACCACTAGGCACAAAATTGAGAAAGAAATATGAAGGTCCTACAGTGGACTCTACCCTGTACAAAAGTTTAGTAGGCAGTTTGTTGTATCTTACAACAACTAGGCCTGACATTATGTATGGAGCCAACGTTGTTTCTAGATTCATGGAATCCCCCAAATATTCTCATTGGAAAATGGCGAAAATAATTATGAGATATGTTGCAGGAACTCTCAATTTCGGCTTATGGTACACTAAGTCTGATTGTAATCAACTTTCTAGTTACATAGATAGTGATTTTGCAAGCAGCCTAGATGACAGGAAAAGCACATCTGGACATGTTTTTCAACTAGGCACGAACCTAATCTCATGGGCATCATAGAAGCATCCAATTGTTTCAATATATTCTGCAGAGGCAGAGTATGTCGCTGCTACCTCAGCTTCTTGTCATGTTGTGTGGCTGAGAAGAATATTGAAAGATATGTCACATACAGAAAAGGATCCAACTCCTATTTTTTGTGATAATACTTAAGCAATTTCTTTATCCAAAAATCATGTGTTTCACAAGAAAAGAAAACACATTGACACTTGTTTTCATTTCATACGCAAGCTAGTCAATAATGGTGATATTGCACTACAATTCTGTGGCTCTAGAGATCAACTTGCTGATATCTTTACAAAGCCACTAGGAAAATCAGTTTTTGATTTTCAGAGACAACACTTAGGCTTAATCAGTGCTTCTGTTTGTAACTGTTGAGTTTAAGAGGGAGTGTTAAATATAATGTAACCTCAAGAGGCTGATTGTACATTGTTAATTGTCCTGGCCAGCTATAGTTTCTATTCTTAATTTGCTTGAGCCTATTTAGCTCAGCTATTTCCCATTGCACAAAACCTCTTCAGACTTACTACTTTAGAACTTCTTCATGTACTCGTTTTGTATTCTTCTTATATTCTAATATACTATTTTCTGCTCTATTCTTTCTTTGTAGCATTAGAATTCTAATGAGTGATCTGAAATTAGTGTATGAAAGAAGGGAAGGCGACCTTGATATTAGGAGAAATATAATTAAATTATCAAGTTGAAATAATAAAAGGTGAAATTAGAAGCACACAATCATAGATAAAATTAATTAAAACAACAATTTAATTAATAAATAAAAAGAGCATAAATTAAACATACTCAAATCTAATTAATAAATAAAAATAAGAAATTAAATGCACTCAAATATAATTAATAAATAAAATGGCCTTACCAGATCAAGGGGCCCTTCTCGACCTGGACAACAACAATTTAATTAATAAATAAAAAGAGCAGAAATTAAACAACAATTTAATTAATAAATAAAAAGAGTAGAAATTAAAACAACAATTTAATTAGTAAATAAAAAGAGCAGAAATTTAACATACTCATCTAATTAATAAATAAAAATAAGAAATTAAATGCACTCAAATCTAATTAATAAATAAAATGGCCTTACCAGATCGAGGGCCCTTCTCCACCTGGACAACGCTCTTGGAGAAGCAACCTAGACAATTCTCTTGGAGAAGCTAACTAGGATCAAAATGAAGCTTAGAATGCCAACGATCAATCAATTTTTCATTAATCATAAAAATCTTGTTTCCAATGTAACAATGCTCAACTCCTTCTTAATACAATAAAAATCCTCTCCTCTCTACTCTAGTATGAGTATCCACTGTATTTATACATAAAAGAGAAATGGGAAATGTCTAAGTCGAACTGCCTTAGCAATATTCCACCCTCAATGATAAACAAACTAGACATAATTTAAAACAAGAAAATGCATAATTTAAAACTAGACATAGGAACCATCCCAATGACATGGTTCTTTACTTAAAACTACGTGTCTATTTGGTACAATTTAATCAAACTTTGATTGTATGAAGAAGCTTGGAGGCATGAACGCTTTGTCAATAAATCATATCTTTGATTTGTTCTTAATGGCTGCAATCAATTGGGGATTATTGATATATTTTTGTGCACAAGGAAAATTGAATTGGAGATTTTGCTTAGCCACACTTTTGAGCCCATCCTCTTGGAAAGATGGAAATCCACATGGAATATTTAGCACTGGATCCATGGAGATACTTTCCACAAAACATCGTTAGTTAAATGTATTCAAGGCATTCTAGATAATTCATTAAAGATTTGGAAAATTAATTAAATTATTATATTTTGTCTTTAAGCTTAAAAAAAAGAAACATGGCCTAGGGAATATATACATGGTAATAAACAAATGATTATGGATGGGTGTAGGATTTAAATATAGGTATGAAAAGCATTAATCATAAGAAATGAGCATAAGATTTTAATAGTAATTATATTTAGTGGTTTCCCTTATCTTTAATAAATTAAGAAGATACAAAAAACATTTTCATCTTAGTTTTGTTTAACATTGAAAACTTACAATTGTGTCATATCCTTGTTATTCTATACAGGAAATGGATCTTGATGAGGACCACTCCAAATACTAGGATAATCCATTTGATATGTAGGAACCATCATCACCAAAATTATTGTATAATCATCCTTTTAATCACTAAAAATATGGACAAATTATGTACTAACCACATAGAACAAATAACAAAAGATAATGGAGGTTTATGATGTAATTAGGGATGTTTTATTGGTGAAATGTGGGGAAAATGTGTAATGATGAGTGTTTTTATATGGTAGAAAATATGATAAAACTGGAGCCCAACACTTACGATATTCTTAATAACTTCAAGATCAAGAAATAATATAGGACCTTAAAATGGTCCAATCTTTTATGCTACAAGAAAGATTAAAATGATCAAAAATAATATTTATAGGAAGAGAATTCCTGAGAAAGGGATAGGAATATCACACATCACACATAAAAAAAATAAAAAACAAATTCTTACATCCATCATAGCGAAAATAAAGAGTTATTATCACATCAAAATAAAAGAAGATGATCTAGACACATAAGATAACTTTTATAGAGTAAATTCTTGTATAGCTCAAAAAAAATCTTTTGATAGATAAATTTCAAATACTTTATACTCAAAACTAAGAATTATAAAATAAAGTCAAAATTGATCCCGACTTAGTTCTCTGGGATTTCTCAAAAATAATAAATTATGTTACAAAGCTTTGAAATTTAAAGGTGTTTGTCCAAAGGACTGGGGTTAGAGCTCTCGGGGGCCATAAAATAAAACACATACAAGAATATAGAATGTAGAAGGAAGAATGTGGGTGGATGTGGAACAAAAAAATCTGGAAAGAAGATAAAAGAAGATTATCGAAATTCGGTTATACCTTTCTATTCAAAGAAGAACAATAGTTGGATGAAAACTGATAAACAAAGAAGCATGTGATTAAGATGGACTTACTATGATGGTATCTCTCTCTTTTATTTTCTTTTTGTCACTTCCTTTATACTCTTGTTGGTTACAGTTTGGTTATTGGTGATAGCTACCTCCGCTGGAATTTCAGAAATCTTCGCAACTGAGTTATTCAACCATTATTGGATGAAGTCCCTCAATGGAACAATGATTACCTCTTGTTTTATCTTAACCTTAAACTATCCCTTTTCAATTTTCCTAAGATCAATAGATAAATTTTTGTAATATATTTTCAATGTATTCATTTTTATTTGTATACTCGACCAATCAACTGTCAATGTCATCAAGTGTAAACTCCTTCATATTATCAAAATTTTCAGTCGATATCCATTTTAATTCTTCAATTTTATCTTCAAAATGGGAGTCATGAGCATATAATTTGAAATATACTTAGGGTCTAGGAATTCAATGGTAATTATAGCAATATCCAAATAAAGGATTTTGAAATATGCTTCATTTTTCCTTTTTGATAAGTCATCCAATTGAGTTATCATACCTTTAAAAACATTAATTATTTCCATTCCACATGATTTCAATTGTTTGATGTGGCTTGGAGAAGGCATATTTTATTTCTTTCTTATCTTCTCTATCATTGTTGAAACTCTATTTGTAAACATCACTCCGTCAATGTAGAACCCTTCATCCTTTTTCAAATCCGAGTTTAAATATTATTTTGTATTTTGAATTATTACACCAAGAGAAACAAAAATATTTTCCATATCGCATAGTTCTCTAATTAATGGCATTATGTTCTTAATATTTTGTTCAACAAAATGCGAGGTGGTCGTGATTAAACTAGAAATTCCTTTGACTCTCGAACTTGATTCTAGATTTTCTTGAAGACCCTTTCGAAGATGAATCATAGCAATGGGAGAAGCCATAATAGGTGGAGGCATGAGGGTTTCATCCAATTCTTTAATTCTTTCTTTCAACTGGGCATTCTCTTCTTCCATGTGTGCAATTGAAACATCAAGTGCATCCCATGTAACTCTATGAATGGATGATAATTTTGAAGTTAGCATATCCCGTGTGTCAATGGTAGACATTATATTCCCACTCTTACTATTTGTAGTTATTTTGAAAAATAATTTCGTATATTCCTTATCAAAAGATTCATTTTGTACAACAAATGTCTCCTCATCAGAGAATGTCTCTTCCTGGATCATGAGTGCACAGGCATGCTATACATTTTCATGATCTAATACTTCTAAATATTGGAAAGTAATGTTTTCAATATCTATGTCTAAATAAATCCTTTCCAATAGAAAATCATCTTCCTCGACATGTGTTTCATCCCCTTCCTTCTATGAATTAGTTCTTTTTTGTTTCCCTTTAGATTATGGGCATTTTCCAAGTTCCCTTTAGGAGGGTTCCTCTCTTCATCATCTCCTAAATTATTGCTCTTCAGAGGATTTTCCTTGGGAAATGAACTTCTCCTATAGATAGTCGATGATTGGACATATTTATCATTCGAGGGTTTACCTCTTTCTTTACGATGCTCTGTAGTGCCTATGACAGTTTCTATGTCTTTAGAATTTATGTCTTCTTATTTATCACTAGGATGGTGATAGCCATTTTATTATTCTTTACTAATGGATGATTTTAACAGTGTAGGGTTGAGCCCAATTGAAGGAAAATGATTATAAAAAAGGTGATTCGGGTCGAAACCTTTGATTTCCTCTACAAATTTTAGGTAAGAATGCTCGAAATAAGCAACATATTCATCGATTTTGGAAATTCCCCGAAGAAGAATTTCATGGACTTTCCATGGGAGAGGTATGAATTGATTTTTACTTTTCTCAGATAAAGTATGGAACCATAATTTATATTTCCATGCTATTTGAAAAAATATTTATTAGATATATAATAGGGAAGGAAGATAGGTTTTTCAATAGAGTAGAAAACCCCGATGACATTATAATCTTCCATTTTTTCCATAACTCATCTTCCCTTCAGAAAATTTGTTTCTTCCAATGATAACCATGAAGTGTCTTCCCCAAATAAAAGTTTCTTGAATTTAGATAAAAAATCAGAATACACCTCATAAAAATGATTGTAACATCTCGCTCTGGCACACTGAGCGAATTATTCTTTGAGGAAACTTGCTCCCAAGTGATCTGGATTATTATGCTATTAAAACTCTTGATTTGATTATGAGGCATTATGGGTTGTTGATATTTTTTTTTACTACATTGAAATAGACAGGTGCTATTGACTCGGTTTTACTGAGTGTGCAGGGTTTTGGACCTTGAGGATGCATAGGAATTGATGGAACCCCTTAGACTCTGGATCGAGTTAGGGAGTGTGCCATTGGGGTTTGATTGTTTTAGTGTGATATTAGTGCATTTGATTAGATGATATGATGTGGATGTGTTTTGACATGATTTGTTGATGATGCAAGCTGACGATAGCTTGCCGACCAGACTCACATATGGAGTAAAGGGGTCACACACGACTACCAGATATGTTAAGGGAGAGGCGTGGATAACAGACTTGCCATAGCCTACTAGCACTCCCGTCGTGGCTCGAACTGTAGGTTAACGATTACCTAGTTCAAGGGGACCCACGATGTCATGGGGGCAGACTGCGACAACCACTCACAATGATTCTAAGAAGTGTGCAATAAGGCGGGGGCCTTATTCCTTAGAATCCCTTAGTCTCCCACAAGTTCACCTAGTAGAGTGTTGACTCCAAGGGTTATTGATGTCTACCAATCAGTCAAGAGGCGAGTAGCACCCTTGGAGCACGTAGTGCATCCTGAAGGGCACATCGTGCAAGGGAACAGATGAGGCGAGTAGAACCCTTGGAGAACCTAGTGCATCATGAAGGGAACGCCGCATTGATGATGATAGAGGATGAACCTAAATGGCCCTAAGACAAATAACAGGTTAAGAAAATTTTAAAACAATTTCCCTAATCAAATGTCGCCCAGTACAAAATCTAAGTTCTAAGTCTAAAATTTCGCTGGGGGTAAATTTTGTCTACCTTTAAAAAAAAATATAAAAAAAAGAATAAAAAAAAGGATATATATATATATATATATAACAATATTAGTAATATAAAAAAAAAGACACATAATTAATAATTATAACCTTAGTTAAAATATTGTAATAAAAAAAGGGGGAATAAGAAATTTAAGTTATTCACAAATATATAT
>JZKD02S1944126.1:187802-200585 GCA_000966675.3 Picea glauca | reverse complement strand
AGACGTGACTGTGGATGAAGGAGCCTAGTATTGAAGGATGTGAAGTTCATCTTGGTTGCTGTTAGCATCCATTCTAGACCACTCTTGGAGATTCAGAGTCTCCTGGATGTTTTGACAGCATTGATGCCAGCAGTGTTGCCAAGATAGGGACTGATCTTTGAAGAGCCTTCGGTTCCTTTCTTTCCAAGTTTGCCAGAGGATAAAGCCCGGAAGTAATTTCCAAACCTGATTGAGGAGAGGTGAGTGGAAAGACTGATCCCTCCATTCTGTGAGAGTGGTCAATATGCTATCCCGGCAGCGGTCCGAGGTACGCATGATGAGCGCCGCTTGATCCCAAATCTGAGCTGTGTATGGACATGAGTTAAGAAGGTGATTCATCATTTCCTCTGCTGCCCCACAGAGTAGGCAGACAGAGGGTCCTGCAAATCCCCTTCTCGCCAGATTATCCCAGGTTAGTATGCTAGAATGATTCACGAGCCATAGGAAGAGGGTGA
Source organism: Picea glauca (assembly GCA_000966675.3). Classification (NCBI taxonomy): domain Eukaryota; kingdom Viridiplantae; phylum Streptophyta; class Pinopsida; order Pinales; family Pinaceae; genus Picea; species Picea glauca. The sequence goes on along the minus strand of JZKD02S1944126.1, from coordinate 200,091 downwards.
TTTTTGGCCAGTGCTTGAGACTCCACAGCTTGCGCCACTATTTCGTATTATGGAGAGGATCTAAGGGAGCTTTGAGATGATACGCCTCCTTTGTATTGAAGGTTCCTTGTGGTTTGTATCCCCATCTTAAGATATCCTCCCCTACTATACTTGGAACTTTCCGTTTCGCCATCTCTTCCTGCCACAGAGTTAGGTCCACACCTGCCTCCAAGTCAATACTGTCCCTGTCCAGAGACCATTGATGCCACGTGTTCCCTGAGGGGGTGTCCCTCCAGTAGTCAGTGAATTTTGTGAGGCCTGCTCGAGTGGCTGAGTTGTAGATGGTAAGGGCCCATTCTTCCTTGCTCAATATCGACCATTGTTGCCAGGAGTCATGCCAAAAAAGGGCCGTTTACCCATTTCTGATTTCCCAGAAGGCGTTGTCAGTCACCAAATGTTGGTTTTGTTTAGCTGCCATCCAAATTAAAGATCCAGGGCTATCCTCATGCCAGCGGGCTAGATTCTTATCTACCACGCCTGGAGCATATTTCTTCCTCCAGAGTCGGGCCCAAAGGTCCCTGGGGTTTTTTAGCCAATGCCACCAAATTCTGGCACTTAGCACCTTGTTCATAATGAAAGGATCTCTCAATCCTAGGCCTCCTTGCTCCTTGGGCCGACATATTTTGTCCCAGCTAACCAACGCTATTTTCTTTCCTGTATTGAGGCCTTGCCAAATGAAGTTTCGCTGAATGCTTTTGATAGTGGTAAGGATGACCTTTGGGGTTGCTAGCGCAGATAAGGTGTAGATCGGGAGGGCTTGGAGAACAACTTGGAGAAGCATGAGGCGGCTAGGGAGATTAAGAGCTCTGAAGGTCCAGGAGGAGATATTTTTGGCAAAGGAAGAGAGAAGGTGCTCCCAGGAGGAGTTTCGATGGGCATTGTCAATTAAGGGGATGCCTAGGTATTTGGATGGAAGGGAGCTTCTGTTGAAACCAAAGAGGCCAGCGATGTGACGTTGAACCAGAGGAGGGGTGTTGAAGAAGAAGATCTGGGACTTTTCCTTGTTGCATTCCAGACCCGAGGCATCAGCGAAGGTTTGCAGAATGGTCTGGAGGGAACTGGCTTCCCGGACAGTGGGGCTGCCCATCAAAAGGGTATCATCAAAAAACTGGTTGTGTGAGATGGGTGGGGAGATACCATGCAAGGATAGGCCTGTTAGGCAATTGGAGTCAATGGCTACGTGTATGGATATGTTGAGGCCTTCGGCGAGGATAATGAACAGGAACGGGGAAAGGGGATCACCTTGCCTGATCCCTCTCGAGGGAGAGAAAGACTTTGATGGGACACCATTGATGAGAATGGAAAAAAAAGCCGATGAGGTTAGATTTACTATCCACTTTACCCAGCTCTGATCGAAGTCGAAATCTAGAAGCATTGCCTGCATATACTCCCAGCTGATTTTGTCAAAAGCTTTGGAGAGGCCTAGTTTGAGAAGCATACCTGGGGTCTTGGTCTTTTGCAAGGAGTGGATCACCTCATGTGCAAGGATGACGTTGTCAAGGATTTATCTTCCCTCCATGTAGCCTGATTGCTCTGGAGAAATTATGGTGGGTAAGATGGGCTTGAGCCTCCTGGCTATGACCTTGGTAAGAAGTTTGTAAATGACATTGCACAGGGCTATCGGTCTGAACTGTTTGGGATGATGTGCATGCTCCTCTTTAGGTATTAAATTTAAAAAGGTAGCATTGAGAGCCTGGAGGATTTGGCCAGTAGCTCGAGAATCCTCTAAGATCTCCCAAACTTCTGTTCTGATCATCGGCTAGCAGTGATGGAAGAAATCGCTTGTGAACCCATCAGGGCCTAGAGCCTTGCCCTTGGGGGTCTCCTGAAGAGCTTGATCCACTTCATCTATTGTTATTGGGCGTAAGAGGGTGGAATTTTGTTTCGGGGTGATAAGGGACGGTACATTCTGTGTGATCTTGTTGATAGCCTCCTGTCTATCTGTTCTTGGTTCTGTGAGGAGAGTTTGAAAGTAACCTGTCAAGGTGTTTTCCATGTCCTCATGGGAATGAACAGTGTCCCCCTCGTCGGAGAGGAGATGAGTGATATTGTTGGTATGTCGCCTTTGAATGATGGTTCTATGAAAGAATTTAGTGTTTCGTTCCCCTTCCCGGAGCCATTGCACTCGCGATTTCTGTTTCCATAAGATCTCCTCTTGCTTTTTCCTGATTTCAAGCTGTTGATTTAAAGTTGCTTCTTGGGCTCGAAGATTGTCTGTCATCCCGTGAAGTCTGATTTTCTATTGAATCCCTTCCAATTGTATGAGTAGCTATTTTTGTGCATCAAAGATATTGCCGAAGGTATTCTGGTTCCAAGATTTGAGCGTCTACTTCAGATTTTTTAGCTTTTGCTGAAATCGATACATTTTAGATCCGCGAGGAACCTCAGCCTCCCTCCACCAGGCCTGGATATTTTTGTGGAACTTCGGGTGGTCTAGCTAGAATTTCTCGAACCTAAAGGGTTTCTTTCCAGGGGTATCCGAAATATCCATCCATAATCGCAGGGGCCAGTGATCTGACCCAGATATGTTTAGGATGGTTGATTCTATGGTGGTGCCTTCCATCATGAGAGATTCGGAAGTTAGGAATCTGTCCAGTTTGCAGGAGATTTGATGGATACCCATTATTTTGTTTGTCTAGGTGTACGTGCCATTTTCCATGCCTAGATCTACAAGTTTTAGATCATCTATGAGAGTGTTGAAGTCCCCAGAGTCCCAGTCCAGGCGCCTGGAGCTGCCTCTTTTTTCCCCCAAATTGTGAATAATGTTAAAGTCACCACCCACAATCCATCTTCTATACTGTGCTAGGATTTCAACATATCGCAAGATACTAAGGAAGGATTGCTTGTCCCGTGGGCTGGCAGGGCCATAAACATTGGTTAAGTGTCCCAGCCTATTTGAGCCGATAAGCCTGTAATCAACAGTAATGGACCATCTCATGGTGATGAAATTGTCCAGGATGACAGCATTGGTGTTCCAAAGGATGGTGAGGCCACCCGCTGTTCCTGTAGCATCTATTGAGACTGCCTTTCCCAATCTCCAGCAATAAGGTAGTAACTTGTCAATGTCTTCTGAGGTGCATTTTGTTTCCTGTAGAAGTAAAATTTCTGGCTTTTCCACTAATATCAGATCCCGCAGCAGTTTGTGCTTGCTGCATCCATTGAGGCCTCTGATATTCCATGTGATGAGCTTCATGATGACTGGGGGTTGGGGAGAGGAGGAAAGCTATCCGAAATCAGTTTGATTTGTCCCGAGTTCACCATGAAGTTCCCAATTTCTTGTATGAGCTTGTTGGTTGATTTTCTACCCCTTTTCGTTTCATCTTTTTGGGTTTTGGCAAGGTTTTTTGATTGACCTCCCTAGATCCCTAGACTTTTTTTTGCTCGAGCGGAGGATCTAGCTGAGGAGTTGAGGAAAAATTTGTGCACCTTCTGCAATTGGTCTCTCGGTATAGTGTAAAGTTTTTGGTGGTTGTAGGCGTGCTCCAGGTGCTCCAGATCTACCCCGGCTAGGTCATGCTCCTCTAGCTCCATATCCGCCTCCCCGTCGTCTATCTCTTGTTGGCTTAGGGTGGTAGTGGGGATGGGAGGGTCTTTCTAGCCAAGAGTGGAAGTGGGGATGGGAGGGTTGGGTTCCTTGCCCTCTGTTGGTTGGTTCGTGCCTTGGTTGAGATGTTGGGTGGAAATGCTGGGAGGGGGCTTTATGGGGTTTTCCGGTTGGTTTTGAAAGACATCAAATTTATTACTGGTTGAAGGATCTTTGCTTACCTGGGCCGACTTCCTCCATCCGGCTTAACGTCTCTTCCCCGCTAGTTGCATGAAGCCATCCTTGTCCCTGCTGCTTTCTGGGTTCCCTTCCTTTGGAACTGTGTTGAGTGGGCAGTCTCTGAAGAGGTGGCCATGCTCGTGGCACTTTCTGCAGCGGAATGGAATGTGCTCATAGTCGATGGTCTGAGACCAATCCTCATCGTGGTATTCCAACGTGATGGATGTTGGGAGCGGTTTGGCGATGTTGAGATAGATGCATATTCGTGCATAGGAGGTGTAGCGTCGTTGCTTGGTAGATTCTGAAGATTTGACGTAAATACCAATGGCATTTCCAATTCAGGCCAGGACCTCCTCTAACCAGAACTCCTTCTCAGGGCTGAACTTCTCAGTCCAGAATCTCAAGAAGAGTCTAGCCAAGTTGTAGAAATAGGGTCCTCCATCAAAGATGCGATTGCAATCCTCTAGGTTGTGGAGGATGATCGTGAAAAAACCCTTAGATCCGAGTTGTAAATTGTAATGCCCTCTCGTCTTCCACCAGTATTGAATCCATTTGATCAGATCCATTTCTGAGGGCCAAAGCCCAAGAAATTTACCCACCAGGGTGTGGTCCCTCATGTACTGCTTCTGCACCTCTATCCTCGATGATCTGAAAACATATCTCGGGGCTTGCGGTGCCTGGGGAATACATTTACTCGACATCCAGGGAGCCGAGGCTCGGCCAGGGGTTTTCTCCTTCTCAAGGTCTATTTCCATCTCTCTATCTTTGAAGGTGCCGTCCTCCAGCAGCTCCGCGCACAAGCTTGTTGGTGTCTCAAACGCCGGCCGTTTCAGTCCTTCACTGGCGTTTTCATTCGCCGTGACATGGCTGTAGGAGGCGCCTTGCGGCTCCCCCTCTGTGTGAATCATGAGCCCCCACAAGGCCATAGTTATGGTACTGCAGATCGATGGCGAGCTGTTCTAAACCCTAGTTCACAGAGCGAGCATTCTTTCCACCCTCACGCTGATATACTAACTATATTATTGATTTTATTCAATCTTATTTCCACACCGTCCTCTTCTTATAATTAAAGTTTTTGAAATGGATAATGAATTCTCATCTAATTCCGAATAGGCACATACTTATTTGTAATTAAATCCAGGCAGCATGACTATAATACATTTGATTTGGCACATATACTGATTCATCTTCTAGAAATTTCATTATGACCAACCATGCTATTTGTTTCCTTTTATCTCAATACTATCAGGCTATTATAGGTACTGAAGCAATTCATGTTGTTGTTCACAAAGCTATGAATTTATCAGAATATCTGTAAAATCATTTAGTGGTTCCAGAATGTCTTTGGTTTCATTGGGCCTTCACACCTCTCGTATTTAATTCCAGAATTTCATTTTTGTTAACCGGTTTATTTGAAAGATTACTTCCAACACTTTAATATGTGCTCAACTTGAAATAATCATCCTACAATTTTCATTTAACACCTGTTGATATATATATATTGTAGGCTTTCTGTAATGAATCTTGTAATTCGCATGGTTACTTCCATACATAATTATATATTAGGTACTTTCATATATAGATATCTCCTATTAAGAATATAACTATTTATCATGTACATGAAAGGAATCTCAATTAATTACTATATTTATGTGTATACATTTGCCTACAGGAATGTAATCATATGCCTAGATATATGTATCTACATTATTCGGTTTCCATTTACATTCCTTCCATAGATAGTTTTAATCTAGAAATACAATTTAGTTGTGAGGTTTTCACCTACAGTTTTATCTTATTACAACAGTAATCTAACCCATGGAAACTATTCTTTCAGAAACTTGACTAGGCATATTGTTTCAACTAGTATATCTACGAAAATTAGCATTCACTCAACAATAAGATACAACAAAGATAAATCATTGAAAACTAGATTGGAGACATTCTGTCAGTATTTAAGTTCCATAACATTCAATTCGACCTTCTCTCCATAGTATGATTTCTATTTAGAATTAATAGGTGCATTCTATCAGTTATTTAACCATATAATATTCAACCAAAGAAGGAATAGGATAACATATTTGAACTAGTTCGTTGAAAGACAAAGGAAACAACCATGACCCTCCCAACCTTAGAACAGAACAACCAAGGTCACCTGCTCCAATTCACCCCCTAGCCTGACCATGAATCCATGAGGTAAAACCTAGAACTCTACCTCAACAATAATTCTTTAGTCTCAACAACTTCTCCTTACCTCACACTTAGAAATCAATGTTCATAACAACAAGAGATCAATAATTTTGCCCATCATACTAGGAAATGTTTGGCCTCCTCACATATGCTATATATCCAAAAAAAAATGCCTAGGTCTTTTTTTCCCTTGGGAATTTTTGCATCTTTCCAAATCCCTAATTTTCAAGGGCTGCAAATGGATAAATTCCTAATTTTCCACTTGTGACAATCAGCCCTGAAGTAGTTCCAACATGTTCCCCACTCATGGAGTCATGGTGAGTTGATTTCAATATGGTTGTTCCATTTGTCCTCCAGCAATAATTATAAAATATTTTGTTTCATACAAGTGTCATAGTCAAGTAGCTAGTTGGGTCAAATCTGATCTCTTCTCAATAGTCGTAATCATTAATTACAATCAACTAAATTCAAAATTTGGAATTTCCATAAATGGAAAAAATTTTCCAATTTCAAATTTGTCAAAAATGGAAAATAATTTCCTAAGAAATTTCCACTTAAAAATAATTTATTTTTTGGGATGTCACATCCTTTCCCCCTTCAATAAAACACTATCCTCATTGTTTTTTCCTTTCTTGGAACATGGTTGGATGAAATTTCTACAAATCTCCCTCTAACTCCTAAGTGGCCTCCTCCGGGCTAAAGTGCTTCCATTGCACCTTTATTTGAGCGATAGCTCTGTTCCGAAGTGTTTTTTCTGTTTGGTCCAGAATATGTAGAGGTTCCACCTAGAACTCGCCTTATGGTTCCACCTGCACCAAGTTCCAATCGATCATATGAGTAGGGTCATGAACATAATTATTTAACAAATAAACATGAAATACATTATGAATTTTTAGATTGATGGGAAGTGCAAGTTGGTATGCTACGGGTCCAATTCGAGCTAGTATCTCGAAGGGCCCACAAAACCTGGGTGCCAACTTGGCATAGTTCCCTAGTTTTAGTGAACTTTTTTTGGCTTTGACTTTTAAGTAAACATGGTATCCCACTTGAAACTCCAAGTGTCTTCTTTTTTGGTCCACATAACTCTTCTGTCTGTCTTGTTCTTCTTTTAAGTTATGGTGTACCTTTCTTACTGTACTCTCCATTCCCTAGAGGATTTCTAGTCCAACCATGAGTCTTCCAACTGGGTTATCTCAGCTAATTAGATTTGTACACTTTTTGTTGTACAGTACCTTGAAGGGGATCATTTTAGCTGAAGTTTGGTACCCATTATTGTATGAAAATTATACCAAGTGTAGGTAATCTTCCCACTTGGTTTTTTTCTTACGTACATGCGGAGCATATCTTCTACGATTTGGTTTGTTCGTTCAATCTATCCATCCATTTGTGGATGATAACTCATGATGAAATTCAAGTTAGTATTTAGCCCTGCAAACAATTGTTTCCAAAAAGAAGATGTAAATTTTACGTCTCTATCCAAAATAACCATTTCAGAAATACCATGCAGCCTAAAAATTTCTTTCATGAATATTTCAATAATGTTAATATCTTTAAAAGTAGACTTTATAGGAATAAAGTTTGCAAACTTACTGAGTTTATTGATTACCATCAAAATAGAATCATTACGTTTCTGATTTCTAGGAAAACCTATAATGAAGTCCATCGATATAGTCTTCCCTTTCCATTCCAACACAGGTAAGGGATGAAACAAGTTTGTTGGATTCTAGTGTTTGGATTTTACCTGCTGACAATCCTGACACTTAGCTAAGTATTCTTCTATTTCTCCCTTCATATTAGGCCAATAAAATAACTTTCTTAGTGATGTTATCATTTTTTGGTATCCCGGATGACCAGAATATGGTTTCCTATGCACTTCATCCAAAACTATTTACTTTAATTCTTTCGAATATGATATGTATATTCTGTTTCTAAACCGTAGTAAACCATTCTTGTCCAATCTCAGGTCTTTTCTGTCTGAATTTTCTGTAATGTTTTTTAATTCTACCACTATCTTAGTGTAATATTTGTCGTTATTACCCTCAGTCTTTATCCTTTGTTCAAGATCGCTTTCTATCCTGCTAATGTTTATTTCAAACAATCCATGAACTCTTCTGCTCAAAACATCAACTACCTTGTTTTCCTTACCTTAGATATGTCTTACCTCAAAGTCAAATTCACTCAATAAGGTTATCCATATTGCTTATCTTGCATTAAGGTTCAACTAACTAAACAAAAATTTCACACCACTGTTTTCAGTCAATACCAAAAACTTTCTGCCCATTATGTAGTGCCTCCACATTTTTAAGGCCTGTATTATAGTTGTCAACTCTAAGTCATAAGTGAGGTAGTTCCATTCATGTTCCTTTAGTTTTTGGGAATCATAAAAAATTACATGTCCTTCTTGAGTTAGGACACCACCTAGTCCTTATTTACTTGTGTCTACATAGATGGTGAAGTCTTTGTTTGCATCTTCTATGTTTAAAATGGGTGCAGTTGTTAGCAATTCCTTTAATTTATTAAAACTGTCATGACACTTGTGTGGCCAGTTAAACTGGGTCCCCTTCTTTTGTAACGATGTGATAGGGTAAGCAATTTTGGAAAATCATCTATAAATATATGGTAATATCCGGTGATTCCCATGAATGATCAGATGTATGCTACATCCTTAGGTACCAACAATTCCATGATTACCCTTATTTTCTCATGATCCACTGAAATTCGTTCTACAAATATTACATGTCCTAAGTATTGTATTTTCTTCTAATAAAAATCACACTTACCGAATTTAGCATATAGTTTGTGCTTCCTTAAAGTTTTCATAATTATTGTTAAGCGTTCTTTGTGTTCTTCTTCTATTTTAGAATATACTAGAATATCATCAATAAATACCAAGACAAATTTGTCCAAGTACTAATTGAAAATATTGTTCATTAAACACATAAACGTGTCTCGCGCATTAGTGAGTCTGAAAGGCATAACTACAAATTTGTAATGTCCATATCCTGTTCAAAAAGTTGTTTTGCTTATGTCCTCATCTTTAATCCTAACTTGGTGATAACCAGATCGTAAATCCAACTTTGAAAAGATCTATGCCCCACCTACTTGATTGAACAAATCATTTATCCTAGTTAAGGGGTACTTGTTCTTAATAGTCATTTTTTTAATTGTCTATAATTGACACATAATCTTAAAGTTTTGTATTTCTTTTTCACAAAGAGGACTGGTGCTCCCCATGGTGAAACACTCGGTCTGGTATATTATTTTTTCAATAATTCTCGTAGTTGAATTTTTAGTTCGGTTAATTCTAGAAAACTCATTTGGTAAGGTTCTTTTCAGATAGGGTTTGAAGTAGGTAGAAGGTCGATAGAAAATTCTATCTCCCTCCATGGGGATAGTTCTGGTATCTCATCCATAAACGCATCTCTAAAATCATGTAAAATAGAAAAATCCTCCAAGTTGGGTTTATTTTCTTTTTCTAACAGGTTTGTTACTTGGATGGCATAAAATTGACAACCCTTTCTCATGCATTTATTGAATTTCATTGCTGAAATTTTTCTAACTGAGACTAGTTTTTGTATACCTTGAACTATCCTAGTGGTGTCATTTTTGTCTTTATACTTAAGTTATTTCTCATAACAATCTAGAATTGCCTTATGTTTTTCTAACAAATCCATCCTGATAATTACATCATAAGATCCTAACGGTAGAATGTTCAGGTTTGTATTTATGTTTTGACTGCCTAAGCTGAACTCATAATCAGAAATAAAGTCTACAAATTTTCTTTTCTTTCCCGTTGCTAGTTGTACTAGCCAAGACTTTTTGTGTCTTGTTTTCTTAATTCTATTTGACACCACTATACCAAGACTGATATAATGTATGGTATCTCCAAGATCAATTAAAATAGAAATACGACTGTTATTGATTTTACCTTCAATTTCCACCACAACGGACTGGTGGTCAGCTTGACGACTATCCACGACTGCATTGATCCGGTGTAAGCTTCTACCTACATCCCCTACTTTAGAAGCTTCCTGTAAATTGTGAAAATTAGTTATGTTTGTTTAAATCAGACATTGACAGTTCCTCCTTAGATGAGCTTCTCCACATTCCAAGCATTTTAACGGTTCATGGTGGTTGTCCCAAAACGTATTTGTTCTCAGACTTACTGGTTTACCACCTCCTTGCGTGTTTGGATTGTTGGAGTGAAAATATGTTGGCATGTTTTTTAGACAAAGGCAGAGTATGTGTGTTTGTCATTGATGGTGCATGTTAGTCATTGATGGCGAAGATCAACATGATCAGTAGCATAGCGATAATGTAAATATCACCGGTGTAAGCTCAGAAGGAGGAAAATAGTCAAAGCATGACAAAGGTTTCATTTCAGAGTTTCGCAGATCAGGAAATCCAAAGGAAAGAGGTTCAAACTCATGATATGTGACATCGCAATAAGATCTTGACTGTTGATTCAAGTTGGTTCCATAGGACACATGGTGAAAGATCATCGTTTCGCTAACTCGAACGTCAAAGGAGCAGAGTTCTCATTTGATTGGCGAGTGGTCATATCTCAAGGTCACATAGTCAAAGGCTTAAGGGAAGGAGATAATTGCTAAGTTCCATCTCCACATTCACAACTTGGAGTATCGAGACTCTTCATCATAGGAATTGCGATATGCGAGATCACGAAAAGACTTGGACCGTCAAATAACAAAGGATAGTTGACCATTGATCAGGCATGAAGAAGGCTCATGAAGTGGCGAAATCGCGATAATATCTGGATCGTTGATCCAAGAGGGGCACGTGGTGATACATCAGAGCACAACAGAATACCCGAAATGTGAAAGTGTGAAATGCGTTTTTGAATAAGGTTGTGGTCATAGTCAGTGGTTACATCTGTAGAAGATGGAAGAAGAAGCTAGTGGTGTTAAGCTCCATCTCGGAGTCTCAGTGATCGCGACTTGGAGCATCAATACCCTTCATCACAGGAATTGTGATATGCAAGATCACGATGAGATATGGACCATCAGATCATCAGAGATCTTGATCGTTGATCAAGCCCGATGAAGTTTATAATTTTTTGAAATACGAAGCACCTTTTGGCACAACCTGTGGTCACCACCAGTGGTCACGTGAGGGGAAGAAGCTAGCGGTGCTAAGCTCCATATTGGAGTCTTGATGATCATGACTTGGAGTGTTGAGATCCTTTATCAAAGGAATGCCAAGATGAAAGATCACAAAATTCAAATTCTATTTAGCGCTCGGCCACAGCCAGTGGGCATATGGGATAAACACGAAACCTTTCCAATTTAATCCAATGGTGCAGAAGAATTTGAATATGATCGGAGTTCTACTGTTGCACTTCAAAGTTAATTAATTAGTTATGATTCAGTTAGCAAAATTGACTCATGATTCTTGATCGGTTGGTGATTCAGTTGCTGAGGTGTTTTTGCCCAAGAAGATTCGAGGTGTAACTGATGAGGCATGTGTGAATAAAAGGAGATATGAAGTGATTGTGTAAGGTTGGTTGTTCTAACCGGAAAAAATGTGATGAACTGTAAGAAGAGAAAAATTAGAGGTTGCAGAGCTTGAGATAAAACTTAGAGATGAGTAACAGTTGTTGAACAGACAGAAGAAAGAGAAGAATAGTAGAATAGCATGAAGCAGAGAAGAATTGCAAAACAATTTTTGAAGTAGAGAAGAATTGCAGAAGAGAAAAGAAGGGTTAATAATTGAGACACCTGTATTGTTTTTTTTTCAATCACTTATTTATAACCAGGGAGGTAGGGTGGTGCTAGGGAGGACTGTGGTCCTCTGATATTCAAGTTGGTGCTGGAATATTGGGAGTTGTAGCTTCCATCTAGTTGTGGCTAGAAAAACAAGGTGGTAGGGTGGTGCTTGGGAAAACACGAATTTTTCTATATGAAAGTTGGTGCTTGTATAAGTGGAAGTACGTTCTTCCATCCAATCGGTGCTGGAACACTTAGGGAGTTGGTGCTTCCTTCTAGTGGGTGCTAGAGAAGCCAGAGAGTTGGTGCTCTCAAACAAGTTGGAGCTTATAAAACAGAGGTAGTAGCCTCACTTTGAGTTGGTGCTCAACCATAGATGATGTATAGAACTTAAAAGACTGCCTATCATTTTGAAGAAGAAGAGGTTTTCTCCCTTTATGGGTTTCCTCGTGAAAATCCGTCTCTGTGTATACCTTATGTGTGATTGATGCTCATTATTTATGGTGTCCATATGATGTATAATATTGATGGTCACTTGATGAAATATTAAAATTGGTTTAATAGACTTAATATT
>JZKD02S1944126.1:147581-176075 GCA_000966675.3 Picea glauca | reverse complement strand
ATAATCATGTCATAAATGTCGACATCAAATCATCAAATCAAATGAAACATCATAATAAACATATCAACCCAAAAGCACACTCCCTGACTCAGTCCGGAGTCCAAGGGGGTTCTACTAATGCCTCTGCATCCTCAAGTTCAAAAACCCTATACACTCAACAAAACTCAGTCAATAGCACCCGTCTACATCAAATGGTAACACATCATGTCATCTATCAATCACATCATAATCAAATATAAAAGGTCTAACATAAAAAGGGTCTGGATCACTTGCGAGCAAGTGTCCTCAAATAATAAGTGTTCTCAGTGCGCCAGAGCAGGATGTTACAGAATGAGTTTCAATTGTTTCTCTAATTGAGCCAGAGAATTTCTTGCAAGGAGTGCAGTCGAATTGTCCGCAAGGAGTGCGTTGACAGAAGGATTCAATTATATATATCTTTTGTTGTCATTTCTTCGAAGGTGCAATTAGGCACAGTTCTGTGCAAGGAGTGCGCAGGCCAAGGAAAATCCTCAGGATTGCGAACCTGAGCAAAGTTCTCAAAGATTTCTACTGCAGGAGTGCGTAGGGTCAATTTCCTTCAACACTTAGACATTGGTGAAGATTTGTCGCAAGGAGTGCATGCAAGAAGTTCATAGAAGGACTTGAGGAATCGAGAACAAGCTCAAGAGAAGTAGGCCTTCGAATTCACTGAAGGATAAGTGCAGGGAAGCTGCTATTGAAAGCTGCAGGAGCATCGCAGGTTGGCGAGCAGGGAAATAAGTCTTCAAGGAGGAAGTACTTGGTTCATTCCATGGGAATCCATTAGAGAAAAAGGACGTTCAAAATGCCTTGAGGAGGTTTCACGAAACTTCGTGGATCGTCAGATCTCACGGAGGTGCAGGGAGATTATGATGAGGACACCTGAGTGTTTGAAACTCAGGAGGGAGAAGAGCCGTCGATCTGAGGCAGAAGGAACCGTTGGATATGTGTGTGATGTCACATATCGGGTAATCGCAAGTTGAAGTTCCAAGAGATTGCAACAAATATCACAATATTGCGAGTAGTGATATCCCGATAGGATCAAAACCGTTCATTGTGAAGGACGCGTGTTAGGAGATCCCAAGGAGTTGGGGCTCGGCACATCGAAGTTTCCAGAGGTAAGAAACTCTTGCATGTTGGAATCGTGATTCGCAATATCCTGACGGAAGGGTCATGTGGGCCACACCCAGAGTTAGTGGGAGAGAGGTGGCAGAATATTGGGGATCGGGAAAAGGGAAGTCCCGAGTCCTTTGACATCAGGGTTCGCGATCCAACGAATCCAAAACTCCCGACAGGATCAACAAAAGGTGGAAGGCTCTATCCACACGTGTGCATCGGAGTATCGACACATCGGGGATCGGGGGTTGGAGATTCCATTAGTTAACATCGCGAGTAGCGATTCCCTGATAGGGAGAAATCCGATAACAGAAGGGGAGAACATCAATGATTGACCCATATCAGGTTTCGGGGAATTGTGAAGCATAAGGTACGCGAACATAGAATTTGTGAAATCAATAATTACGATTTTCTGACCGTTAAGGAAGATCATTGAAGAGTCGTTGTGGGTGAATAATTCCCAATAGGGAATTAGAAGAAAATTCTAGTTCTTCAGGCCGAAGAGAAAGAAGGTCCTGAGGGAGCGGACGTGCCAGTGAGGTCACGACTGCGTCAGGTTTGGTATTAGATTGAGAATACTTATTTTCTTTCTATAGCGGAGAAAGAGATGTCGCCATGCCACCCAGAAGAGAAAGAAAATCACCTGGTCCAGAGGACAAGGAGGTATGAAAAAAGAGGTAGGCCAGCAAGAAATCCAAAAATGGAGAGACATATAAGAGATCTTTGAGCAAGGCTTGAGGAGATGGAAACAACTCAAAGACACACAGCTAGTGCAGGGGATCTGAGTGATTCTGAGGATGAAATTGAAGGTGAACACAAGGAGGAAGTTGTAGCCGAGGATGCATCAACTGAGCGGTTGATAAAAGCTATCACCAGAATGGGTGCGAAGGCGAAGATGGACATTCCAGTCTATGAGGGGAATCTGAATGGAGAAGAGCTACTGGATTGGATTAGAGATCTTGACACCTACTTCAATTATGAATATATCTAAGAGGATAATAAGTTCAAGCATGTTGTCATGCACTTGAAAGGACATGCAACATTGTGGTGGGACAAGCTACAAGCTGACAGATGATGCAAAGGAAAGAAGAATATCAAGAGTTGGGATCAGATGATTGCGAAGATGAAGGCAAAGTTCATCCCAAGGGACTATCAAATTACTCTATTCAAGAGGATGCAGAACCTGAGACAGAAGCTAATGACAGTGAAATAATACACTGAGGAATTCTACAAGTTGAACATCAGAGAAGGTCATTGGGAGAGCGATGATGAGAAGGTTACCAGATATCTGAATGGTCTGAGATACGATATTCAGGATGAATTGAGTATGGTTACCATCATGACGGTGGAGAATTCTTATTAGATGGCTCTGAAAGCAGAGGAGAAGCTGAGCCATAAGAAAGGTCAGTGAGGGCAAGGCAGAAGTCAGCCCAGAGGCAAGGCAGTTGCCCAAGACAAATACCAGAAGCCCAAGGAGGAATGGAAGAAACCTCAGGGTAAAGTTAAAAGAGGTGGGACCTCACAGCGAGGACCACATGTTGAACATAGAGGACAACATACAGAGCATAAAGGAGATTATGCTGATGCAAACACTTTTCCTTGTACCAGAGGTAGAGGAAGAGGCCGAGGTGGATTAATCACATGTTTCACATGTGGAAAGAATGGACATAGGTCATTCAAGTGTCCAGAGAAAAATAAAGACGGTGGGGAATCTCACATCTCAGAAGCGCAGAAGCGGGATGTTGAGACCGAAGATATAGAAGGCAGAAGGTCACTGATGATGCGTAAAGCTCTCTTAACACTTGGGAAAGAGGTGGAGGACTCAGCTCAGAGGACCAGACTATTCAAGACAACTTGCAAGACCAAGGATTGGGTATGCAAGGTTATTGTTGATAGTGGTAGTATAGATAATCTCATTTCGACCGAGATGGTGGAGAAGTTAGAGCTGGAGACGATTGATCATCTGAGTCCATACAAAGTTTCATGGCTATAGAAGGGACATCAGGTGAGTTTCACTAAATAGTGTTTAGTTGAATTCAAGATAGGTGGATATAATGATAGAGTACTCTGTGATGTCATTCCTATGGATGTATGCAATTTATTGCTGGGTAGACCATGGCAATATGACAGAAATGTGGTTCATGATGGGAGGATGAACACATATACCCTGGAGAAGGACAGGAGGACACATAGATTGCTTCTGATAAAGGATAAGGAGGTGAAACCGGAAGTAAGCAACACAATAATTCTCATGAGGGGGAAGGAAATTCTCACAGAGATGGAGAAGAAAGAAGATCCACAATTCTTTGTGGTCAGAAAGCCGAGAATTGTTATGACTAGCACAAGAGTGGATGATCTACCAGATGATATTTAGGAACTACTGGAAGAGTTCGCTGACATCGTGGTGGACGAATTACCTCATTCATTGCCACCAATGAGAAGTGTGATTCATCACATAGACCTCATACCAGGATCTTGTTTACCGAATAAGGCCGCGTACAGGTTGACGCCGCAAGAAAATGAAGAAGTCAAGAGGCAGGTCCAGGATTTGTTGGATAAAGGGTTAGTCAGAGAAAGTTTAAGCCTGTGTGTCGTTCCAATGGTACTGAGTCCAAAGAAGGATGGAGGATGGATAATGTGTACCGAATCAAGAGCGATCAACAAGATAACCATCAGGTACAGGTTTCCACGGCCGCGAATGGATGATTTGATGGATTGCCTGAGTGGGGCAAAGTATTTTTCAAAAATTGATCTGAAAAGTGGATACCACCAGATTCGCATGAGGGAAGGAGATGAGTGGAAGACAACCTTCAAAACTAACGAAGGTCTGTATGAATGGCTGGTCATGCCATTTGTCTTGGCGAATGTGCCAAGTACTTTTATGATATTGATGAATGAAGTCCTGAGGGAATTCATCAGGAAGTTTGTCGTCGTATATCTGGATGATATACTAATCTTCAGCAAGATGAAGGCTGAACATTTGAAACATTTAGCCATTGTGATGAGGAAGCTACAACAGGAGAAGCTGTTGATTAATATGTAGAAATCCTCATTTATGAAGACAGAGCTCATTTACTTGGGTTTTGTTATTTCGACGAATGAGTTGAGGATGGATCCGGATAAGGTAGAAGTGATCAAGAATTGGCCATCACCAAGAAATATTTTCGAGGTGAGAATTTTTCATGGTTTGGCTAGTTTCTACCGAAAATTCATCTGGAATTTCAGTGGAATTAGCACAGCAATGATGGACACAGTGAAGAAGCGGCATAAGTATTTTCACTGGACAGTAGAGGCTGAAAATAGCTTCAATTTGTTGAAGCGGAAGATCACGAAACAACCAGTTTTGGTGTTGCCGGATTTCTAGAAGACATTTCAGGTGAAATTTGATGCAAGTGGGTATGCCATAGGAGCGGTCCTGAGTTAGAAAGACAGACCAGTGGCATATTTCAGTGAGAAGGTAGATGAAGAAAAACTGAAATACTCCACATATGATAAAGAATTTTATGCTATCATACAAGCATTGAAGAAGTGGAGGCATTACTTGATCCCAAAAGAATTTGTTTTGTACAGTGATAATCATGCATTACAGTTTGTGACTCAACAGGAGAAGTTGAACTAGAAACATGCTAAATGGGTAGAGTATATGCAGAATTTCACATTTGTGATTAAGCACATTTGAGGAACTACTAACAAAGTGGTTGATGCTTTGAGCAGGAAGTGTTTGTTGTTGTAGGAGTTCCGAGTCAAAACATTGGGGTTTGGAAATCTTAGGGACATGTATGCAGGAGATGCAGATTTTGGAGAAGCATATGAAGTAGCTGAGAATCTAGTTCTCGGATATAGAAGACCTTGGATAGATTATATGATCCAGGAAGTATTTTTGTTCAAAAGTAATCAATTATGTATTCCGAATTGCTCCATGAGGGAGAACTTGTTGAAGGAGAAACACAGCGGAGGCTTAGCAGGACATTTTGGCCATGGAAAAACATTCGCGAAGTTGAATGAGTCATATTTTTGGCCGGGGATGCGAGAATATGTCAAGAAGTTTGTTGACAGATGCAGAGTTTTCTAGCATTCGAAGGGGAGGAAGTAGAATGCAGGTTTTTATCAGCCATTACCCATACCAAAAAGGCCATGGGAGGCGATCAACATGAATTTTGTATTGGGTTTACCAAGGACCCAAAGAGGTGTTGATTCCATCTTTGTGGTGGTGGAAAGGTTTTCAAAGATGGCACATTTTATCCCATGCCAGAAGACCAGTGATGCGACTCACATCACAAATTTGTTTTTCAAGGAGGTCATTTGACTCCATGGATTGCCGAGAAGCATAGTCTCGGACAGAGACACAAAATTCATAGGGAATTTTTGGAGGACCTTATGGAAGAAGCTAGGAACTAACTTGGCATTTAGTTTTGCTTATCATCCTAAGATGGAGGGACAAATAGAGGTGGTCAACAGAAGTCTGGGAGACTTACTGAGAAGCTTGGTGACAGAGCACCATAGCAGCTGGGATCAGATATTACCACAGGCAGAGTTTGCATACAATGATTCAGTGAATCAGAGTACAGGTAAAAGTTGTATATGGGATACAGCTGAGAGGAGTTTCTAAACTCAGGGAGTCAAAACAAACTGCTACTAGCAGCGCTAGTGCAAAAGAATTCACTGAGGCGATGAAAGAACTTCACAGCAAGGTGAAGCAGCGACTGATAGATTCAATTCAAGAGTATAAGCACAGAGCAGATCAACATCGGAGACAACCTCAGTTTGAAGTTGGTGATTTAGTTCTGGCACACTTGAGGAAGGAAAGGTTCCCAAGGGGAACATACAACAAGCTCAAGATGAAGAAAATCGGGCCATGTAAGGTCCTGAGGAAATTCAGAGAAAATGCTTATGAGATCGAGTTGCCGGATGGAATCGGGATATTATCGACATTCAATGTCTCAGAATTATATCCATATAAGGCTGAGGAAGCAGGAGCTGGAAGTGATGAACAACCAGAATTCTAGTGGTAGAAGCAGATGCCGATTGCAGAAAAGCCACAGATGGAATGCATACTAGACAAGCGAGTAGGTAAGAAGACCAGGAGAAAAGAATACTATGAGTACCTGGTCAAGTGGAAGAATCATCTAGTGGAAGATGCCAACTGGGAGAGGGAAGAAGATATACAGAAGCATGGACAGACCGTTCAGGAGCTCATGGACAGGAGCCCATAAAATTTTTTCAAGCTGGGGAGTATGATGCAGGAGAATCGCCAGCACATCAAGCGAGCCAGCGCGAAGGTAAGAGACAGCTGGATAGGCCAGCACGAAATTTTGAAAACACTTTGGGAATTGTTTCACAAGATCTTAATGAGTCATTTAAGAAATGGCGCACTTGTATATTGTATTGGACCTTGATCCTTAATCTCTCGTCCTTAGGGAGATAGATGACATTTATTTTAGTTAATGCTTGTAGATAGGATTTTTAATTCTAGATTTGATAGTTTAGAGTCCAAGAGGGAAAACGGATATAGACACCCTCATTGTATCAGTGTAACATATTGAAAATAGGAGAAAGAAGAGAAGAGCATGTAGAGAATTGTATGAAGAATGCCCATGTACAGATATTGAATTAATAGAAGAAAGCTTTAATTCAGTTTCATGGTTTTGTGTTGTTTCTCTGTGTATTGATATTATGCTCATGGACGTTTTGCTTCCTTTCATACATTGATTTTATATGTTGTGTATGTGATTTCATGGTTGAAATGAAGTCTAAGAGGGTGAGTGAATGAGTTTCAATTGTTTCTCTAATTGAGCTAGAGAATTTCCTGCAAGGAGTGCAGTTGAATTGAACGCAAGGAGTGCGTTGACAGAAGGGTTCAATTAGAGATAGCTTTTGTTCTCATTTCTTCGAAGGTACAGTTAGGCACAGTTCCATGCAAGGAGTGCACAGGCCAAGGAAAATCCTCAGGGTTGCGAACCTGAGCAAAGTTCTCAAAGATTTCTGCTGCAGGAGTGCACAGGGTCCATTTCCTTCAACACTTAGACGTTGGTGAAGATTTTCCACAAGGAGTGCACACAAGAAGTTTGTAGAAGGAATTGAGGAATCGAGAAAAAGATTAGGAGAAGTAGGCCTTCGAATTCACCGAAGGATAATCGCAGGGAAGCTACTATTGAAAGTTGCAGGAGCATCGTAGGTTGGCGAGGTGGGAAATAAGTCTTCGAGGAGGAAGTACTTGGTTCATTCCATGGGAATCCATTAGAGAAAACAGACGGTCGAAATCCCTTGAGGAGGTTTCCTGAAACTTCGTGGATTTTCAGATATCATGGAGGTGCAGGGAGATTACGACGAGGACACCCGAGTGTTTGAGACTCAGGAGGGAGCAGAGCTGTTGATCCGAGGTAGAAGGAACCGTTGGATCTACGGGTGATGTCGCATATCGAGTAATCGCGAGTTGAAGTTCCAAGAGATTGCAACAAATATCGCGATATCATGAGTAGTGATATCCCAATAGGATCGAAACCATTAATTGTGAAGGAAACGTGTCAGGAGATCCCTAGGAGTCGGGGCTCAGCACATCAGAGTTTCCGAAGGTAAGAAACTCTTACATGTTGGAATCGCGATACGCGATATCCCGACAGAAGGGTCATGTGGGCCACACCCGGAGTTAGTGGGAGACAGGTTGCGGAATATCGGGGATCGGGAAAAGGGAAGTCCCAAGTCCTTTGACATTAGGATTCATGATCTTGCGAATCCCAAAATCCTGACAGAATCGACGAAAGGTGGAAGGCTCTATCCACACGTGTGCATCGATGTATAGACACATCGAGGATCTGGGGTTAGAGATTCCATTAGTTAACATCATGAGTAGTGATTCCCTGATAGGGAGAACTCTGATAACAGAAGGGGATAAAGTCAAGGATTGACCCATATCGGGTTTTGGGGTATCGTGAAGCATAAGGTACGCGAACATAGAATTCGAAAAATCGTGAATTCCGATTTTCTGATCGTTAAGGGAGATCATTGAAGAGTCGTTGTGGGTGAATAATTCTGAATAGAGAATTAGAAGAACATTTGAGTTCTTCGGGCCGAAGAGAAAGAAGGTCCTGAGGGAGCGGACGTGCCAGTGAGGGCGCGACTGTGTCATAATAGTAATGGTTTGATAATTTTACATAGACAAAAATATGTTTTGAGTAATTAATTTGGCCCTGTTCAAGGTCCAAGTGTTGTAACCTTTTCTCTAATAACATATGTAATGTACCTCAAATTTACCATAAAAAAAAAATTCTATGGATCATTAATTCCCAATTTTGGTTTATACGTTTGTTTGTAAAAGGAGGAGATCCTCATTCCTGTTATAAATCTTTGTGGTGTAACTTAAGTTCTTCCTACCACATGATGCTATAACCACACCATTCTAACTTACTTTGGATAGAAAAGTGATATGGATAAATCACCAAGGGTTCTAGTAATTCTCTTTACCCTCCATCCTACTCACCTATATACATAGATCTATCAATATAGTGGTTAGACTTAGGACTTATATTCCTAATCTATATTTAACATGAGGTTCCTAAGTTTTCACTCAAGCGTATTTAATTTGTCCTTGAAATACAATTTTATTCCCATCTATATAGTCACGGGATCGGGCTTAGTAACATGCGCTTGGCATTAATACAGAGTCCCAATCATTAAATGGGCTCCTTTAACTTATGAATCATGGTTAGTGATGTTCCAGTCTACTTACCTAAAGGGGTTTGACTAACAAGGTCTCATATTAGTTCTCATTAACTCCGACTTAACTAAAGGATGTTCCAATGAAGTCTTACCTTGATTGATATGCTAACTACAATCATGTAGTTGAAGTGAATGAGATTCCAACCCGTCGAGTCCAGGAGGGGTTTATTAATTTCATGAAATTATTGATGTGGAAGCAGTGGTCTACTGTCAGAAGGAGTTAAGAATTTGTAACTACCATTTTAATTCCAATCCTGTGTGTGCGAGTTATGATGCTTTCACTTGGATTTACATCCAATCGAGTCACACCAACTCTTCCCTCATCACATGGATAGAAAATCCTTCATACCCTTAGCATTTACACTGTGTAATCAAGGGTCCTTGTAGGGTTTAATGTGTTTACTGTTTTCACTATGATTCTATCGAAAGACTCTCTGTATTATTTTCTCAGTATAGGATACTGTCAACATTGGAGGTAAATACCTAGTGTAACCGACAGCATGGTCTGAATTCCCTGGTAAGTCTATTTTTTTAACATTTTAATATGGTTGAATAATAAGGTGGCTCTTCGGAAAATCGTTATAATGAAATCACTATTCGTTCTGTCACTCCTGTTATACATTTTATTTACGTTAAAAATTCCCTTTATCATTACTTCTCTATAATTCTTTTGGGTTTGTTTCCATTCCCAGAGAGTGGTATTATTCAGACATTTCTTCCTTAATCTCTCTGAAAATATCGACATTCCTCCTCTTGTTTAGAGAAAAATTCATCCATATCGTTTTTGTCTATACTTCCATTCCTAGGGTTTCATAACTTCCTGTTATCGTTACTCCTTACAATCCCTCTATTATCATAAGTCGAGGTCTGATATTGAATCTCCGTGATACTGTGCAAGAATTTTCTTTTGGAAAAGAATGGTCCCACTATGGAAAGCATAATACATTGTATTTTCTTTCTTTTCTCTGCAAGGGGTGAATCCATACTTCTATAGTTTCATCAAGTTTTAGTTGGTTCCTACACATATGCTTCTTTCTTTATGTCTAATACATTTCTGTCTGGTGTCATAAAAATGTGACCTCTGCGATTTTGAACAGTTCGTTAGTGATAACCTATGGTATATAAAGTCTTTTGAGCTTGTAGAAATTATTGTCATATTCGTAGTCTACACCATTTCGATTCAGTAGGAGGATATCTTTATATTTATTGTTGATTTATAAGTAATCTCTGCAATTTGGTTCTGGAAGGGTTTAAACTCAACAGTTAGGTATAGTATTTGTTATGCGTGAAACGTTTATACTATGTCTTCGCACAACATGTCCTATACAAGTTGTGTGTTAAAAGAAAACTAATATTGTTGATTGTTTCATTTCATAAGTAATGGATTTGAGTTTTTTTACCAACGCTAATGATGGGGCTATGTTGATGCGAGGGTGCCCATCAGGGAGTCACTGGACCATCCTCCCTCAGAACAAATGCCTATCCAGCAAGAATGAAACAAAGGAAGGACACAAGTATGAATGTCATAAGTTGAGTGCCACTCTGGAATACTCTGTTACTATTATTTATTATTTATCATTATGGAAAACCATGCTATTTGTTTCCTTTTATTTCAATACTATCAGGCTATTACAGGTACTGAAGCGATTCATGTTGTTGTTCGCAAAGCTATGAATTTATTATAATATCTATAAAATCATTTAGTGGTTCCAGAATGTCTTTGGTTTCATTGGGCCTTCACACCTCTCATATTTAATTCTAGAATTTCGTTTGTGTTAACCAGTTTATTCCAAAGATTACTTCTAACACTTTAATATTTTCTCAACTTGACCTAATCGTCCTACAAATTTCATTTAACACTTGTTGATATATATATATATATATATATATATATATATATATATATATAGATATATAGATAGATAGATAGATAGATAGATATATAGATAGATAGATAGATAGATAGATAGATAGATAGAGTAGGATTTATGTAATGAATCTTGTAATTGGCATGGTTACTTCCATAAATAATTATATATTAGGTAATAGCATATATAGATATCTGTTATTAAAATTATAACTATTTAGCATTTATTATAATTAATTACTATATTTATGTGTATACATTTACCTACAGGAATGTAAGCATACGCCTAGATATATGTATCTACATTATTCAGTTTCCATTTACATTACGTCCATAGATAGTTTTAATCTGCAAATACAATTTAGTTGTAAGGTTTTCACCTATAGTTTTATCTCATTACAACAGTAATCTAACCCACATAATCTATTCTTCCAGAAACTTGACCAAGCATATTCTTTCAACTAGTATATCTACGGAAATTAGCATTCACTCAACAATAAGATACAATAGAGATAAATCATTCAGAACTAGATTTGAGACATTCTATCAGTCTTTAAGTTCCATAACATTCAATTTGATCTTTCATCCATAGTATGATTTCTATTCAAAATTAATAGGTGCATTTTATCAGTTATTTAGCCATATAATATTCAACCAGAGAAGGAATAGGATAACATATTTGAACCAGTTCCCTGAAATACAAAGGGAACAACCAAGTTCCTCCCAACCTTAGAATGGAACAACCAAAGTCACTTGTTCCAATTCACCCCCTAGCCTGACTATGAATCCATGAGGGCAAACCCATAACTCTACCTCAACAATAATACTTTAGTCTCAACAACTTATCCTTGCCTCACACTTAGAAATCAATGTTCATAACAACAAGAGATCAATAATTTCTCCCAACATACTAGGCAACGTCCTGCCTCCTCACATATGTTATATATCCAAAACAAAAATGCCTAGTTCTTTTTCCCCTTGGGAATTTTTGCAGCTTTCCAAATCCCTGATTTTTAGGTGCTGGAAATTGCCAAATTCCGGATTTTCGACTTGTAACAATCATCCCTAAAGTATTTCCAACATGTTCCCCACTCATGGATTCATGCTCAGTTGATTTCAACATGGCTGTTCCATTTGTCCTCCAGCAATAATTATAAAATATTTTTTTTCATACAAGTGCCATAGTCAAGTAGATAGTTGGTTCAAATCATATCTCTTGCCAACAGTCATAATCATTCATTACAATTAACTAAATTCAAAATTCGGAATGGCCATAAATTGAAAAAAAAATCCAATTTCGAATTTTCCGA
This sequence comes from Picea glauca, assembly GCA_000966675.3. Lineage (NCBI taxonomy): Eukaryota > Viridiplantae > Streptophyta > Pinopsida > Pinales > Pinaceae > Picea > Picea glauca. The sequence continues at coordinate 164,048 of JZKD02S1944126.1, read as the reverse complement.
AAACGAAAAATAATTTCCTAAGAAATTTCCACTTAAAAATAATTTTTTTTTTAGGATGTCACATCCTTTCCCCCTTCAATAAAGCACTATCCTCAATGTTTGTTCCTTTATTGGAACAGGTTTGGATGATATTTCTGCAAATCTCCCTCCAAGTCCGAAGTGGCCTCCTCTGGCCTAAAGTTCTTCCATTGCACCTTTACCTAAGCGGCGACTATGTCCCGAAGTGATATTTCTGTCTGGTCCAGAATTTGCAGAGGTTCCACCTACACGAAGTTCCAATCGATCATATGAGTAGGGTCATGAACATAATTCTTTAACAAAGAAACATGAAATACATTATGAACTTTTATATTGATGGGAAGTGCAAGTTGGTATGCTATGGGTCCAATTCAATCTAGTATCTCAAAGGGACAACAAAACTTGGGTTCCAACTTGGCATAGTTCCCTAGTTTTAGTGAAATTTTTTGGTCTTTGACTTTTAAGTAAACATGGTATCCCACTTGAAACTCCATGTGTCTTATTTTCTGGTCGGCATAACAATTCTATCTATCTTATGCTTCTTTTAAGTTCTGTTGTACCTTTCTTACCGTACTCTCCATTTCCTAGAGCATTTCTGGTCCAACCGTGAGTCTGTCAACTGGATTATCCCAGCTAATTGGAGTCGTACACTTTTTGTTGTACAGTACCTCGAAGGGGATCATTATAGCCAAAGTTTGGTACCCATTGTTGTATGCAAATTCTACCAAGTGTAGGTAATCTTCTGACTTTCTTGGTTTTGTTCTTATGCACATGCAAAGCATATCTTCTACGATTTGGTTTGTTCATTCAGTCTGTCCATCCATTTGTGGATGATAACGTGTGCTGAAATTCAAGTTATTACTTATCCTTGCAAACAATTCTTTCCAAAACGCAGATGTAAATTTTACGACTCTATCCGAAATCACCATTTTAGGAATACCATGCATCCTAAAAATTTATTTCATGAATATTTTAGTGATGTTATTAGCTTTAAAAGTAGAATTTATAAGAATAAAGTGTGAAGACTTACTGAGTTTATCGATTACAACCATAATAGAATCATTATGTTTCTAAGTTCTAGGAAAACCTGTAATGAAGTCCAATGACGTAGTCTCCCATTTCCATTTCGGCACAGGTAAGGGATGAAACAGGTCGGCTAGATGATGGTGTTCAGATTTTACCTGCTAACAATACTGATACTTAACTAAGTATTCTACTATTTATCCCTTCATATTAGGCCAATAAATTAACTTTCTTAGTGTTGTTATCGTTTCTTGGTATCCTGGATGAACAATATATGGCTTCTTATGCAGTTCATCCAAAAATATTAACTTTAATTCTGTCTAATTTGGTATGTATATTTTGTTTTTAAACCATAGTAAACCATTCTTTTCCATTCTCAAGTCTATTTTGTCTAAATTTTATATAGTGTTTTGTAATTTTGCCACTATCTTAGTGTAATTTTCATCATTATTACCTACAGTCCTTATCCTCTATTCAAGATCGCTTTCGGCCCTGCAAATGTTTATTTCAAACATTCCATGAACTCTTCTGCTCAAAGCATCCACTACCTTGTTTTCCTTACCCTTGATATTTATTACCTCAAAGTCAATTTCGCTCAAGAAGGCTAGCCATCTTGCTTGCCTTGCATTAAGGTCCAACTGACTAAACAAAAATTTCACACCGCTATTGTCAGTCAATAACAAAAAAAATTTGCCCATTATGTAGTGCTTCCACATTTTTAAGGCATGTGTTACAACTGCAAACTTTAATTCATGAGTGATGTAGTTTTTTTTGTGTTCCTTCAGTTTTCGGGACTCATAACAAAGTATGTGTCCTTCTTGAGTTAGGAAACCACCTAGTCCTTCTTTACTTTCATATACACAAACGGTGAAGTCTTTGTCTAGATCTGCTATCTTTAAAATGGGTGTGGTTGTTAACAATTTATTTAACTTATTAAAACTATCCTGACACTTATGTGACCAGTTAAACTTGGTCTCCTTCTTTTCTAACGATGTGATAGGGTAAGAAAATTTTGGAAAATCCCTCTATAAATCTGTGGTAATATCCGTTGATTCCTATTAATGACCATATGTCCGCTACATCCTTAGGTACTGACCATTCCATGATCACCCTTATTTTCTCATGATCGACTGCAATTCCTTTTGTAGATATTACATGTCTTAGGTACTATATTTTCTTCTGATAAAAATCACACTTATCGAATTTAGCATATAGTTTGTGCTTCCTTAATGTTTGCAAAACTATTCTTAAGTGTTCTTTGTTTTCTTCTTCTATTTTAGAATATACTAGAATATCGTCAATAAATACCAACAAGAATTTGTCCAAGTACTGACTGAAAATACTGTTCATTAAAGACATAAGTGTGGTTGGCGCATTAGTGAGTTTGAAAGGTATAACTACAAATTTGTAATGTCCATATCTTGTTCAAAAAGATGTCATGCTTATGTCTTCATCTTTAATCCTAACTTAGTGATAACCAGATCGTAAATCCAACTTCGAAAAGATCTTTTCCCTATATACTTGATCGAACATATCATTTATCCTAGGTAAGGGGTACTTGTTCTTAATAATCATTTTGATTAATTGTCTATAATCGATACATAGTATTAAAGTGTCATATTTATTTTTCACAAAGAGGACTGGTTCTCCCCATGGTGAAACACTCAGCCTGATATATTCTTTGTCCAATAATTCTTGTAGTTGAATTTTTAGTTTGGTTAGTTCTGGAAAACTCAGTCAGTAAGGTGCTTTTGAGAGAAGGGTTGAACCAGATAGAAGGTTGATAGAAATGTCTATCTCCCTCCATGGGGGTAGTTCTAGTATCTCATCCACAAATACATCTCTAAAATCATGTAAAATAGGAAAATCCTCCAATTTGGGTTTACTTTCTTTTTCTAACAGCTTTGTTACTTGGATGGCTTAAACTTGACAACCCTTTCTCATGCATTTCTTGAATTCCATTGTTGAAATCTTCCTAACTGAGATAGGTTTATGTATACCTTGAACTGTCCTAGTGGTGTCATTTTCATCTGTATACTTAAGTGATTTCTTGTAACAATCTAGCACTTCCTTGTTCTTTTCTAACCAATCCATCCCGATAATTATGTCATAAGATCCTAATGGTAGAATCTTCATGTTTGTATTTATGTTTTGACTGCCTAAACTTAACTCATAATTAGAAATAAAGTCTACAAATTTTCTTTTCGTTCCCATTGCCATTTGTACCAGCCAAGACTTTGAATGTCTTGTTTTCCTAATTTTATTTGACACCACTATACTAGGACTAATATAACTTATTGTAGCTCCAGGATCAATTAAAATAGAAATACGATTGTTATTGAGTTTACCTTCAATTTCCACCACAACGGACTGGTGGTTAGCTTGCCGGCCATCCACAACTGCATTGATATGGTGTAATCTTGTACCTACATCCCCTACTATAGAATCTTCCTGTAAATTGTGAACAATAGTCTTGTTTGCTGAAATCAGATGTGGATAGTTCCTTTTTAGATCAGGTTCTCCACATTCCCAACATTTTAACGGTTCACGAGGGATGTCCCCAAACTTCTTGTTCCTTGCGTGTTTGTATTTTTGGAGTGAAAATATTTCCTTGGAAATATTTTTGCTGCGTTCTGATAAGGATTTGGTTGGTACCCCTTCTTTTGCTAGTTCATTCGGTCTTGTTTCTTGTCTTTCCAAGCCTTGGGAAATTATGTCCGTTGTTTGTATGGGTCGTAACACATTCAGGATTTCATGAATACTTCACTCAAGGACTTGGAGTTATCAAATCTGATTATGTCCTTGTAGGACTATGGTAAATAGCTTAGGAATCGTTGGATTTTCACTTTATCCTCCTGGATATAAGGTACGAACCTTAGTAATTTCAGTAATTTGTTTATCAGATCTTCCATAGCCATTTGACCAAGTCGTAACTCATCAAATTCTTTGGTTTTTCTTTCATATTAACTTTCATATATGTACTATTTCTTGAAATATTTCTTAAAGTCTGACTATTCCATCTATTTCTCCTTTAGGCCCATGGCCAATTTCAGGTCTTGCCACCAAATGCTATCTTTTCCTTTCAGATTATAGATGACCATTCTAACCTTCATATTGTTGGAATAGTTGTATATCTAGAAATACTTATTGATGTCTAATAACCATGATTCAACTTCCTCTCCTTTTTTGGATTCCAAATAAAAGGTATATGGTTTGATTTTCTTAAACTCACCCTCAAGGTGATCCATATTTTTCCTTTTCCTGTCTCTTTTTGTTTTATGTTCAGCTGAAGGTGTACCTTCAGATGAGATGTCCTCTTTTTTTTCTTCAGGACCAGACTTCTTAGAGGCCCTTTTATTGACCTCTTCTTCATAGTTATCATCCATTGGGATTTTCTTTATCACTATGCTACACAACAAGACTTCATTTATTTCATGTTGTTCCTATTGTGCCTTCTTAAGTTTCTAATTGTCTTCTTTGAAAACTTGCATCTCAATAGTGAGATTCCTCATCGTTTCCAGAACTTCTGTGGGTGAGCTTTCATCACTATTATGTCTCGAATCTTCAGGAGGTCTTTGTTCAGGATTCCCATCAAGTCTAATTTATACGTCATCCGAGGCTGTCATGATTAAAATGAAACATCAAAGAATTGTTTGTTTGTAACAGTAATGGTTTGTTAGTTTTACATAGACAAAAATATGTGTTAAGTAATTAATTTTTCCCTGTTGAAGGTCCAAGTGTTGTAACCTTTGCTCTGATACCATATGCAATTTACCTCAAATTTACCATAATTTTTTTTTTCTATCAATCATTAATTCCCAATTTTGTTTTATATGTCTGTTGGTAAAAGGAGGAGATCCTCATCCCTGTTATAAATCTCTATGGTGTAACTTAGGTTCTACCTACCACATGATGCTATAACCACACCATTCTAACTTACTTTGGATAGAAAATTTATATGGATAAATCACCAAGGGTTCTAGTAATTCTCTTTACCCTCCATCCTACTCACCCATTTACATAAATCTATCTATATAGTGGTTAGACTTAGGACTTATATTCCTAACCTATATTTAACATGAGATTCCTAAGTTTGTGTGCAAGACTATTAAATTTTTCCTTGAAATACAATTTTCTTCCCATCTATATAGTCACGAGATTGGGCTTAGTAACATGTGTTTGGAATTAATACAGAGTCTCAATCATTAGACAGGATTCTTTAACTTATGAATCATGGTTAGTGATGTTCCAGTCTACTTACCTAAAGCGGTTCGACTAACAAGGTCTCATATTAGTTCTCGTTAACTTCGACATAGCTAAAGGATTTTCCAACAAAGTCTTACCTTGATCAATATGCTAACTATAATAATGTAGTTGAAGTGAATAAGATTCCAACTCGTCGAGTCCTGGAGGGGTTTACTATTTTAGAGAAATTTTTGATGTGGAAAGAGTGATCTACTATCAGGAGTTAAGACTCTGTAACTACCATTTTAATGGAAGTCCTGTGTGTGAGAGTTACGATGATTTCACCTGGATTTACATCCAATCGAGTCACACAACTCTACCCTCATGACATGGCTAGACCATCCTTCATACCCTTACCATTTACACTTTGTAATCAAGGCTCCTCATAGGCTTTAATGTGTTTATTGTTTTCATTGTAGAGTCCTTCGAAAGCCTCTGTGTATTATTTTCTCAGCAAAGGAGACTGTCGACATTGGAGGTCATTACCCAGTGTAACCGGTAGCATGTTCTGACTTCCCTAGTAAGTAATTTTTTTTAACATGTTACTATGGTTGAATAATAAGGTGGCTCTTCAGAAAATCATTATAATGAAAGAACTATTCATTTTTTCACTCCTGTTATACATTTTCTTTACGCTAAAACTTCCCTTTATCATTACTTCTCTATAATTATTTATGGGTTGTTCCCATTCTCAAAGAAGCGGTATTAGTCAGTCGTTTCTTCCTCAGTTTCTATGAAGATATCGACATTCCTCCTCTTTTTTAGATAAAATTGCATCTGTATCATTTTTGTCTATACTTTCATTTTGATGGTTTCGTAACTTCCTTTTATCATTACTCCTTATAGTCCCTCTATTATTGTAAGTTGAGTTCAGACACTGAATCTTCGTGAGACTGTGAAAGAATTTTATTTTGGAAAATAATGTTCCCACTATGTAAAGCATAATACATTGTGTTGGTCACTATAATTGTTTATTAATTAAAACAATCAAGTGTTACACAAATTGTCAACCCAAGGAAGTCTGTTTATTTCAAAGGCAATCACACATTGTATATGCTCAATCTCAAAAGCAATCCAAAGTTGTAGTAAAAGTTACACTAATCACACCTTTCCTTGAATAGACTGAAGTTCTACTTTGAATTACAGTAAAAAAAATCTATCTATTGCAGAATTCAAGATTCAAAGGAAAATAATTATCAGAAGAATCCTGGATTACATTAAGAAATAACAACCTAGGGAAAAGGAACCTTTTAGCATAGTGCAAAGAAGACTAACTATTATATAATAGAGAACAAGACCCTATTCCCTAAAATAGGAATCTTCATCACCTGTCTCTGACTATCACACTTTCATAAACTCATTCTGCAAATAGAATTACCAATCAAAATGATCAACAATTACTTAGGAATGAATTGTATGAAAACGATGCAACAATCAGTTGAAACAGAGTTTCAAAAAAATAGGGTTTTAACAAGGCATGAATAAAAAAAATACTTAACACACTACAAAAATTAATGGGTGAATCTTGTGAAGAAGGTGGGCCCTCTCCTTCTCACAAGATTCCCCAAAAATGAAAGGAAATTGAGAAGAAATGCTCAAAATGATGTTTTATTCATCTGTCCAATGTAACAAGTTATAATATCAAAAGTGAACACGCTCCTTCTTTTCAATTCCCTTCTAGATAAGCCTTCTGTAATCCCCCTTCTAATGCTGATTTCTCCCCTATTTAAAGAGGAGAATCCTCTTAATACAATTCAGAATAAACTTACATGTGTACATACAAATCCTATTCTTAGTATGATCTAATCTTCTATGCTGGAATAGGATATTTTGACCTTCTGTAGAAAAATGCTATTACAGTGTTTGTAATGGTGTTGGCTTGAGTTACAGCTATTGCGGCCACTGTAATAGCTCCTTTAATTATCTTTTCTTGTTACTGTTGTATGTGAAATATTTTTTGAGCATCGCAAATCGCAGACTGTTTCAACAACGGGATTTGCGTACTATTTCACTGTTTTAGCAACATGATATTCAAACAACAATGATATATTAACTTCAGTCTTCAAATTGTTTTAGCAACTATATATTTCTAATTAATGGCTAAGTATGAAAGTAATGTAAAATTACATGTAAAACAAGTTAAACATATAGCAAAGAGAAAAAACGTTATATAGCTTTGGAAAAATAGATTAAGGTGATAATGTAGGCTTAAATATGAGAGGGAAAAGGATGTAATGATAGAAAAAAGTATGAGAAAAAAGGTACATTATAGGGTCCTAACACATTGTATTTTCTTTCTTTTTTCTATAAGGGGTGAATCCATACTTCTATAATTTCATCAAGTTTTAGTTGGTTCCTACGCATATCCTAGTTTCTTTATGTCTAATACATTTATGTCTAGTGTCATAAAAATGTGAACTCTGCAATTTTGAACAGTCTGTTAGAGATACCCTACGGTATATAATGTCTTTTGAGCTTGTAGAAATTATTGTCATTCTCGTAGTCTACACCATTTGGATTCAGTAGGAGGATATCTCTGTATTTATTATTGATTTATAAGTACTCTCTGCAATTTGGTTTTGGAAGGGTTTAAACTCAACAATTAGATATGGTCTCTATTCTGCGTGAAAACTTTATACTATATCTGTGCATAACATGTCTTATACAGTTTGTGTGTTAAAAGAAAACTAGTACTATTGATTGCTTCATTTCATAAGTAATGGATTTGAGGTTTGTTACCAACACTAATGATGGGGCCCTGTTGACGTGAGGGTACCCATCAGGGATTCACTGGACCATCTTCCCTCATCCTGGACACCTATCCAACAAGATTGCGACAAGGGAAGGACACAACTCTACATGTCATAAGTTGAGTGCCAATTTGGAATACTCCATTACTATCATTTATCATTTTGTTGATGTTTTTCGTTTACCTTTTCTTTCATATAATTGCTAATATTTTAATGGTAAAACTTTACATATATTTTGTCTGTGCAAATTTCGAATGCCCGTTCCTATCCTCAACGCAAAAGGTAATCGGGTTTCATGCCCTATAACTCTCAGAATTGCCTTTCATGGTTCTAGGAAAATGAAGGCCATGGTCCCATTCCAGTTTTTGTTAAATTGTATAGTTCTATTCTGACTCCTGTATTGTTTGGTTGAAGTGTGAACCCATTTTGTGGTAATGTTCCCATTGATGGAATAAAACACAATACCTACATAAGGATTGGATACTTGTTTTATTTCAGATCTAGTTGAGATATGTAATAATTCCTTCAAAGAGTTACAAGGTTTCTTCCTTCCTACTTGTAATGATCTAATGATTGTATTATTGATTTTATTCAATCTTATTGCCACACCGTCCTCTTCTTATAATTAAAGTTTTTGAATTGGATAATGAATTCTCGTCTATTTCCAAATAGGTGCATACTTATTTGTAATTAACTCCAGGCAGCATGACTATAATAAATTTCATTTGGCACCTATATTGATTCATCTTCCAGAAATTTAATTACGATCGACCGTGTTATTTGTTTCCTTTTATCTCAATACTATCAGGCTATTATAGGTACTGAAGTGATTCATATCGTTGTTTACAAATCTATGAATTTATCAGAATATGTGTAAAATCATTTAGTGGTTCCATAATGTCTTTAGTTTCATTGGGCCTTCACGCCTCTTGTATTCAATTCCAAAATTTCATTTATGTTAACCAGTTTATTCCAAAGATTACTTCCAACACTTTAATATGTGCTCAACTCGACCTAATCATCCTACAATTTTCATTTAACACTTGTTGATATATATATATATATATATACTATAGGATTTATGTAACGAATCTTGTAATTCACATGGTTACTTCCATACATAATTATATATTAGGTACATGAAAGGAATCTTAATTAATTAATATATTTTTGTGTATACATTTACCTATAGGAATGTAAGCATACGCCTAGATATATGTATCTACATTATTTACTTTCCATTTACATTGCATCCATAGATAGTTTTAATATGCAAACACAATTTAGTTGTAAGGTTTTCACCTATAGTTTTCTCTCATTGCAACAGTAATCTAACCCACAGAAACTATTCTTCCAGAAACTTGACCAAGCATATTCTTTCAACTAGTATATCTACAAAAATTAGCCTTCAGTCAGCAATAAGATACAACATAGATAAATCATTAAGAACTAGATTGGAGACATTATGTCAATCTTTAATTTCCATAACATTCAATTCGATCTTTTGTCGATAGTATGATTTCTATTCAGAATTAATAGGTGCATTCTATCAGTTACTTAACCATATAATATTCAACCAAAGAAGGAATAGAATAACATATCTAAATCAGCTCGTTGAAAGACAAAGGGAAAAACCACATTCCTCCCAACCTTAGAATGGAACAACCAAAGTCACTTGTTGCAATTCACCCCCTAGCCCGACCACGAATCCATGAGGGAAAAACCAGAACTCTAACTCAGCAATAATCCTTTAGTCTTAGCAACTTCTCCTTACCTCACACTCAGAAATCAGTGTTCATAAAAACAAGAGATCAATAATTTTCCCGAGCATACTAGGTAGCGTCCTACCTCCTCACATATGCTATATATCCAAAATAAAAATGCCTAGGTCTTTTTTCCCTTGGTAATTTCTGCATCTTTCCAAATATCTGATTTTTCAGGGGCTGGAAATGGACAAATTCCTAATTTTCCACTTGTAGCGATCAACCCTGAAGTAGTTCCAACATGTTCCCCACTCATGGAGTCACGGTCAACCGATTTCAACATGGTTGTTCCATTTGTCCTCCAACAATAATTATAAAATATTTTGTTTCATACAAGTGTCATAGTCAATTAGTTAGTTGGTTCAAATCAGATCTATGCCCAACAATCACAATCATTAATTACAATTAACTAAATTCGAAATTCGAAATTGCCACAAATGGCAAAAATTTTCCAATTTCGAATTTGCGAAAAATGGAAAATAATTTCCTAAGAAATTTCCGCTTAAAAATAAGTTATTTTTGGGGATTTCACATCACTTAATCTATTTCTAGGTCACTTAACCCATTTATAGGTCACTTAACCTATTTCTTGGTCAGTTAATCGATTTATAGGTCACGTAACCTATTTTCCTCATTTTTAGGGTTAACCACTTTCCATAATTAAAAAGTTCTCCATTACTTTATCATTTAAATATTCCTCCTTGACATTGTCACCTCACTTTATCATTTAAATAATCTTCCTTGATTTTTTCACTCCAGTTTATTATTTAAATAATCCTTCTTGACTTTGTCACTTTACTTTATCATTTAAATAATAATTTCTTCTTTGCAAGGTCTTTGACTTCTTTGACCTTTTGGGGCTTCAAGCCAATATATGAGGGTCCTCAAACTTTGTAAGGCCATAACTCTCAAACTGTGAGGAGTTACGTGACATCCCATATGTTGACATGAAATTTAATTTTTTCCTATCTTAGGAAACTAAAGCTTCATATTTTCCTAAGTTGTGGAGCCACCCTTAGTCCGAAAAGAGGAAATATGAGCCTTTCGTTCCTTTTTGGGTTTTCGAGATTCAGTTTTTCTCGAAGTATAATCTTCAACCATCTTATTTTCCTGATGCTGAAATACCAAAAATGCTTAGTTTATTAAAAAACGTTTTTTAAAGGGGAAAGAAATAAAGGCCACCTTTTCCTACACTTTCCAAAAAGCGCTCTTTAAACCCGAAATTAATTAAGTCCCTAAACATGATTATCATTCCCTTAATCTTTCACAATTTGGGTTTTTCCTTCTAACGAAATGCTTTCGAACTCTCAACAGTCAAACTCCCGATCCTCACTTTTCTGAAAAAGTTAAAAGGATAATTAATTATTGGCCTGCTTTAATTAAAGCTTTAATACATGTCTTAGCGCCTCACTAATCTCATCGTGATTTCGTAACCTGGGGATTTATTGTAACTTATCCCTTGACAATAGGAACCCCGAAGTCCCGAAACACGAAATCATGTTTTCTCTAAACAGGTTTTAAGTTTCAAGTTAATTCATTTTTAAAACAGGATTAGAAATAATTAAACCACCTTTTTCATTTCGGGAATTGAAGAAGGCGGTGATTTTTGAAACTTCAGTTTCGAAATCGCCAATATACGACGACATTAATAACGGATAAATGAAGATATTTTTTGACATCAAAGCATATCTCTAGGCATATCTTTCCATTAAAAAGAATTAATTTTTCGTCATTTGCATCTATACACTCGCTTTAACACAAAATTGAAGGTTAAGAAAGTCTTATGTTTGAACTTCATAGCTAGAATTTACATCTGCTGCATGTCACGTTTACCCGGTTTTATATGCACTTTCTGTATAAATAGGTTTCTGATCCAACACAAGTATCATGTAACAACCCTCCTAGATAAGGACATCGACTCAGTCAACCGGTGAATTTTTTATTTTTATTTTTTTGTTAAAGTGTGTGTGCGTGTGTAGAAGAACAACCCCCTCAACTCTACGTCAACACTCGAACCAACAGACGCAAGTAAGACGAACACAATCAAGACGACCCGACATATCATAGCGACAACAAGAAGCAAACTCCCCCGAACAGGAGGCGGGCAACTAACGGCTGTAGGCAGAGACAGACACCAGGGGTTAGGCACAGTACTGTCACAGAACGAAGGAATCCGACAGTAGAGTCGCAGTAGTGTAATTGTGCCTTTAAACAGCCCGAGACTACTGATACGGCTCAGAATGTGTTGCAAGAGTGGAACTGTGCCTTTAAACAACCCGAGACTCTTGATACGGCACTGGATTCCTTCCACCGGATTACACACAGACAAAAATGCTAAGCTACAAGAGGTGTCTATATCCCGCCCGACACGAACATACTACGCAATACAATACCACCCAGTACTACCAAGCAGGGACGAACATAAGCACGACGCATTGCATTTTTCTAAAATTGCCCTAAATAAGCAACGACATCCGGATCATAATGGTAAAACCCCGACATTACATTCTCCTTGTTTACTTGCCCTTCCTACCCGTTTATTACCATACATTCTAGTAACCTAACAACAATAGCTTTGCAACCAGACGTTATCATCAACACTTCAATTTAAACGAAGATTATCCTTGCAACTTGGACTCCATCATGATCATTCTAGCAACAATTATTAACATCGCGATTGGCCTCATTATTAACATTCTAATTAAAACAATCGTTAATCTTGTAATTCACTAGTGTTACCATGGAAACTAAGAAAGTATTAATGTTGCAGTGAAGCATTTATCCTTAGCACCGTAAATTAACAACATTATCCCTGCAACGTAACCAAGTACCAATGTTGCACATTAACCAATATTTCCATACTTCCCCATAACCTAACAAGTAATAGCAGTGCAATACCGTTCATTAACATTAACGCATCAAATTAAGCCAATAATAACATTGCGAACCTAACATTCATTTAACAAATAATAACATTCCATTAGTAATATTACTATTGCGATTACACAATTAATTGTCATTGCAATTCTACTTACCTCAACATTTACTTAATAACATTACTATTGCATCTAAACTATTACTTATCATTTCCATTCTTCCAACATTAACCTTCAATTAATAGTGATACTATTGTATTAACTATTCCTATCATTGCAATTCAACTCACATAAGATTTCAATTAATACTATTAATATTGCAATTAACAACTAATATTTACATTCCATTACTAATATGAACAAAGCGATTTAAACCATCACCTAACATTGCAATTCAACTAGGGTTAACCCTTCCAGTACATAGTATTGATATTGCGAATTAACATTTACTTAACATCGAATTTCTATCAGTATTAACATTCCCTGAATAATATGATCAGTTGCAATCAACAACTACTTAACAATTGCCATTCGACTAGTACTAACAATTCCCTTAATAATATTATTATGGCAATTAAACAACCATTAATTTTTTTTTTGCTAGTCAACGTCTTCATTGACCTGGCACAACCTTGCTATGGTAATTTAAGCAAGTAAAATCAGGGTCATTAAGCCCATATTAGCATTGCCGCTTAAGATGATATTAATATTAGTATATCACAAGCATTATTATTGCATTCAGTTTTGAACATCATGCATTTAACCATATAAAAGTAATTAATTAATATCTAAAACCCACGTCGCCAATGACCATCATTGCAGGTTACTAATATTACATGAAAACACACAAAATAATTCGGTTCGCCATCATCGTTAAGATCGCTAAACCAAGCGGACCTTCTATTGCAATTTAAGCATGTATTACCTTTGCAGATTGATTAAAAGAATCCGAGTATACAATAAAACCTAGTTTAAATAAACAACCTAACTAATTATGTAAATTCTATATCCACAGAAACTCAATAATGAGGAGTAATAAGCCTGGAAGTCGCAGTAATCTATAAAATTTCGTAAGGGAGCAATAAGGAGGAATGGGGCAGTAATAAATTAAAAGTTCTCCTTTTAATCACGCAATATTAATGGATTATATAACAGGTTATAAATTTATATATATATTTCTTTTTATGTTAAAAACAGGGTGTAGTGAATCTAAAAAAAAGGTGGAGTTGTCATGATTAAGAAAAGTTTTATTGTGCACAAATCGCAAACCTACAACTAACTTTTCCACGCATCCGAATTCTGAGCTCAACATTCTGTTGTTTCTTCGCAGCAGGCCAGCAGGTGTATTAGGACGAGAGGGGGCGGCCTTCGGGATGATGGTCGTGGTAGGTAACCCAAAGGGTAAGGGCGTATGCCCCAACGCGTGTCCATGGTATATACGCTGAGGGTGGTTGTTGCACGTGACCAGCGATGTGCATACAGTAAATATATGTTCGATTGTTATATGCATCTAGGTTAATTGGATACCTGATAGGTCCAGGTGGAAGATTTGGTTTAGTAAATTAATTTACCATGCGTCAGGTTTACCATTTCCAAAATTATAGCAAAACCTAAAACCAAAGGTTTGTGAAGGACCAAAACCTAAAACCCAAACGCATACACAGTCAAGTCATTTCTTCTCTTATTATAATTCTGTAGGGAGTGAGTTAAAAGTCCAGACGGTATTCTAAGATTTATTGCTCTTAAGGTAAGGTAAATCTGAGTTTCTAAGTGTGGTGCTGGGTTAGGAGTTGCACTCTGTGCAATGACACGTCCAGGCACCCAATTAGAATGATAAAAAAAAAATTTAAACTTCAGGCTCTTAGATGAGGCAGCACAGACTCTTAAGCAAGGGTGAAAATCGCTGGTCAATTAAGGGCACGGTAAAACGCCTGTATCCATCTGAAATGGGCCCTTGGAAACTCGAGGAACATCATTCTTGATTGTTCTCTGCTGGCAGAAGTAGTTGCGTGAACATTCAAACAACACTAAAAATCAATTAGAAATTAATATTATTTTCTAAAAGGTCAGCTACATTCACCCTTCACACAATGTACACAGAATGCTCATTGCTTATCCATCCTTGAAGGTCGCAGCTGTAAGTACAATAATGATGAAATAGAATAGGTATACATTCAGGTTCTTTGGTCACTTTATTTCTGTTTCAATCTGTTGATAGTGATTTGAGATTTGAAAACAATCTGAAAACAGTGTGGGGTACCAGGACGGCTGTTGCGCACTGCAAGATGGAAACGATAGGAAGTCTATTCCTATGGCTGGTGAAATAAGGGAATACCCCCGTCCAGAAGCACCCAGGACACAAGGTGGATGTCCAGCCTTACTAAACACCCACTGTCTAGGTGGCTATGCTCCAGGAAAAGGGAGAACCCATAGAGAAACGCGCACCCAATGGTATAGATAGCATCGACCAACTGAAAAGAAGAAAAACCCACCGTGTAATGCCTCCACGGTGGAAATAAAATCGACCAGGCAAGCAAGGGAACCCTGAGATAAAAAAAAAACAAAAGGCTCAAAATGAATATAACGCAGGGGTCTCAAGAATTAAAACCCTACGACAAAACAAGCTCAAGGTGTAAAAATTTACACCCAAGGGAAAACGAGAAGACCACGAAGATCATAACAAGGCCCAGAACCAAAAACAATGCCCAGGGTGAAAAGAGTAAACCCTACTGCCCCAATGCCCACGGCACTAAAATGAAATAGCATGAACCACAACAGATTACCTGAGCCCTCAACTACAATGTTTTAAAATGAAGATCTTCTAAAGTACCTTCTTTTACCTCCCCCCTTTTTTTTTACATAGTTTTAAGAACTGGAAACAACATTCCACAACAATGCAACCATAAACGCAGCAGTAAAACACTATCCATTCGACTCTACTCAGTTCAGGAACATACCTTTTCCTTATTTGCTTGTCGCGACGATTCCTTTCTCCTGCCGCTCCTGCTCCTGCTTGCCGACTTCAATGAGCTCACCGGTACCTCCCAGCCAAATTCTAGGGGTACTCTTCTTCCCCCTCAGCCCCCCGAGCCGCAAAGGGGCCACACACAACCAGAGAGTAACTAGCTCCTCAGCTCACCTCAAAGGATGAGCTACCACTCACGTCTGCTGAGGATTCCCAACTCCTACTAGCAATCAGCCAGTCTCTGTTCTCTCAACATCACAATACAAATCTCAGCAAAAAAAGTTCATTTCTTTCCCCCTCCTCCTTTCCTTTATCCAGACGCAAACCCTAATTCCTATTTTTTACTTAGGTTTTCCCCCCTTTTCTCTTTTGACTTTCTTAATTTTCCTTTTTAGTTTAATTCGTTTATATATTTCATTTTTATTTTTCTTTTTCAAAAATTCAAGGGTATGTGCGCTCATTTATTTATTTCCTTTTATCTTCACATGCTTCACTTTATTTATTTATAATTTGTTTATAATATAAATATACATATATATATATATATATATATATGTTTTCATTTTTTTTATTAGTAAGCAAGCATTCATCATTTAATTTACCATTAATATATCTATATATTTAGGATTTAAGAGAGATTAAGGCGATGGCAAACCAGCATAGGGGAAAAATAAATGTTTTACAAAATGAATAAAGAGGATTTGCGGGGAGGGTTGGCGATTTAGTAAATGTGAACTGCACAAGTAAAGGAAGATGGATACTGGAAGATCAAGGCGATGGAGGATAGTTTAATTAAGTAGACAAGGATAGAGAGGGGGGTGATGGTC
>JZKD02S1944126.1:80869-139951 GCA_000966675.3 Picea glauca | reverse complement strand
TTATTGCATTCAGTTTTGAACATCATGCATTTAACCATATAAAAGTAATTAATTAATATCTAAAACCCACGTCGCCAATGACCATCATTGCAGGTTACTAATATTACATGAAAACGCGCAAAATAATTTGGTTCGCCATCATCGTTAACATCGCTAAACCAAGCGGACCTTCTATTGCAATTTAAGCATGTATTACCTTTGCAGATTCAGTAAAAGAATCTGAGT
Organism: Picea glauca; assembly: GCA_000966675.3. Taxonomy (NCBI): domain Eukaryota; kingdom Viridiplantae; phylum Streptophyta; class Pinopsida; order Pinales; family Pinaceae; genus Picea; species Picea glauca. The sequence continues at coordinate 139,726 of JZKD02S1944126.1, read as the reverse complement.
ATACAATAAAACCTAGTTTAAATAAACAACCTAACTAATTATGTAAATTCTATATCCACAGAAACTTAATAATGAGGAGTAATAAGTCTGGCAGTCGCGGTAATCTATAAAATTTCGTAAGGGAGCAATAAGGAGGAATAGGGTAGTAATAAATTAAAAGTTCTCCTTTTAATCACGCAATATTAATGGATTATATAACATGTTATAAATTTATATATATATTTCTTTTTATGTTAAAAACAGGGTGTATTGAATCTAAAAAAAAGGTGGAGTTGTCATGATTAAGAAAAGTTTTATTGTGCACAAATTGCGAACCTACAGCTAACTTTTCCATGCATCCCAATTCTGAGCTCAACATTCTGTTGTTTCTTTGCAGCAGGCCAGCAGGTGTATTAGGACGAGAGGGGGCGGCCTTCGGGATGATGGTCGTGGCAGGTAACCCAAAGGGTAAGGGCGTATGCCCCAACGCGTGTCCATGGTATATACGTTGAGGGTGGTTGCTGCACGTGACTAGCGATGTGCATACAGTAAATAGATAGTCGATTGTTATATGCATCCAGGTTAATTGGATAGCTGATAGGTCCAGGTGGAAGATTTGGTTTAGTAAATTAATTTACCATGCGTCAAGTTTACCATTTCCAAAATTACAGCAAAACCTAAAACCAAAGGTTTGTGAAGGACTAAAACCTAAAACCCAAACGCATACACAGTCAAGTCATTTCTTCGCTTATTATAATTCTGTAGGGAGTGAGTTAAAAGTCAAGACGGTATTCTAAGATTTACTGCTCTTAAGGTAAGGTAAATCTGAGTTTTTGAGTGCGGTGCTGGGTTAGGAGTTGCGCTCTGTGCAATGACACGTCCAGGCGCCCAATTAGAATGATAAAAAAAAAAATTAAAACTTCAGGCTCTTAGATGAGGCAGCACAGACTCTTAAGCAAGGGCAAAAATCGTTGGTCAATTAAGGGCATGGTAAAATGCCTGTATCCATCCGAAATGGACCCTTGGCAACTCAAGGAACATCATTCTTGATTGTTCTCTCTTGGCAGAAGTAGTTGCGTGAACATTCAAACAACACTAACAATCAATTAGAAATTAATATTATTTTCTAAAAGGTCAGCTACATTCACCCTTCACACGATGTACACAGAATGCTCATTGCTTATCCATCCTTGAAGGTCGCAGCTGTAACTACAATAATGATGAAATAGAATAGGTATACATTCAGGTTCTTTGGTCACTTTATTTCCGTTTCAATCTGTTGATAGCAATTTGAGATTTGAAAACAATCTAAAAACAGTGTGGGGTACCAGGACGGCTGTTGCGCAATGCAAGATGGAAACGATAGGAAGTCTATTCCTACGGCTGGTGAAATAAGGGAATACCCCCGTCCAGAAGCGCCCAGGACACAAGGTGGACGCCCAACCTTACTAAACACCCACTGTCCAGGTGTCTACGCTCCAGGAAAAGGGAGAACCCACAGAGAAACGCACACCCAATGGTATAGACAGCATCGACCAACTGAAAAGAAGAAAAACCCACCGTGTAATGCCTCCACGGTGGAAATAAAATCAACCAGGAAAGCAAGGGAACCCCGAGATAAAAAAAAAATAAAAGGCCCAAAATGAATATAACGCAGGGGTATCAAGAATTAAAACCCTACGGCAAAACAAGCTCAAGGTGTAAAAATTTACTCCCAAGGGAAAACGAGAAGACCACGGAGATCATAACAAGGCCCAGAACCAAAAACAACGCCCAGGGTGAAAAGAGTAAACCCTACTGCCCCAAATCCCACGGCACTAAAATGAAATAGCATGAACCACAATAGATTACCTGAGCCCTCAACTACAATGTTTTAAAACGAAGATCTTCTAAAGTACCTTCTTTTTCCCCTTTTTTTTTTTACATAGTTTTAAGAACTGGAAACAACATTCCACAACAATGCAACCATAAATGTAGCAGTAAAACACTATCCATTCTACTCTACTCAGTTCAGGAACATACCTTTTCCTTATTTGCTTGCCGCGACGATTCCTTGCTCCTGTCGCTCCTGCTCCTTCTTGCCGACCTCAATGAGCTCACCGGTAGCTCCCAGTCAAATTCTAGGGGTACTCTTCTTCCCCCTCAGCCCCCCGAGCAGCAAAGGGGCCACACACAACCAGAGAGTAACTAGCTCCTCAGCTCACCTCAAAGGCTGAGCTACCACTCACGTCTACTGAGGATTCCCAACTCCTACTAGCAATCAGTCAGTCATTGTTCTCTCAACATCACAATACCAATCTCAACAAAAAAAGTCCCTTTATTTCCCCCTCCTCCTTTCCTTTATCCAGAAACAAACCCTAATTCCTATTTTTTACTTAGGTTTTCCCCCCTTTTCTCTTTTGACTTTCTTAATTTTCCTTTTTAGTTTAATTCGTTTATATATTTCATTTTTATTTTTCTTTTTCAAAAATTCAAGGGTATGTGCGCTCATTTATTTATTTCCTTTTATCTTCACATGCTTCACTTTATTTATTTATAATTTGTTTATAATATAAATATACATATATATATATATATATATATATGTTTTCATTTTTTTTATTAGTAAGCAAGCATTCATCATTTAATTTACCATTAATATATCTATATATTTAGGATTTAAGAGAGATTAAGGCGATGGCAAACCAGCATAGGGGAAAAATAAATGTTTTACAAAATGAATAAAGAGGATTTGCGGGGAGGGTTGGCGATTTAGTAAATGTGAACTGCACAAGTAAAGGAAGATGGATACTGGAAGATCAAGGCGATGGAGGATAGTTTAATTAAGTAGACAAGGATAGAGAGGGGGGTGATGGTCCGAGTTTTGTTTTCTCTYTTTTTTTTTGAATTTTCAATTGTTAAGGCCACACTAAATTTCCCCCCAGTTTCTAGAAGGTCTTAGGCTTAGGGTTTAGATTATGAGCTAGACGATGATTGGTTAAGGGTAATGCTTAAGTTTTTATTCAGGTGTTGAAGACTTAGGGCTAATTAGGCTGACTCCATCAACCACCTTTATCGCGACGTGCCCTTCARGTCRCACCATGTGCGCCAAGGGTGCCACTCGCCTCTGGAATTTCCTTGTGCAACGTGCCCTTCAGGATGCACCACGTGCTCCAAGGGTGCCACTCACCAACTGAACTGATTGGTAGACCTCTATAACCCCTAGAGTCAATACTCCGCCAGGTGAACTAGTAGGAGACTAAGGGCTCTAAGGAATAAGCCCCCTGCCTTATTGCGCGCCCCTTAGAATCATCGTGAGCGACTGTCGTAGTCGGCCATCACGGCATCATGGGTCCTCTCGAACTAGGTAATCGGTAACCTACAGTTCGAGCCACGGCGGGAGTGCTAGCAGGCGGTGGCAGGGCTGCTGTCCACCCCTCTCCCTCAATCTCTCTGCAATCGTGTGTTGCCCCTTTACTCCATATGTGAGTCAAGTCGGCAAGATATCGTGAGCCTGCATCACCAATAATCATGTCAGAAATGTCGACATCAAATCATCAAATCAATTGAAACATCATAATAAACATATCAACCCAAAAGCACACTCCCTGACTCGGTCCGGAGTCCAAGGGGGTTCTACCGATGCCTCTGCATCCTCAAGGTCAAAAACCCTGCACACTCAACAAACTGAGTCAATAGCACCCGTCTACATCAAATAGTAACACATCATGTCATATGTCAATCACATCATAATCAAATATAAACGGTCTAACATAAAAAAGGTCTGGATCACTTACGAGCAAGTGTCCTCAAATAATAAATGTTCTCAGTGCGCCAGAGTGGGATGTTACATATCATGGCACCTAAGAAGGCACCGAATAATAGAGAAGATATTGCAGAAGCCTTGAGTCCAAACAGAGACGTTATATCTGATATAACACCACATGCCATCGATTCCATAAAATCTTGGAGAAAGATTTTCGAGACTTTGGATTAGGAAATTAAAAATTTCCCACATGACGCCGACAACAAGATTCGTGATATAGCGAAGTCCGAGCTCCACAAAGTAGCTACATGGCCATGACTTATGGCTTATAATGACATGATCAGTTGGGCCTTAGAGCCAACTAAATTATAGATTATGAGCATTATGGATAGCTGAGGGGTCGTCATTGGCTCTTTCAAACTGGAACATGTACACGTAATGTATAAATTATCCCCCAGTCCCAAGTATGTTTATAATCAAGAATTTGTGAGTAATTTTTAAAGAAAAGAATGTTTGGAGGAAAACCAAACCTATCCTAACATAATCAAAGACTGGTGGAGAAACGAGGGAAAATTCAGGGCTAACACCCATGCTACTTATGCTACAGCCCCATTGAATGAGTATATGATTTATGTGGTGATGATCTTATGTAGACTTTTCGGTAAGAAAAGTCCCACCCATTTCTCTGCAGAGTGGGTACCTCTTTTGTACGAGGAAAAAAAAGGTTATAGCTTCAATTGGGATAAGATTTTATCTGATAACATGGAAAAGGAGGTCATGAACTATCAAAATTCAAGATCAAAAGGCCGACAAATAGCCTTTTATGTGTTGGCATACATCATGGATGCTATATGGTTCTCGACTCCTGTACCTTTGATGAATTGGAGTTGGAATCCTACTTATCTGGAGCCAATTCATTAATATCATTCTAAACTTTGGGAAGAAAATACCAAGGATTCGTTCTATGAAATTTGTCATTTCATGGTGATACCACTACATTAGATGTTGTATGGTTGTGCGCCCCCCTGCATCTCAGAGTCCATCACAGGAAACCTTCGAGTAGTTGTTGACTGGTTCATAGAGGATAATTTTTCATACATTAGAGTTTTCGAGTGTTTAATCTCCCCACACGCCCTACCGAAATTCCTCCCTAACAGACTGGTGTGCAGGGAGGTGGCTCATTAGAAAGTAGTAGGTGGAATTGGGATATAACTAAAGGTGTCTCAAAAGAAATTTTGGCCAGTTTTTCCCATTCAAATTGGGAAATTTTCATTGCTCAACTTAGTTCATTCCAAAGTTGAAGCGACAATGCTAGAGGAGGTTAAATTGGTAAACCTCAAGCACAGGAAGCACGATCCTTACCAGCTAGTGGGAAAACACATGACCCATTGCAATATGAAGGCCTATGAACATGAGAAGTCCCCTTGTCATGATATGTTCAAAGGGACTAGGACCTATTAGGAAGTATTACAAAGAGTACAAACACTATCATCTGACTTGCAAGCTAGTTTTCAGACCTTATGAAAGAACAGATGAAGTGGCCTACCCAAAGTACTGCAAGGAGAAGAAAGTAACCTTCCTCGGGAACAAGAAGATATTCTTCCGGGTTCCAGACAAGAAACACAAGATAAAGCCAATCCTAAAGAATTTCCTCAAGAGACTGAAGGCTCTTCACAAAATGAAGAGGCCTTACAGACAGAAAATCCAAAGACAGAAGCAGAGAAGAGGCCCAAGACACCTCCCAAAATCAGTATGTCCACTCCTCCTTCATCACCTGCTATTGATGTTATTATACCCAAGGATATGGGTGGAACAGGGTCTACAGAGCTAGGAATTCACATAACTTCTTTAACTCCTTTACAATCCACCTTTGGATTCCTGCAGATGAGATATATATATATATGTTTGGTGACCTCACCCCTATTTCTAGAGATGATATCCCTCCTTTTGATTATTTTTTTAGGAAGAAGAGGAAGGCTATTGTAAGCAAAGAAATGCATATGAGATGAGGGGGTATGGTGAAAAATCATAGGGTCTTGATAGGTGGACAAAAACTCGAAGAGAAGGATTTCACTACATAGATAGCAGGCTCCATGGGAGCCATGGCAACAAAAAACATTTTTACTGTGGAGAACATGAGAGAAAGGATAAAAAAGAGTAAGCACATGATAGATCAATTGTAGGAGAAGTTGAAGAATGTTGAGAAAAATGTTAAAGAAGAGGTAGATAAAAGCCTAGAATAGGCCAGAGCTGCTGAAAGGAAAGAAATCCAGTCACTCAAAACTATCCTGGACAAAATGAACAAGAGGATATAGGTAAGTCAGGTACAGGTTACTCAACAGAGTGAGCTTGTTAAACAATTATAGGGTAAATTGAGTTTGACAGAAGGTTAGGTCATAGACTTGAAGGATTTTAAATCCCTCTTGTTAGAATCCCATACAAAGATAGAAGTTGAGCAACAACAATTGATCTCCAAAATAGAGATCATCCAGCGTTATTTTCAAGAGATAAGCAAATCTCTTGATAACATTATTTTACTAGAAAAAGAATTTAAAGAAGCAAGAAATACTTTTTAGAATGTAGTCGCATGCATGTTCAGGGAATAGGGATATGCCAAAAGATTTAAACCTTTCTGTCACAAAACAAATAAGAGGAGACATTATGCTCAAAGCATGGGAAACAAAAATAGTTCAAAACAAGAAGATAGTCAAAGAAATCAAAGATGATTGTGAGCGAATATTTGATTCTTTGGATAAGAAAGCATTAGGATTGGAAAGAAATGACTGCTCTAGACTACTAGGGAAGATAAACATTGTCAAACAACAGTTTTACTACAAAGAGAGTTTACAGGAGGTTCAAGCATAAATTTTATTGTTGATTGAAATCAATACCAATCAGATAGACAGATGGTTGATACAGCCTAATTTAAATATGCAAGTGATTAGATTTGCCGATAAAGGTTTTGAAGACCAGTTTCCAAAAATAAAAATAAAGTTTTATCTATTTTAAACTAAAGATCTCCTGACACCACCCAGAATTTTTGTTCATTTTTTAGAGAAGTGTGTTGAATGTATAGCTTCAAAAGAGGGAGAGACTTCAGCTAACAAGTAAAGTGTCATTCTAAGTCTTATACTTTTGAAATGATAGACCAACAAAATGTTAATCATGCAACGATTAAGGTTGCAGTTTTGTAACTATTTTTCCTTCTTTATTCCCTAAAAAATAGGAGATCGCTAATGATCAAGTAGTGATGATTTTGTATAAATAAAGGGAGATAAGATTGACAAAAGGCTTTTTTATCTCTCTAAAAAAAAGGGCATTTTTGATGAAGTAATTTTGAAGAGACTCCAAATTAATAGAAATGCAGATTGAAGATTCCAGATCTTGTCACCTCTGAGTTATGTGTTTCCCTGTCATCTCATCTTTGTTTCATATGTTTAATTGATGTATGCTTGGCTACAATTTAGTAAAACATATAATATGGAAATTATTATTCTTGTTATTTAAATAATTTACAGTTTTTCCTCTGTATCTATTATCGATAGATACAAGACCTGTAGATATTTAGATTTCAACATCATATGCTTCATTAATATTTTTCTCATTTCGTAGTCTTTTGTTACTATCTGAGATTCCTCTGAAATTGATACCTCACTTTGCTAATAGCTTTATGTTTTTCTTCATATCATACATGTTCCTTTTCTTTAAAATTTGACTTAGATACAAGAAATGGCCTACAATTTAGTCATCCTATTTATTTGGGTGTTGACATCATTCTCGTTGTATTGTGGAATAGAGATAAAAAGCCTAAAAAGAAAACACAAGAACTTTTTCTTCTTTACTTTTACCCTTCATGACAGTATTAGTTGCAAGGCAGCCTAACATCGAACCCGACTTTTCAGATCAAATCAACATCACTCTAGATTTATTTAACACTATATTACAAACAAAAAATAGTCGGTTTGAGTTAGAACGTTCATGGGCGGCAATTGAGAGAGATATCAATATCCAGGAAAACTGGGAATTTCGACAGAGACAGTTGAGGAACAAACCATAGCCCTCATCTTTTTATCATATCTTTTCTTATCATCATCTCCCTCTATATTTTCATATGCCTTGATGGTATACTTTAGAGCCTTAATTTATAAACTCAACAACACCATCTTTTTGGCGCCATTGTTGGGGAACCGAGTAACGAAGCTTTTTCCTTGAGAAGAATGATATTGACATTTTCCTTATTTGGTAGTGATAAAATTTTGGAAAACTTCGAAGGATGCCCTTATATTTCACTTGGTGACTCCATTTTGTTTAAACTGGCTCTCAACTAGAAGAACACCAGGAAGAATCTAGACGACGAGAAGATTTCGCCTTTTTCCGATACAGAAAAAATTCTAAAATCAAGAAGACACTTCCCGCAGACTGTCTCATCAAAAAATACAAATTATCAACCTAAATTCACACAGTCTTACTCTAAATACCAACACGGTGAATTTAGTATTACACCCCTATACGCGAAATACTCTTTTGATAAGGTTACATCCCCGGAATTAGATTTGGTTCTGCCCATTTTTTAGACAAAAGATTTCTTAGTCATTTCCCACACCAATAGAAAACTAAGATCTATCTCACTTCCTATTGCGACATATTCCCCCTCTCTTCTCGAAGTCCATTTTCCCACCTCTCAAAACTCAAACAATTATCCCATATATCTTGATTCAACTTCTGTTGATTCCCCCATATTTTCACCCTGTGATTCTAAACGAACTAGTCCACGTTCCCCAAGCTCCTTTTTCTCAAGTTTCAACCCCATCGATAACCAACTTCTTGAAACCCTTCCTTATAACCCCAAAACTTTTACCACTAAAACCACAATGGCCACGGTTGGAGAAGGTGGGGCGAGAGGTCGTACCGCAGGTGGTCCGGGAGCAGGAGCAGGTGGCCAAGAACCACCTCTTCGGATATTCGCAAAGGTTTCTATGAGATATGCTCCTCTGGTTCTACCGGGCCCTCTCCATGATTTACCAAAAAATTACATGAAAAACCTCCCCAAGTTCACAGGAGAGGGTGATTTAACAGTAGATGAAGACATAAATTTTTTCAATCAATTCACTGATATTCTTGGATTGGAACATGAAGATGTTTACTCCAGACTCTTGGTTCAAAACTTTGAATGGAAAGTAAGAACCTGGTTTCGAGGCTTAGCGGCTAGATCTATACCGTCATATGATGAACTTGAAAACACTTTTATTATACAATGGGGTGAGCGGAAAGACCATATTTATTATCTAAGCGAATTTGGAGCTCTTCGAAAGAAAAACTCTGAATCAGTCCTTGAGTTCACCCAACGATTCAGAAAATTGTACAACAAGATCCCAGTCGAGGTCAAACCATCACAACCTGTAGCGAAAGTGACTTTCGTTGGTGATTTTGACCCTAATTTCTCCCTATTATTAAGGGAGAGAAGATCAATATATCTCACCAAGATGCAAGATGATGCCTTGGAAATCGAATCTAACATGATGGCATCAAGAAAATTGAATGAAAAATTGGAGATTGGAAATAGAGAAATAAGGAGATACAGGGAGCAAGGAGGACCCTCTAGATCAGGAAGGTCCTTAGAAGATAATATGGACGATATGGCTAGAATCATCAAATAACTATCAAACAAAATATAGAGAATTGAACTTGATCAAGATAAAAATGAACATCACCCTAGAAAGGAATTCAGGAAGAACCCTAATCCTCAAAACCACCAAAAACAAATTAAGAACAAAGATAAAAAAAGCCAAACCCCTTTTAAAAGTGAAAACTTTATAGGAGCACAAGACTTGGAGGATTTCGAGGAGTTGCAAGAGAATATAAACAATATTGGTGAAGACTACTTACAACCTTATATAACAAGATGTGATTACGAAAAGTATCTGACTTCGAATTATAGGACTGAGAGTAACGAGAACAATAGTGTCTCGAAAGATTCGACCTATCAGGGAATAACAGATGGTATAATGGCCGAGCTCCACCAGAAGTATAACCTAAGACCTAGAAACAGGATTTCCTCAACCGCTCCAGTTAAAAATATATTACTGAGGGTTGAAAATGATGTACTGGTTTCAAAAAACATTGAATAAAATACTGAAGGGACTAAGACCGCTAACATTCAGTCTACTAAAACAAAGATAGCGGAAATGCCACCCTTAAGCATGCAAAAACTAGACACCCTTGTTACCAAAACAAAGGCCCCTCAACCAATGAAAGCTGAAAAGAAAGGGTCAGAGGTTCAAAACATGGAAATCGACAAAACCATTGAAATTTTTAACCTAGAAAATGAAATCAATAAGATCAAAATTCCTATTCCCCTTGTCGAATTGGCCAAAATCCTGATATACCTAAAACAAATTGCTAAAATGATTACTTTTTCGTAAAATGAGAGTCAGGATGATGTTATAAACTTAGAGGATGAAATCCTAACATAATTTTTGGCCCACACTTCGAAGGTGCCAGAGACACCGTAGCTTATTTCTACATCACTTTGACAATTTTCGATCATCTGCTCCATAAATGCATCTTATATTCTGGGGTCTCTCACAATGTGATGCCTAAAGAAATCATGGATAGACTCGGCCTTGAAATCACCAGGGCTTATGGAAATTTATATTCTTTCAATTCGAGGAAAGTCAAATGTATAGGTATGATAAAGGACTTAGTAGTAAACCTTGCACAGGTACCTTCGAAAAGTGTTTTAATGTATGTAGGTGTTGTAGATATACCCCCAAAATATGGCATGCTCTTGTCCCGATCTTGGGGTGCCAAACTTGGAGTTTCCCTTCAACTTGATATGACGTATGCAACAATTCCAGTTTTCGAGGGGCAGTTCACACGGTTGTACAAGGAAACCAGGTTAGCATTTAGGGTTAGTGATCCTCTCAACCCAACGAATTCTCCTGTATATATTGCTGATCAAGATTTAGTTAATTATATATTATCTTTAGATGATGATGTAGATGCGTGTATAGAAGAAATTTGTACAGGAAATAAAAAAGAAAAAGAACAAATAGAACAAGATGTGTGTAACAATGGTGTTTAGAAAATGTTTTTTTATGGTGCCTCATCTTATCTTGGAGCTGGGTCTATAGTAATTTTTGTGGCAACTGATGTCGCTTTACTAATAAATATTTCTCTGCCAGTAATGAAACTCTGGTAGGATTCAAATGAAGAACCCAATGAGGTTACCAGGAGAACAAAGCATCTGGTGGAAGTTCAACAAAATAAGGCCAAAGTAAATGAAAGGTTGCAAAGGTATCAGGATAAAATGAAATCGTTATTCGATCAGAAAGAAAAATATAGAGGATTACTCCCTATGATTTGGTCTTAAAATGGGAAGCTAGAAAAGAAGATGCTGGAAAACATGGCAAATTCGATCCAATCTGGTCTGGTCCATACAAAATTTCATCCTTGGAAGGAAAAAATTCTTGGTTACTAGAAAACCTGGATGGAAACATTCTTAATGCCCTTGTAAATGGGTGGCATCTTAAACACTTCATGCAATAATGTGTTTCTAAATCACCATTGTACATATCGGTTTGTTTTCAAAAAAAAAAAGAAGTTCTTAAAGTATTATAAAAATGAAGGGACTTAAGAGAAGATTATAAAGGCTAATTAAGAAAATCTCTAAGAACATCCATATGTAAAAAAGTTTTTCTAAACCCCTTTAACCCCCTCCTTGGCCACAGTAAATCCTTTTCCCGTCTGATCGTGAAGTTTCTTGAGAATAGAGGAATCTCGCATTGGTCATGAAAACTCTCGAACAAACTTTCAAGAAAGAGAGTGAGTTGTGTTTTTAGTTCTTTGACTTTGGCTGGATCATAAACATGTCTAGATTAATCCTAACCTTATTATTTATCCTAAAAATAATAACTGATTGATTTGGCTCAAGGAAGCCCCCTAGACTAAAGGTAAAAAAATTTCCATTAAGAAGTTCTCTGAAGCCCTTGATTTGTTGAAGGCGGGTAAGAAGATTGAACCAGAGCGATTTAAATGAGTTCATAGACTTTGATTCTTTTCAAACAGATACCTTCCCAAGTGTATTGCATACTCATTGATTGCCCCACTTCAAAAAATATATAAAATATTGAATACAGACAGATGGTTAAAGGAAATTCAATATTGATTGCCCCCATCTATTTCAAAGAGATGAAGAAAGGAAATTCATGATTATTGATTGCCCTCATCTTAGCATTTAAATGCTTGAAAAAAAATGAAGTGGTGAAAGGAAATTCAATGTGGGAAGTCGGATCACTTCACTGGGGTAATGAATAGGCTTGTTGGCAGTGAAGCAATATCCTCACATCTGATGAAAGCTGTTATATGTGAGTTAAAAGATACTCTGGTAATTTCTCTTCTTTTCGGTTGGATTTTATCATAGGTTTCTAAGATATCCTTACTGGACACAGTGTAAATAATTACCTCGATGAAAACAGAATCACAAGAAGCCCGATAAGATGGTTAATTTGGTTTTGATTATCTTACACAGATTTGAGGTCAGTTTCAGGATAAGAAATCTATTGAAAACCTAGCTCGGGATAGTCAAAAAATTTTGTTTTTGAAGAGTTTTCAAGGTTAACATTGAGACCCTGATCGTGTTCAGTCTTTCTCATTATTTGTCTCATAGATCCAAGTCTTTGACCCCATTACCCAATGAAGGCACTTGGTCTACGTGTTCTTCTCGTCCCATAAGGAGACGAGATCCCTAGATGGAGCCTAATGTTGACACGAAGTTTAATTTTTTCCTATCTTTGGAAACTAAAGCTTCATCTTTTCCTAAGTCGTGGAGCCACCCTTAGTCCAAAAAGGGGAAATATGAGTCTTTCATTCCTTTTTGGGTTTTCGAGATTCAATTTTTCTTGAAGTATAATCTTCAACCATCCTATTTTCCCGGTGTCAAAATCTCGAAAACGTTTAGCTTATTAAAAAAGTTTTTTAAAGGGGAAAGAAATAAAGGCCACCTTTTTCGTCGCTTTCCAAAAAGTGCTCTTCAAACCCAAAATTAATTAAGTTCCTAAACATAATTATCATTCCCTTAATCTTTCACAATTTGGGTTTTTCCTTCTAACAAAACGCTTTCGAACTCTCAACAGTCAAACTCCCGATCCTCACTTTTCCAAAAAACTTAAAAGGATAATTAATTATTGACCTGTTTTAATTAAATCCCTAATACATATCTTAGCGCCTCACTAATCTCATTGTGATTTAGCGACCCGAGGATTGCTTGTGACTTATCCCTTCACAACAGGATCCCCGAAGTCCCGAAACATGAAATCATGTTTTCTCTAAACAAGTTTTAAGTTTCAAGTTAATTCGTTTTTAAAATAGGATTGGAAATAATTAAACCACCTTTCGCATTTCGGGAATTTAAGAAGTCGGTGATTTTTGAAACGTCAGTTTCAAAATCGTCGTTATATGATGACATTAATAACGGATAAATGAAGATATTTTTCGACATGAAAGTGTATCTCTAGGAATATATTTCCATTAAAAAGCATTAATTTTTCATCGTCTGCGTCTGTACACTCTCTTTAACGTGAAATTGAAGGTTAAGAAAGTCGTATGTTTGAACTTCATAGCTATCCTTTACATCTACTACATGTCACATTTACCTAGTTTTATATGCACTTTCTCTGTAAACAGGTTTCTGATCCAGCATAAGTATCATGGTGCCTAAGAAGGAACCCAAGAAAAGAGAAGATATTGCAGAAGGCTCGAGTCCATATGGAGACGTTATATCTAATACAACACCACATGCCATTAATTCCATAAAATCATGGAGACAGATTTTTGAGACTCTGGATTACGAAATTAAAAATTTCCCTCATGACACTAACAATAAGCTTCATGATATAGTGGAGCTTGAGCTCCACAAAGTAGCTACACGGCCACGAATTACGGCTTATAATGACATGATCAGTTAGGCCTTAGAGTGAATTGACGTACATATGAGGGGTCTTCATTGGCTCTTTCAGACCAGAACATGTACAAGTAATGTATAAATTATCCCCCAGTCCCAAGTATGTTTATAATCAAGAATTTTTGAGTAATTTTCAATGAAAATAATGTTTGGAGGCAAACCAAGCCTATCCTGACATAATCAAAGACTGGTGGAGAAACATGGGAAAATTCAAGGCTGACACCCATTCTACTTACGACATAGCCTCATTGAATGAGTATATGATTTATGTGGCAATGATGTTATGTAGACTTTTTGGTAAGAAAAGTCCCACCCATTTCCCTGCAAAGTGGGTACCTCTTTTGCACGAGGTAGCAGAAGGTTACAACTTCAATTGGGATAAGATTTTATCTGATAACATGAAGGAGGTAATGGACTATCAGACTGCAAGATCAAAATTCTGACCAGTAGCCTTTTATATGTCAGCATACATCATGGATGTTATATTTTTATCGAATTCTTTCCCTTTGATGAATTGGAGTTGGAATCCTACTTATCTCGAGCCAATTCATGAATATCATTCTACACTTTGGGAAGAAAATGCCAAGGATTCATTCTATGAAATTTTTCATTTCGTGGTGATACCACTACATCAGATGTTGTACGGTTGTGCGCCTCCCTGCATATCAGAGTTGGTCATAGGAAACCTCAGGGCAGTTGCTGACTGGTTCATAGAGGAGAATTTTTCATACATTAGAGTTTTTAGGAGTTCAATCCCCCCACACACCCTACCGAAATTCCTTCTGGTAGAATAGTGTGCAGGGAGGTGGCTCGTCAAATAGTAGCAGGTGGAATTGGGATAGAACTAAAGGTGGCTCAAAATAAATTTTTGGCCAGTTTTTCCCGTTCAAATTGGGAAATTTTCATTGCTCAACTTAGGTCATTCCAAAGTTGAAGTGACAGTGCTAGAGGAGGTTAAATTGGTAAACCTCGAGAACAGGAATCACGATCCTTACTAGCTAGTGGGGAAAAACATGACCCATTATAATATGAAGGCCTATGAACATGAGAAGTCCCCTTGTGACGATCTGTTCAAAGGGACTAGGAACTATGAGGAAGTATTACAAAATGTACAGACATTGTCGTCTGACTTGCAAGCTAGTTTTCAGACCTTCTGAAAGAACAAACGGAGCAGCCTGCCCAAAGTACTTCAGGAAGCAACAATTAGCCTTCCTCAGGAACAAGAAGATATTCTTCCAGGTTTTGGACAAGAAATGCAAGATAAAGACAATCCTAAAGAATTTCCTCAGAAGACTGAAGGCTCTTCACAAAATGAAGAGGCCTTACAGATAGAAGATCTAGAGACGCAAGTAGAGAAGAGGCCCAAGACACCTCCCGAAATCAATATGTCCACTCCTCCTTCATCACCTATTGTTGACGTTATTATACCCGAGGCTATGCGCAGAACAGGGTCTACAAAGCTAGGAAGTCCCATAACTTCCTTAACTCCTTTACAGTCCACCTTTGGATTCCCACAGATGAGATATATATATGTTGGTAACCTCACCCCTATTTCCAGAGATGAGATCCCTCCTTCTTATTGTTTTTTCAGCAAGAAGAGGAAGGCTATTGTAAGGCAAGAAATGCATATGAGAGAAGGGGGTATGGTGAAAAAGCATAGGGTCTTGATAGATGGCCATAAACTGGAAGAGGAGGATTTCTCTATAGAGATAGCGGGCTCCATGGGAGCCATGGCAAAAACAAACATTTTTACTATGGAGAACATGAGAACAAGGATAAAAAAGAGTAACCAAATGATAGCTCAATTGTAGGATTAGTTGAAGAATGTTGAGAAAAACGTTAAAGAAAAGCTAGATAAAAGTATGGAATAGGCTAGAGTTGCTGAAAGGAAAGAAATCTAGTCACTCCAAACTAACCTAGAGTAAATGATCCAGAGGATACAAGTAAGTCAGGTACATGTTACTCAATAGAGTGATGTTGTTAAACAATGACAGGCTAAATTGAGTTTGACAAAAGGCCGAGTCATAGACTTGAAGGATTTTCAAGCCCTCTCGTTAGTAGCCCATACAAAGATAGAAGCTGGGCATCAATAATTGATCTCCAAAATAGAGATTATCCAACGTTATTTTCAATAGATAATCAAATCTCTTGATAACATTATTTTACTAGAAAGAGAGGCTAAAGAAATAAGAAATACTTTTCAGAAGGCAGTCACATGCATGTTCAGGGAACAGGGAGATGCTGAAAGATTTAAAACTTTTTGTCACAGAATATATAAGAGGAAACATTATGCTCAAATCATGGGAAACAAACATAGTTGAAAACAAGAAGATAGTCAAAGAAATCAAAGATGACTATGAAGGAATCTTTAATTCTTTCGATAAGCAAGCATTAGGATTGGAAATAAATGACTGCTCTGGACTATTGGGGCAGATAAACATTGTGAAACAACAATTGTACTACAAAGAGAGTGTATAGGAGGTTCATGTAGAAATTTCACAATTGAGCAAAATCAATACCAATCAGTTATACAGATGGTTGATACAACCTAATTTAAAGTTGCAAGTGATCAGATATGCCGATAAAGGTTTTGAAGACTAGTTTCCAAAAATACAAAGAAAGTTTTATCTATTTGAAACTAAAGATCTCCCGACACCACCCAGAATTTTTGTTCATTTTTTAGAGAAGTGTGTTGAATGTATAGCTTCAAAAGAGGGAGATACTTTAGCTAAGCAGCGAATTGTTGTTTGAAGTCTTATACTTTTGAAATTATAGACCAATGAAATGTTAATCATGCAACAGTTAAGGTTGCAGTTTTGTAACTATTTTTCCTTCTTTTTTTCCCTAGAAAATAGGAGATCGCTAACGAGCAAGTAGTGATGATTTTGTATAAATAAAAGGAGAGAAGACTGACAAAAGGATTTTTGATCTCTTTAACAAAAAGGGCATTTTTTACAAAGTGATTTTGAAGAGACTCCAAATTAATAGAAATGCAGATTGAAGATTCCAGATCTTGTCACCTCTGAGTTATGTGTTTCCCTCTCATCTCATATTTCTTTCATATGTTTATTTGATGAATGCTTGGCTACAATTTAGTAAAACCTCTACTGTGGAAATTATTATTCTTGTTATTTAAATCAATTACAATTTTTCCTCTGTATTTGTTATCAATAGATACAAGACCTGTAGATATTTAGCTTTCAACATCATATGCTTCATTAATATTTTTCTCATTTCGTAGTCTTCTATTACTATGTGAGATTCCTATGAAATTGATGCCTCACTTTGCTAATAGCTTTATGTTTTTCTTCATATCATACATGTTGCTTTTCTTTAAAATTTGACTCCGATACAAGAAAAGGCCTACAATTTAGTCATCATATTTATTTGGGTGTTGACATCATTCTCGTTGTATTGTGGAATAGAAATATTATGCCTCAAAAGAAAACATAAGAACTTGTTCTTCTTTACTTTTACCCTTCATGACAGTACCAGTTGCAAGGAAGGATAACATCAAACCCAGCCTTTTGGATCAAACTGACATTGCTCCAAATTTATTTAACACTATCTTACAAACAACAAATAATCGGGTTGAGTTAGAACATTCATGGGCGACAATTGAGATAGATATTAGTATCCAGGAAAACTGGGAATTTTGACAGAAATAGTTGAGGAACCAACTGTAGCCCTCATCTTTTTATCATACCTTTTATTGTCGTCATCTCCCTTTGTCTTTTCAGATGCCTTGAGAGTATACTTTAGAGCCTTAAAGTATAAACTCAGGAACAACACCACATACCACCAGAAATGGCATGAAATGTAACATCCATATAGAATATTTTTGCCTTCAAATATATCAAAAGTCATACCATTACCCATCAAACAAACTTGGTTCCATTAGCCAAACCTATGTTCTCCAACTTCTCATGCCCATATCTCTCTACTCGTGAGGAGTTATGTGATGTTCCACATACCACCAGAAATTGAATGACATGTAATATCCATCTCGAATAGTCTTACCTTAAAATATATTAAAACTCATACCATTATACATGAAAGAACCTTGGGTCCATTACCCAAACCATTGTTCTACCAGAATTCTCTATCGTACTTTCTCCAAGGGTTGACATCAATCATTAAGGGTTGACATCAATCTACAATATCACTCTCCAATAGTTGATATCAATGACAAACAACAATCCATACGAACTATCCATCAACTTAAGCCAGTTGCACGATACTTCCTTTGTTCTCCAACTACAACTAGAAAGAGGTTCTGACCACTAATACTCTTAGGCTACAACCCGAGGGAAGCTCCAACTCCTAGATTCTCTAAATACAACAATAAGGAGGCTATAACCTCCTATGTTCTCTAGATAGAAACAAAAGGTGGCTAAAACTGTGTATCCTTGCCCCATCCTGTCGCCCTAAAATATAAGTGTCAAATGATGAAACTGTTATCTCCTCAAATAACACAGTCAATATTGTCTATATAGGTGATAGGAAGTCATTAATAATGCCTTTATAAATTCTTTAAGGTTTTTTTTTAAGAGCTTGAGTTTATAATAAAGTCTCAAAAAGCTCTGGTTCGGGGTTTTTATTAAAACATAGGTTTCGGTATCTAAGCGTCCCTCTGAAAAACTACTTTAGCTACCAAAATCCTTATCTTTCGATAGCTAAAACCCAAAAGTCGAAGCTGTGCTAACTACCAAAAGTGCCATAGCTGAAAAGAAACTAACTATTTCACCACATGCCCAAACAAACAGAATCAAATAGGTGTCATCTTTGCAGATGGTTAAAGTCATTAACACACCAAATCATCAGTTCAAACAAAGCCACATCTAAGCCATGAGTTATGTAAATCAAAGCGCCATCCTATCATGCACTAAGGTTCATCAATAGACTGAGAGTGGTGGCATTTGTAAATGGCCATTTCATCCATGCATATCGGGATTGTGTGGTATGTCTTGTGAGCAAATGAAGAAAACAATCAGTCACCAGATCGTGAGCAAGCGATGCAGGATCTAAACGTATCCACCGAGATGTTAGGAGAAAGGCGTTATTGAAGAGGTCGAGGTCTTTCACCGAAGTCAGAGCTTCCAGTTCATCAAGCATGTCAAGTTTTAGAAGAGTTTGATCCTTTTCTTTAGATGGCAGGGGATTACTCAACTATGGGGTATACATCTCCATATTTCTAGGCATATAATCATTATCAAGTTTAGCATTTCCAGGAAACAAAAGATACAGGTGTCATGGAACCAGACAACTACAAAAATTTAAAAGATTAATACATATACTAATTTACAGAGCTTTCACCAGCACAAAGGGCAAAAAATTATAACCAGTTAGCTGGTGAAAAGCATAACTTTCACCAGCTAACTAGCAGATCGTAAGGTGAATTAGCTAGTGAAACTACAGAAAGAAATTTTTGGAATATTTGAAAAGGTATGGTAGCATTGAATGATTAACCATCAAATCAAGAAACACTCAACATCAAAGATTCATGGAGATTTTGGGACCAAATGTTAAAATTAGTCAACTAAATTTTTGGTTATGGTTATTGAAAGATTCCATCTACAAAAGACAGGTGTCTTTAACCCCCACGACACAAAATATTCCTAAAAGTAATGAAGAACATATGTCAAATATCAACAAAAAATAGTTAGATTCCTAGCAACTAGTCTTTTACTATCAAATTGTATTTTGTTAGTTTTATTTTCTATATTTAGACATACAGATCCAAGTTTTCAGGATCTAAAAAAATGATTGTAAAAGGCTATAAATGCCTATCTTTTCTAAGAGATCGAGGTTCAATCAGGGAGACATTTTCTGGATATGGTACTTGACTTTTATTATCGACAATAGAATCACAATCCTCTTTTGTTTTCAATATCAGATTCTTTCATATTTCATTATTCTGCAGTTTATTTTAGTTTACCTCAACTTCTAAGAACTTTCATCTTCTTATTAATCTCATGAAATCGAATTAAAGGTCTTCTTGTTGTCTTGTATTAACCTGCATGTTAATGTATTTGGTTATCTAGACTAGCTTTCTTCATCCCCTGTTTAACTATGCTGTCTGATTATTGATTTCTAAAAGCACTGTCTTATTCAAATACATGATAAGAGGTCACTTTCATTAGATTTTGAGTTATCCCATTGTTCCAGGCATACCAAATTTATCTTTTCTTAAGTTACCAAGCATCTTTGGCTTACAACCCCAAAGAGTTTCTTGGAGTGATAACAAATTGGCACTGTTGCTGGGGAGAGGAGATTGAAGCTCAGTTTCCTTGGGAGACGACATAGATCCATCTTTGATGATAGACAAATCTTGGACATATAATTGGTTGTAATTATCTATCTGTCGAATCCATTGGAACAAATTGGCTTCGAAAAAGAGCTCATACCAAAACAAATTTATAAAATCCACCAACAACACTTGTTGTTGATCCAAAAAAGATTATTAGAAGATGAAGGAGCTGCATCTGAAATCTGGGTACCAGATCATCAGTTTGCTTCATGACCTATTGTTTTTATTTATCAATTCTTTCATGTTATTTCCTTCGCGGATAAAGAGGATCATTTTCTATTTTGTATATTCAGAAAATCATCACCCTTATTATATATACCCTTCTTTAGAAGAAGAAATCCTACAGCCCTATATTGTAGATGTTGATTCAATATCCTCATCATAGTCTATTCCTAAAGATGAGTTTAACTTTCCCATTCTTTTTGAATCTGATCACCCTTCCAACTTTGTGAATATTGAAATTGATTCCAAAGCTATTGAGAGATAAATACCTTTTAGCATTACTGATGAACCTGATCATCAACCTGGTCATCCCACTGCTTTTCAAATTAAAATGAGAACCAACATGTTCAAGCCTTTAAAGCTACCCTCTCTTCCTCATCCTTATCCTGATAACTGTCGTGAATATATCCCTTGGTTTTCCGGTGAGAATCAAGCTTTGGCTGAGAGGCACTTGGGATCCTTTTTGGATTTTATCAATCATTTTCAGATCGTTCTTGAAGATGTCATCATGAGATGTTTTGCTAAAACTTTAATCAGAGACGTTGTTGTTTGGTTTAAAAGTTTGAGAAATGATTCTATTGGTTCTTGGATTGAGTTCTCCAATGTATTCATTAAGTATTGGGGTGATAAAAAATCACCGGATCTATACCTTGCTGATTTTTATGCCTTGAAGAGAGAACATGGTGAATCTTTGCCTGTTTTCAATCAGAGATTTTGCAACAGATTTCATGACATGCCTTTAGAGATCCGGCCTTCAAAAACAAATTCCATGATATATTATGTCATGGGTATCCATTCAAAACTTTCCCTTCTTCTATTAGAAAGAAAATCTTCATCATTAAGTGTTTTGTTCGAAGATGCTTTCGAGGTGGAAGAGAAATTCATCCTTCAAGGAGAATCCTAGAACAGGTTGAAGTTGAAAACCATTGTCTACTTGGACCAGCAGAATGTCAATTAAGAACAAACTTCGAGCAAGAAGATAATGACTATGGGGCAGTTTTAGAAAAACAATAAACAACTAGAATCATCTCAAATTGTTAATCAGATTCCTCAACATTGGTAGAGCATTCCAGAGACAGGTACTTGAGTAAGAATTATGATCAGTTTTCAAAACCTATTGTACCCATGGTAACAAATGACTACATAGACAATTGCATGTTTATATCTTATCGTACATTTTTTTATTCAAACCATGATCTATCATCATCCCCTGAGTGTTGTTCTGAAGAAGAAGCCATAGTGTTTAATGATCACGAGGAAAGCATAAAAGAATCAGAAAATCATAAATCTTTTAGCAAAGGAACAATCATGGTTGGACATGAACCTGCTATAAACATACAATTCCTTCCCAAAGTTTAGCATGTTTTAGAGATGTTTCTAAAAGACCCAATGGCAGCCTTCATAGAATCATATGTTTCAGGGAAGATGGAGTTTTCATATTTTTTAAATTTGTCAGTTTTTCGAGAGGATTTTGGTGTTGTAAATAATTTTTTTTCACTATTGTTGCATTCCAAGCATCAAATATTGATTAGTAAGGATGATGAAAACATTTCAGTATTAAAATTAATTGGATGGATGCTATGGAAATTTTCCCTTACTTAAACATTTTGAGAAACTGGTTAGGGTAGAGTAGGATAGGAAATAAGCTCACTCTTGAGCATTTGTTTTCTTCCATTTTTACAACAAGTGTATCGGTCAGTTCATATGATGAATGTAGGTTTTTGAAGATGCACAGGAATAAATTGTAAAATTTTTGAATAATTTCAGAAACAGGTGAGACAGTTGATTCCATAGCTCAATGGTAAAACTACTGGCAAGCTGTAGGTTTGAAGAGGAACAGTTGCACGGGCCAGATGACTCCATGCCCAATGCTAAAGGCTACTGGAACTACTAGGTTCTTGGAAACCTCGCAGGGAGGTCTCCATCCTAGTTGGAGCCAGATGTTATCTCCTCAAATAACACAGTCAATCTTGTCTATTTAGGTGATAGGAAGTCATTAATAATGCCTTTATAAATTCCTTAAGGTTTTTTTTTTAAGAGCTTGAGTTTATAATAAAGTCTCAAAAGGATATGGTTCAGGGTTTTTATTAAAACATAGGTTTTGGTAGCTAAGTTTCCCTCCGAAAAGCTACTTTAGCTACCAAAAGCCTTAGCTTTGGGTAGCTAAAACCTAAAATTCGAAGCTATGTTAACTACCAAAAGTGCCAAAGATGAAAAGAAGCTAACTATTTCATCATGCGCCCAAATAAATAGAATAAAATAGGTGTCATCTTTGCATATGGTTAAAGTCATTAACATGCCAAATCATCAGGTCAAACAGAGCCACATCTAAGCCATGATTTATGTAAATCAAAGCACCAGCCTAGCATGCACTATGGTTCATCAATACGTTGAGAGTGGTGATGTTTGTAAATGGCCATTTCATCCATGCATATCGGGATTGTGTGGTATGTCCCATGAGCAAATGAAGACAACAGACAGTCACCAGATCATGAGCAAGAGATGCAGGATTCGAACGTATCCACCGAGATTCTAGGAGCAAGGCATTATTGAAGAGGTGGAGGTCTTTCACTGAAGTTAGAGCTTCCAGTTCATCAAGCATGTCGAGTTTTAGAAGATTTTGATCCTTTTATTTAGATGGCAGGGGATTACTCAACTATGGGGTATACATCTCCATATTTGCAGGCATATAATCATTATCAGGTTGATCATTTCCAGGAAACACAAGATACAAGTGTCAGGGAACCAAACAACTACATAACTTTAAAAGATTAATACACATACAGATTTACAGAGCTTTCACCAGTGCAAAGGGAAAAAAATTATAACCAGTTAGTTGGTGAAAAGTAGAACTTTCACCAGCTAACTAGCAGATCGTAAAGTGAATTAGCTAGTGAAACTACAAAAAGAAATTTTTGGAAAGCTGAGCTGGATCAAAGTGTTTTTGGAATATTTGAAAAGGTATGGGAGCATCGAATGATTAACCACCAATTCAAGAAACACTTAGCATCAAAGATTCGTGGAGATTTTGGGACCAAATGTTAAAATCAGACAACTAAATTTTTGGTTATGGTTATTGAAAGATTCCAGCTACAGAAGACAGGTGTCTTTACCCCCAACGACACAACAGAGTCCTAAAAGTAATGAAGAACATATGTCAAAGATCAATATAAAATAGTTCGATTCCTAGGAACTAGTCTTTGATTATCAAATTATATTTTGTTAGTTTTGTTTTCTATATTTATACATACAAATCCAAGTTTCCAAAATCTAAAAAAATGATTGTAAATGGCTATAAACGCCTATATTTTCTAATATATTGGGGTTCAATCGGGGAGACATTTTCTGGCTATGGTGCTAGACTTTTATTATTGATAATCGAATCACAATCCTCTTTTGTTTTCAATATAAGATTCTTTCATATTTCATTATTCTGCACTTTATTTCAGTTTATCTCAACTTCTAAGAATTTTCATCTTCTTATTAATCTCATGAACTTGAATTAAAGGTATTCTTGTTGTCTTGTATGACCCTACATGTTAATGTATTTGGTTATCTAGACTATCTTTCTTCATCCCTAGTTTAACTATGTTGTCTGATTATTGATTTCCAAAAGCACTATCTTATACGAATACATGATAAGAGGTCACTTTCATTAGATTTTGAGTTATCCGATTGTTCCAAGCATACCAAATTTATCTTCTCTTAAGTTACCAAGCATCTTTGGCTTACAACCCCAAAGAGTTTCTTTGAGTGATAACAAATTGGCATCGTTGCCAGGGAGAGGAGATTGAAGCTCAATTTCCTTGGGAGACGACATAGATCCAGCTTTGACGATAGACAAAGCTTGGACATATAATTGGTTGTAATTATCTATCTGTCGACTCCATTGGAACAAATTGGCTCTGAAAAGAGCTCATACCAGAACAAAATTAGAAAATCCACCAAAAACACTTGTTGTTGATCCAACAAAGATTATCAGAAGATAAAGGAGTTGCATTTGAAATCCAGGTACCACATCATCAGTTTTCTTCATGAACTATTGTTTTTCTTGATCATTTCTTTCATGTTATTTCCTTCGCGGATAAAGAGGATCATTTTCTATTTTGTATATTCAGAAAATCATCACCCTTATTATATATACCCTTCTTTAGAAGAATAAATCCTACAGCCCTATATTGTAGATGTTGATTCAATATCCTCATCACAATTTGTTCCTAAAGATGAGTTTAGCTTTCCCATTCTTTTTTAATCTGATCACCCTTTCGACTTTGTGAAGATTGAAATTAATTCCAAACCCATTGAGAGATCAAGACCTTTTAGCATTACTGATGAACCTGATCATCAACCTGTTCATCCCACTGCTTTTCAAATTAAAATGAGAACCAACATGTTGAAGTCATTAAAGCTGCCCTCTCTTCTTCATCCTTATCCTGATAACTGTTATGAATATATCCCTTGGTTTTTCGGTGAGAACCAAGCTTTGGTTGAGAGGCATTGTGGATTCTTTTTGGATTTTATCGATTGTTTTCAGATCATTCATGAAGATTTCATCATGAGATATTTTGTTAAAACTTTAATCAGAGACGTTGTTGTTTGGTTTAAAAGTTTGAGAACTGATTCTATTGGTTCTTGGATCGAGTTCTCCAATGTATTCATTAAGTATTGGGGTGATAAAAAATCACCAGATATATACCTTGCTGATTTTTATGCCTTGAAGAGAGAACATGGTGAATATTTGCCTATTTTCAATAAGAGATTTTGCAACATCTTTCATGACATGCCTTTAGAGATCCGGCCTTCAGAAAAAATTGCCATGATATATTATGTCATGGGTCTCCATTCAAAACTTTTCCTTCTTCTATTAGAAAGGAAATATTCATCATTAAGTGTTTTGTTCGAAGATGCTTTAGAGGTGGAAGAGAACATTCATGCTTCAAGAAGAATCCCAGAACAAGTTGAGGTTGAAAACCATTTTCTACTTGGACCAGCAGAATGTCAGTTAAGAAAAGACTTCGAGCAAGAAGATAATGACTATGGGGCAGTTTTAGAACAACAACAAACAAATAGAATCATCTCAAATTGTGAATCAGATTCCTCAACATTCGCAGAGCATTCCAGAGACAGGTACTCGAGTAAGAATTATGATCAGTTTTCAAAACCTACTGTACCCATGGTAACAAATGACTACATAGACAATTACATGTTTATATCTGATCATACATTTTTTTATTCAAACCATGCTCTATATCCACCCCTCGAGTGTTGTTCTAAAGAAGAAGCCATAGTGTTTAATGATCACGAGGAAAGCATAAAAGAATCAGAAAATCATAAATCTTTTAGCAAAGTAACAGTCATGGTTGGACATGAACCTTCTATAAACATACAATTCCTTCCCGAAGTTCAGCATGTTTCAGAGATGTGTGTAAAAGACCCAATGGCAGCCTTCATAAAATCATATGTTTCGGGGAAGATGGATTTTTTGGATTTTTTAAATTTGTCAGTTTTTCCAGAGGATTTTGGTGTTATAAATATTTTTTTTTCACTATTGTTGCCTTTCAAGCATCAAATATTGATCAGTAAGGATGATGAAATCATTTCAGTATTAAAATTAATTGGATGGCTGCTATGGAAATTTTCCCTTACTTAACCATTTTGAGAAATTGGTTAGGGTAGAGTAGGATAGGAAATAAGCTCGCTCTTGAGCATTTGTTTTCTTCCATTTTTGCAGCAAGTGTATCAGTCAGTTCATATGATGAAGGAAGGTTTTTGAATATGCACAGGAATAAATTGTAAAAGTTTTGAAAGATTTCAGAAAGAGGTGAGACAGTTGATTCCATAGCTCAATGGTAAAACTAATGGCAAGCTACAGGTTTGAAGAGGAACACTTGCACAAGCCAGATGACTCTGTGCCCAATACTAAAGGCTACTGGAAATACTAGGTTCTTGGAAACCTCGTAGGGAGGTCTCCATCCTAGTTGGAGACAGATGTTATCTCCTCAAATAACACAGTCAATCATGTCTATTTAGGTGATAGGAAGTCATTAATAATGCCTTTATAAATTCTTTAAGGTTTTTTTTTAAGAGCTTGAGTTTATAATAAAGTCTCAAAAATCTTTGGTTTAGGGTTTTTATTAAAACACAGGTTTCGGTAGCTAAGTGTCCCTCCGAAAAGCTACTTTAGCTACCAAAAGCCTTAGATTTCGGTAGCTAAAACCCAAAATTCGAAGCTATGTTAACTACCAAAAGTGCCAAAGCTAAAAAGCAACTAATTGTTTCATCATGTGCCCAAATAAATAGAATAAAACAGGTGTCAGCTTTGCATATGGTTAAATTCATTAACACGCCAAATCATCAGGTCAAACAGAGCCACATCTAAGCCATGAGTTATGTAAATCAAAGCGCCATCCTAGCATGCACTACGGTTCATCAATATGTTGAGAGTGGTGGCGTTTGTAAATGTCCATTTCATCAACGCATAACAAGATTGTGTGGTATGTCCCATGAGCATATGAAGACAACAGACAGTTTTCATATCATGAGCAAGAGATGCAGGATCTGAACATATCCACCGAGATGCCAGGATAAAGGTGTTATTGAAGAGGTGGAGGTCTTTCACCGAAGTAAGAGCTTCTATCTCATCAAGCATGTCA
The DNA here is from genome assembly GCA_000966675.3 of Picea glauca. Lineage (NCBI taxonomy): Eukaryota > Viridiplantae > Streptophyta > Pinopsida > Pinales > Pinaceae > Picea > Picea glauca. The sequence goes on along the minus strand of JZKD02S1944126.1, from coordinate 112,856 downwards.
AGTTTGAGAAGAGTTTGATCCTTTTCTTTAGATGGTAGGGGATTACTCAACTATGGGGTATACATCTCCATATTTGCAAACATATAATCATTATCAGGTTGATCATTTCCAGGGAACAAAAGATATAGGTGTCAGGGAACCAGACAGCTACATAACTTTAAAATATTAATACACATATAGATTTACAGAGCTTTCACCAACGCAAAGGGAAAAAAATTATAACCAGTTAGCTGGTGAAAAGTAGAACTTTCACTAGCTAACTAGTAGATCGTAAGGTGAATTAGCTGGTGAAACTACATAAATAAATTTTTGGAAAGATAAGCTGGAGAAAATCATTTTTGGAATATTTCAAAAGGTACGAGAGCATCGAATGATTAACAACCAAATCAAGAAACACTCAGCATCAAAGATTCGTGGAGATTTTGGGACCAAATGTTAAAATTAGTTAACTAAATTTTTGGTTATGGTTATTGAAAGATTACAGCTATAGAAGACAAGTGTCTTTACCCCCCATGACACAAAAGATTCCTAAAATTAATGAAGAACAGTTGTCAAATATCAACAAAAAATAGTTCGATTCCTAGGAACTAGTCTTTGATTATCAAATTATATTTTGTTAGTTTTATTTTCTATATTTAGACATACAAATCCAAGTTTTCAGGATCTAAAAAAATGATTGTAAATGGCTATAAATGCCTATCTTTTCTAAGATATCAGAGTTCAATCGGGGAGACATTTTCTGGCTATGGTACTAGACTTTTATTATTGATAATAGAATCACAGTCCTCTTTTGTTTTCAATATCAGATTCTTTCATATTTCACTATTCTACACTTTATTTCAGTTTACCTCGGCTTCTAAGAACTATCATCTTCTTATTAAGATCATGAACTCGAATTAAATGTCTTCTTGTTGTCTTGTATGACCCTGCATGTTAATGTATTTGGTTATCTAGACTAGCTTTCTTCATCCCCGGTTTAACTATGTTGTCTGATTATTGATTTCCAAAAGCTTTGTCTTATTCGAATACATGATAAGAGGTCACTTTCATTAGTTTTTGAGTTATCCCATTGTTCCAAGCATACCAAATTTATCTTTTCTTAAGTTACCAAGCATATTTGGCTTACAACCCCAAAGAGTTTCTTGGAGTGATAACAGAAACCACATCTAAATTGTCACTACATGATATACCACTGTAAACCTCTACCAACCTATGCCAACAACCTGTAACCAACCTATGCAACTAAATTGTAATCAACTTGTAGCTGTAACCTTCCTGTACCAAAAAAAAAAAAACAAGAGGTACACAGCCTATCTGTGTTGCATCTCGTGTATGTACACGACTTGTCTGTAGTGCAACATGTGTATGTATGTGGCATACCTATACTGTAGCCTACGTACACCTTCTCTAAACTAGGGTTTTCTCTTTTTTGAAAAACTCTTACCCTTTACTGCCTTAGTAAAATCAACCTATAACTTGTCACTATGTCCATATTGTAGTTGTGCACTATGCATACATCCTCATAGATATCCATTAACCAAGTGCATCTATATCTCTCTAGTCATGTGCCATACAAATGTGTATAATCATGAACAATAATAATAACCCTCACATGGACTAGACATCAAACCCTTACTAATATACAACCTCTCAATACATCAACCACTTAAAAAATACAAGCTCTCAACCATGTACCACAAAAACCCTTAACCATATGCCAAGAAATACAAGATATCCCTCAACACCAACAAGATGTACCAATGAAAGATATTAATTATACCATCACTGTATTTTTGTATTCTAACTTATATAGTAAGTTCCATGCATCCAATAAACTTTCTAAGGAAAATCCTCAAACCCTTATGACCAAATCTCATGTAGCCAACAATATCCAACTAAAAATAGAAATAATACATACCTTTTGAACCTGTTGATATATTTGTTGTTCTTGATCACTATAGACCTTCCTGGGAGCTTGCTTTCAGACTCTAGAGACCTGGTATTTTCATATTCTCAAGTTTCCATGGATTTTCCCAACTGTACACGATTGTTCCTTCTTTAACATGCGTATGTACACACTCTTTACTCCTTCAACCCATTTATGTACATGCTCTATTCCACTGTATCCCATGTACAGCTCAAAAACTAGGGTATTTTCGGTATTTTCACAATTCTAAAACTTTCGTCGTAAATCCTTCATGCTACCTTAGACTTGTGTAACTTCATATGTATCAATGAGTATCTACAATAAACCTTATACAATAATAAATATTTAATGTGTTCAATAGGTTCTAATAGGAGAGCCTTTCTCTCTTATTTATACTTCCATGTAGCTTCCTCAAGGGGTTACCTTCTAACAAGCTTAACCCAATTTTCTTCTTTTAGGGATAAACCACTTCTAACCACTTTTCCACTTCTAACCCACTTTGCTACAAATAGTAAATTATCCACTTCTAGTTGTAACTAATAATTTTTTAATTATTTTCTAATTGAAGCAATTGAACCGATGATTAATTCCTAGTTTCACCCACTTGACTAGTCAATGTTTTCTAAGAGCTTCTAGAATAAGTTGACTTCTTTGATCTTCTAGATAACTCATGAGGTTTAGCCAACCTCAAAAGGACATAAATCTCTAATTGTGAGGATTTATGTGATTTTCCACATATCACGAGAAATGGCATGACATGTGCTATCCATCTAAAACAATTTTACTTTCAAAAAAAATTAATACTCATACCATTATACATCAATCAAATTTAATTCCCTTAACTATATTACTGGGGATACTGGAATTTGCTACCACGCATGCTTCAAGGGTTGAAATCAATCACAACCAACCCAATTAATAAAAATTCTCCCCCTTTGGCATTGATGGAAACACTCTGATGCAACACCGAAGTCATATCGTTCATGTTCCCCCCTGTGACCATCACTCCCCTTAGAAACATTCATCTATGCTCTCTCTGCAAGCATCTATCTCTCTATCATGCATCTGATGAATCTATCCCCCTTTTACATTAATGGAAATAGCAACTTCTCGTCTGGGTCTTCTCCCCCTAACTGAACTATCCTTAGGGATACTCCCCCTGAATGAACTCTTCCTAAAAATTCTCCCCCAACCTAAATTTTCCTATTTATGGTGCTTACTTGTGTAAATATTAGACATATAAGAAAAGAATTCAAAAACATTCATTTTGGAGTATAAATTACTCTGAGTCTCTAACGAAGATACTCAAAGGATTCCCTAGGAAGTGGTTTTCTAAAGATATTTGTAACCTATTCCTTTGTTCACACATATTCAACTATGATGTTTTTAGCTACAACATGTTCCCATAGAAAATGATACTTTATTAGAATGTGCTTTGCCTTGGAGTGCATCACTAGATTCTTTGAGATACTTATGGAACTTGTATTATCACAATATATTGGAATGATCTCATCATACTTAACTTGTATATATATCATAGTTTGTTTCATCCATAGAACTTTCATACAACATGTTGTTGTTGCAATAGTAGCTTTAGTTGTAGACAATGATACTGATGATTGTTTCTTCCTTAGCCAAGATACCAAACACTCACCCAGGTAGAAGGTTTCTACACTTGTACTTATTCAGTCATCAATACAACCTTCCCAATATGCATGTGTGGAGGAATGAAGTGATAAATCCTTTCCTTTTGGATACCATAATCCAAACTCTTTTGTACCCTTGAGATATCTGAATATCCTTTTCACTGCTAGAACATGTGATTCCTTTGGTACTGCTTGAAATCATGCCACCTGTGCAACTACTTGAATTACATCTAGTCTAGATGTTGTCACATAAAGTAAGTTGTGAATCACTGATTTGTACTACCTCTGATCTGTAGACTTTGAATCATCATCTTTACCTAACTTGCAACTAGTTTGCATAGGAGTATTAATTGGTTTGCAATCTTCCATTTCAAACCTCTTTAGCATTTCTCTGATATACATAGTTTGAGAGATAAAAATTCCTTGGTTTCTTTGACATATCTAAAGGGCCAGAAAGAAGGACAGTTCTCCAAGTAATGAAATTTCAAATTCATTCTTCATGTCCTTTGAAATGTTTTGTCTTAACTTGTCATCATCACTTCCCAAAATTATATCATCAACATAAAATTCAATTAATAAAATACTATCGTGATTTATCTTCATGTAGAGGTTGTTGTTTGCATTTCCTTTTCAGAATCCTTCATGTTGTAGATATTTGTCCAATATAGAGTACCATGCTCTAGAAGCCTGTTTTATACCATACAAGGCCTTCTTCAACATGCATGCATAATCTTCATTCTCTGACAACTTAAATCCTTCTAATTTCTCAATGTAGACTTCTTCAAGTTCCCCATTCAGAAAGGATGATTTCAGATCCATATGATATACTTTAATATTCTTGGAGTATGCATAATATAGGATCAATCTCATTTCTTCCATTATGGAAACTAGGGAAATTGACTCTTCAAATTCGATACCTTCAACCTATGTGTATCCTTTACATACCAATATAGCTTTCTTCTTGGTAACCTATCCATCTTCATTCGATTCATTTCTGAAGACCCACTTCGTGTCGATCACATTCTTGTACCTTGGTCTTTGAACCAGTTTCAAAGTGTCATTCTTCTCTATTTTATCCAGCTACTCGTTCATGTCCTTTTTCCATAATTCATCCTTGTTGGCTTCTTCAAAACTTTTTGGTTCAATCGAAGATAATTGTGCTAGGTGGATTTGTTCCGGCAAATGAATTCTTCTTCTAGTCTCAATTCCCCCATCTTTGTTCCCAATAATCTGATATAAAGGATGATTATTTTGTATTCGTTTGCTAGGTGTATTTGGAGTTACTTGTTGTACTTTCTCTTCTACTTCTATTTCATCTTCTTCATATTCCCCTTCTACTTATTCTTAATCCTTTGCTTCTTCTTGGTAAACATGTTCCACTGATTCTTTTTCTTCTTCTTTTTATTTCCGTCCACCTATTTCATCAATCATTACATTGATTCTTTCCACAAATTTTTTGAGTCGTATATTGTAGTACTTGTATGCTTTGCTTGTACTTGAGTAACCAAGAAGCATGCCTTTGTCCACACGAGAATCAAAATTTCCCATTCTTCCATCTTCTCTTTTCATCTTCTGAAAACTCTGAAGTGTTTCACATTTGTTGGTCTTCCTTTCCATAGCTCAAAGGGAGTTTTGTCACTTTTGTTTCTGATCATTACTCTTTTTTGAATGTGAACTATTGTATGTACTACATGTGTCCAAAAAACATCTTTCAACTTAGAATACATTAACATTGTTTAAGCCATTTATTGTATTGTCATGTTCTTTCTTTCAACAACTCCATTCTATTGAGGTATCCTAGCAATGGAGAATTTCATTTTTATTCCATGCTTGCTGCAAAAATCCATAAATTCCTTTCAAATAACTCTCTTCCATCGTATGATCTCAAACATTTTATTTTTGAATCCATTTCATTTTCAACCATTTCCTTGTATACCTTGAAGTTTTCAAATGGTTTTGATTTCTTCCTAAGAAAACAAACTGCAATCATTCTTGTACAATCATCAACCAATAACATAAAGTATTTCTCACCTTTCAAACCATTTGTTTCAGTTGGTCCAACTAAATTAGTATGCACAATTTCCAGTGGTGTTTTTGTGGAATATTCATTTGATTTGAATATGGTCTTTGTTTTCCTTCCTTGTTGAAAATGCTTGCATAATGTGTTGGTTGTCTTTGTGATCTAGGGATTTTCTATGACTGCTTCCTTTTTCTGAATTTCATAAGGTTATTGAAGTTTATGTGACCCATTCTTTTGTGGCATAGAAAAAATCCATCCTCCTTTCCTAAAAAACACTTATAATTTCCAATTTCACTTAATACATATATTTTTTTTGAAGCTTTTGCAGTTGTTGCAATCAATTTTCCTGATCCTTCTTTTCTTATCTAACACTTCTATGAATCAAATGTAAGTTTGTGACCTGTTGGCAACTGAATGCTTTTCTTAAATTTTTATGTCAATTAAATGATCTATATAGTTGCCTAACTAGGGTCATGAATTTTTATCACTCTTCATGAGCAGTTTCTGAAACGACAGTTGTAAGTTATCGCTTTTACCTATTTTCTATTCATGCTTTGTTTTCATGACTGAAAGCATGAAAACCTGTGACTGTGATTACCATTATGTTTTAAAATTTCATCGAAGGCAAATGGTTTATATAGTTTATTAAGAAATTTTGACTCCTTGCCATGAAGATGTTACTCTCTTTGTTTTGATCCTTTCAACTCTAAGCATGCTTAACAGGTTAATGGTTTTATGTACAAAGGACCCCCATGATTTGAGTTTTTTCATGGTTTTTGTTTGATTCATGGCTACGTTTCTTTTACAAAACATTTATTTTTCGATTTTTGACTTACCCAAACTTTGTGATCAAACCCATGATGCGTGCACTTATTTTCGTTTTAATGTTTTGGTCCTAGCTCATACTAAATGTAGAGGTGTCATAGGATTTACAGACTGTCATCATTTCTAAGGATGACCTTGGGTTTCTCAAACCTCCTTCGCATGCATTTTAACTAAGCATCCATCCCATTGTATGAGTCTTTACAACATTCATTGTTGGGCTCGGGGTTATGGCTCTATTTTGTTTTCACAAACCCTCCTTGTATGTTGTGTTTGTTTGATTACCCTCCCGTCCAATATGGCTCCTGTTGTGAGAATTGAACCAAATATTACCCAAACCCTACTCTTATACGATGATGCCAGAGGAGATTTGGAGAGAAGTGGCTGGCTCGTTTTCATTAGGAAGTTTCAGGGTTTTAATTTACAGGTTTCCCAAGAATTCATGTTCTCGTTTGATGGTTGTAGGGATAAAGTTGGTGATGTGCAACTGGAGGTTATCGAGGATTTCATGAGTCAAGCCACAGGGTTAGCAGCAAGCGGTAAGAGATGGTTTAAAAATGAAAAAGTGGAAAAAGTTCCTTGGACCCTGCTGTTTACATCTCGGAAAATAATAAGGTGTGATAAAGGTATTCCCATTTCATTTCTTAAATCTCGGTGGAAAGATTTGCTCGCTGTGGTAAAGCAATTTGTTACCTGTGAGGGACGTTTCGGGCTTGTATTTTCGTACCATTTGCGTCTACTTATGAGTTTTATGGATTTCCCTTTGAATATGCCATATTACTTACTCAGGAGCCTTTATAAAATGGGGAAAAGATACAAGAAAAACTGGTCAAACTCTAGCGTTTTTCATCATGGCCTAGTTAATATCCTTCTCATTATCAATTAGAGTCACAGAATGACAACTGAAATTTTTTTATAACCTGAAATGGCTATGGTAACCCTGATATGGGGGAGGTAGAAAAATGAGTGGTTGAGGAGACCCTTGTCCACCCGACGACATCTCTCTCACCTCCCCAGATTTGTGTCTCTTCCCCTAACAGTGAACCCTTGATCGATCCCAAGGTTATTCAACAGGCCAGTCAACAGATTACACATCCAAATGACTATGTTAAAAATGTAAAGAAACCTAGAGGAAAGATATTTAAGAGTAATATTGATATCAATTTTAAAAACAAAAGAGATGGTAGGCTAATTTCTAGGAGACTTCGTAATAAGTCGAATTCTCATCCGAGTTAAATCAATATGATCGAAGTTCACGAAAGCTCAGACTTTGAAATTGAGAGATTCCTTATAGAGGAAGACCCTTTTTCATTCGAGCCACACCCTGGTGGACCCTATAACTTTGTCGATAATTTACCTCCCTATTTGAAAGACAATCCAGAGTTTCCTGGTGTCAAGATTTGCAATAAATCTACTATCATTATGGAGGGCGCTCTGGTCCACAATCTTGTTTGTTCTAATAAAAATGCCACACAATCAAAGTGTGAGGTTTGTCTATCATGGATTGATAGATATTATACTAATATCCTAGTTCTACAGTCATGGGTTAAGGGTTTAAAAGATCAGGTCGATGTTTTAACAAGCGGAAACTTGAGGCTCGATTCAGTTATTCAAGGCAAGGAAAAAAATTTGAGGACCACAGGTTATATGGTATTTAAAAACGTTGAGGCTGCTACAACCATTGTAAACTCCAGGGTTTCATGATACGATTTGATTTCATGGTTAGAGGTATGATCTCTTAAATTAATAGCATGCTTGTTTTCATTCTTAAGTTAGATTATTTGGTTTGTTTAATAAACTATATTTCATTATTAAATTAGTCTGTTTTATTCATTAAATAAAAAGAGATTTCATTTTCTAAAATAACTAGCTACATAATCGCAAGATTCTGTAGCTAGATATGTTAATTCAAATTGTGTAAATTAATGGCAGAAAAAATATCTGAAATCTTTCTATTTTCCTTTTCTTTTAGGATATTCAGGGGTCCATGATTTCAAAAATTGATTTGAGACACTATTAAGACCTTCCAGTCATATATATGATGTATTTTGAATGAACAGAAATGAACTGTTGTTAGATTTTTAGGATTTAGTAGGATCAGAGTGGTTGCATCCCCCTTTATTTTTGAAACAAATATTTGATCTTAGGAACATAAACAATTATCTTTCCTGAGGCCTTTATAAACCTATCATTTTGTAAACAGGGGCATCTCAGTCTGGGGCTAGAGTATGGACAATTACACACAAACTTGAATGGAACAAAATACATATTACAGATTTAGCTTTTGTGTATGATGTTTTAATTTAAGTTATGTTTATTTTGATGTGATAATAGATGGTGATAGATTTTTGTCTTCATGATTTATTGTGAGTTGAGATAATTCATTTTCACATGTTGTCCATATGTCATGTTTCAGATACAATATAGGGTGATCATCGATTCAATTCAAATTATGAGATTTATCTCTAATTTTCTGTTGAATATTTAAATTCAAGTTCTTACAAGAAAATTTATCTCATTGTAGTTACTTGTAAATCATAAGATCACTGTGACTGTCTCCATTATACGTTCTGTTATCAAAACTTAGTTTCTAGCATATTGTTTCGCATTTATTCGGAGCAATCTCAAGATTCGTTGCAGGTTTACTTCTCGGATAAGGTGGCTGGATATTCTTTATTATACGGACGTTGGATGCATTAATAGGTTATTCTGTTCTTTTATTTCATTTTCTTGCTTATTATAGAAGTTTTTTATATATAGTATAATTTTCACTATCTATATCTTTCTGTTTAATTAAGTAGTTTAATATTTGATTTTATGAATGCATACAACTAAGAAAACAAACCAAAAAACAAATAGAATTTTCTCTTTCTTTATTACTTTCATCAAAAAGAACCATTAAACATTTTATTTTCTATGAGTTCAGATTAAAACTCATTATTTGTATATGTTGTATATATGATAACTAGAACTATTATATAAATGTTAATTAGATAAACTGTATATATATATTTAGATGTACATATATATTTCAACGATTATTATTTAGTAATTTATTGCATTTCTTTTAGTTATTTTTCGCTTCCCTTAGGACTTTAGATTGACCAATGGAGCCATTAAACCCTTCAGAGTGAATTAATCCAAATGGATTGGGTTAATTAGACAACCCTGGACCAGATTCACTCTTCTAGTTGATGAGTGGTCAATTTCTCCCATCAACAAATGGCACTAGAAGGAGGGCCTAAATACTATTAATGGCATGAGGAGGTCGGAAGACTCCTCCCCCACCTACCCACTCACCTTGTCCCTCAAACAACAACCACATCAAACAACAATCCACGGATCATCGTTGAACCAGTAACTCCAAACCCCCAGGGGCCGATGTACAAGAAATTGTTCGTCAATCCCTCATAAGGACACACAGTGCCCTAGCCCGTATCAGACAACCAGGTTGGCCTTTAAACCAACCATTATACTTCTCTGATATCACAGAGAAACTTGAAGGTACCGATCTTACCCTAAACGCTCCAGATCCGGATCAGATCCTCACTCCTGCAGCAGGATGATCCGGTATTCCACCATCAGACGAAGGCAATTCCTCATCTCAGCCTTCGACACCACCCAAACCTATGGCCAATCGGAAAAATCCTGCCATAACTTGTCTCAATCAAGATGCAGTGGCTATACCTAGGCCCCAACATTCTTTGCCTAAACATATGGAGAAATGGCTCCCCAAATTTCACCCAGATTCCAAGCATATTACTGAGGATCATATAAAAAAATTCATGCTAGCCATTAGGCTTCGTAGTGTTGAACACGAAGACGTAGTATGCAGACTTTGTCCCTACACCTTTGAAGGCAAGGCCTCTACCTGGTACTTTTCCCAACAACCCCACCCATCGTGTCATGGGATAGATTCAAGTCCTATTTCCTTGAGAAATTCAGAGACGACAAATCCCCTGAAGTTTTAGTCATGGAACTCTCTAGTTTAAAGATGAACCCTAAAGAAAAGATAAAATAATTTAATCAAAGGTTCCTGACATTAAAGAATCAAATCCCCACGGACTCAATGCCTACCAAAAATCTTATCATCGCATACTACACGAAAGCCTTACACCAAAACGTAGCCATTTCGGTAAAAAGGTCCAAGAAAGCCACATTGTTAGAAGCCTTCGAAGAGAAGAGTCAAATTGAGAAATATATTCTCAGCCTAAAAGACAATATTTGCAACGAGGAAGAGACTACTTCAACCTCCAAGAATAAAATCAAAATTCTTCCTAGACCTGCCAAAAAAAAAACTCAACCAGATAGTTTGGATCTAGAAATATTATAGAAGGACATTCAAAAGTTATCTAATCAGGTCATAGATTTGAGAAGATCGGCTGAAGAAGCTTCTTCAAGAAAAGAGCCTTACAAAACCCCTTTTAGGAAGCCTTTTCCCACAAACCAACCTAACTCAAGTTTTGAAGGCCTAAATCTAGAAAGATTACAGTTTGCTATTCAAACGATTCTAGGGGCACATGATAACTTGATTCCTCCCAAGACTCCTGAAGACGTGGCTAAACAAGAGGTAGTGGAAGAGGACGAATCCTCTCCCAACATTTTTGGGAATTTTTCAGATAGCATTTTTAAAGCTAATTTCGAAATAGTGCATCCTTACAATACCATGAGCAAGACAACAAATAAATCTTATTATGAAATTGTAACTAATGCACCTCCAAAACAGTCTAAACTAATTGAAACTAAACAGAATTCAACAGCCCCAAGTTTAGAGTGTGATTTGATTGAGGATCTAAAAAAAATTAGAGCTAACATTTATGTTTACAAATGATTAAAATTCCCTTTTCTTCTGCAAAAGATGCTACAGAATATTGCATAAAACAACAAAAACAACAATCTGAATAACAACAAAGTTGTTGAAAACAGCCCCAAAACACCTCAAAAGGTCTCCGCCAAAATGACGTTAGAGTCTTCTGATAAAAGAGACCTTTCTGTAAAAAGTGTAACAAATGTAGATAAACTAGTTTTAGGGGCTGCGATTAAAAAACAACAAAATTTTGTTCTTAATACTTGCAGAAATGTCCCACCCTTTTTCTTGACTTTTGAAATCTTCAATAGGAATGTACATAACTTCATGGTAGATTTAGGTGCATCGTCAAACGTAATGCCTTCGTCTATCTGTCAAAAAATTAATGCCGAAGTTAAATTGTCCAGCCTGAAAATTATTCAGCTTGATCGAACTAGTGTTAAAGTAATAGGTGAATTAGAAAATGTGTTTATTAGATTATCATGTAATCCTAAAGTCCATCAAGTTATTGATATTATTGTCGTCGATATCCCTGAAGTATATGGMTTGTTTTTAAGTAGAGATTGGTCCGAATAGATACATGGTTATTCTACAACGGATTGGTCTCACTTGTGGCTGTCCRRGAATGGAAAGACTAAAAAAATCAAGGTAAATCATGAGTATTATCTTAAGTTCACAGAAAYCGATTTAAATGATCCTAATGAACCATTCACTGCTTCCGCCAATTCACCTGAAATACAGGGGATGGACACTTTTTTCGGCAATTTCATGGCTGAAACTTCTACCATTACTAACCCCGAACAATAGTCTGAAATTATGACATGCACATAGTCAACAACCTTCTCTCAGTGGTTACATGCACCTGACGAAAATCAAATCTGGTCTCTTTACTTCGATGGATCTAAATCTAAGGAAGGAGTTGGTGCAGGGTGCATGCTCATTGATCCAGCAGGTAACAAAACTTTGATCGCTTGTTTATTAGAATTTAAATGCACAAACAATACAGCCGAATACAAGGAACTCCTACAAGGCCTCAAGAAAGCACTAGATTTGAGGATTCAGAATTTGATTGTCTTTGGTGATTCATAAATTATGGTTAGACAGGTAAAAAATTCTATCCACAGTTTATCTCCACACCTGAAAAAATATCAAACTGAGGTATGGAATTTAATGAACAAATTTTCTACATTTAAGATTAATTCTATTCCAAGATTGAATAATTATGAGGCTTATTTGTTAGCTAACGTTGTCTCAAAACTTTTTCCTGCAGAAGGCCTTTCTCCAAATGCATTTTCCATGGAGTTGTTGTTCATACCATCCGTCCCTGACAACATTACAAATTGGAGAGTCTTTGATGACGATCAACAGATCATCAGTTTTCTGCACATGGAAGAGACATTCCAAGGCATAGTTATTGATGAAGGTACCCACGATGAAAACCTTCACAATTTTATGGTAATACCAGATCCAAGATCCCCAGAGTCTACATCAGATATGGTAAAATCTATCCCAAAATTTGTGGTTAGATTAGAAAATTTTAATAATCTTCACGATAAATTCAGAAAATCAGTGAATTGTAAAACGAATAGTTCTTCCTTGACACATGAAAAAGTAAATTTAGGAACTAAAGATAATCCACAATGCATCAATTTGGGGTTGGGATGTTCTGAAAAAGAAAAGATACCACTTGTTAAGTTTTTTAAGGAATTTAAAGATGTCTTTGCCTGGACATACAACAATTTAAATACTTTTGATCCTAACATCATACAACACATTATTCCCATGAAACCCCAGACCCAACCTTTTCAATAGAAGTTAAGAAAGATGCACCCAAAACTTGAACAAACAGTCAAGAAAGGATTAAACAAACTCTTGAATGCTAAAATAATCTTCCCAGTAAGACATACACAGTGGGTCTCTAATCGTGTCCCCGTAAGGAAGAAGAGTGGTGAAATATGACTATGTGTCGATTTCTGAAATTTAAACCGAGCATCTGATAAAGACAACTAGCCTATTCCTCCCATGAAATAGATCCTTCAACAAGTATCTGGTTCTAAAATATTATCGCTGCTGGATGGTTTTTCAGGGTATAACCAAGTCCTTATGTCTCCCCCAGACTAGCTCAAAACCACTTTTCGTACTTCATGGGGCACCCATGCTTATAGGAAGATGCCCTTTGGGCTCATAAATGTCGGTGCCACCTTTTAGAGAGAAATGGATATCACTTTCTGTGGCTTAATCAATCAATCTGTAGTAGTTTATCTAGATGATGTCATTGTCTTCTCAAAGAATAAAGGAGATCATCTAGCTCATCTAAGATCTGTTCTACAACGATGTTGTAAGTATGATATTTCTTTAAATCCTAAAAAATATGTCTTTGCAGTAGAGCAAGGTAAGATCCTCAGATTCATTGTATCAAATAGGGATGATTATTGACCCTGAAAGGACCCAAGTCCTTTCAAAACTACCTCCTCCCTCTTCCAAAAATTCCATGCAATCTTTCTTAGGTCAGATAAACTTTGTTAGAAGGTTCATCCCCAACTTTTAAGAAATGGTTAGACCATTACAAAATTTAATAAAAAAGGATGTATAGTATCATTGGGGACCTTTAGAAAGTCAGGCTTTTGACTCCATAAAAAAGTCTATAGTCGACGCTCCTTCTCTAATGAGCCTTGATTTTTCATGAGACTTCACCCTCTACACGTTTGCCTCTGATTGGTCTTATGTTGTTTTCCTAACCTAAAAGAATATTCAAAACAATGAAGTCCCAATTGGTTGTATGAGATCAGCCTTCAAGGGAGCAAAACATAATTACCCAGCAGTAGATCAACAGGCTTATGCTATTTTTAAAGTGGTAAAACACTTTTGATCTTGTCTACTGAAATCTAGGATGAAACTCATTGTCCCTTACCCTCCTGTCAGAAATTTGTTAGTACAGAAAGAACTGGGTGAAAAAAGGGCAAATTGGGTCACTTCCTTACAAGAATATGACCTTGAAATCACTCCTGCTAAAATTGTGAGAGGCCAAGGTTTATGTAAATTGGTTGTTGATTCAGCTATAGGACAAGAAAATGAAACTGATATGTTAATTCAATATCAACACAATCAAAATCAAATCTGTTGTGCACAAAACCTTACTAGTGCTTGGTATGATGACATAAAATTTTATCTAATGCATAGATCAGCTCCTCGTCACCTTGATTCAAAAAAGAGGAGAGAACTGAGATTAAAATATGCTTCTTTTCAGCTGTTAAACGGTATTTTGTTTCACCAAAATTTCAATGGAATACTTATGCCCTGTCTTGAAAAAGATGAAGCAGAAAAAGTCTTATTGGAATTACATGCAGGGGAAGATGGTGGGCATTTCGATGGAGACACCACTTCCCACAAAGTATTAAGAGTAGGTTATTACTGGCCTACTCTTTTCAAATATGCCCATGCCTTATGCCAGAAGTGTGTAATCTGTCAAAAGGCATTTGGGCGAGTACCAAAATCGACATTCCCACTGCAACCAGTTTCGGTAGACTCCCCTTTTCAGCAGTGGGGCCTGGATATTATAGGCCCATTCAATCCGGCATCCTTGCTGGAACACAAATACATCATAATAGCCACAGATTATTTCACTATATGGTCTGAGGCTGCCCCATTAAAAGTGGTAAACACCAGCCAGTTAATATCTTTCCTAAATGCAAATATTAACACTCATTTCGGTATCCCTGAATGCCTAGTATTTGATAATGTTTCCTTTTTTTCATCTCTTTAAATGAGTGATTTCTCTTTAGAAAATTGAATAAAATGAAAGTATTTCACCAGCTATTACTCCCAAGGTAATGGTTTGGCTGAATCAACTAATAAAAACTTGATCAAGATCATCAAGAGAACGGTCTCCGAAAACCACAAAAACTGGCATAATGCACTATTTAATGCAATCTGGGCTGATAGAGTAACTCCTAAAACTATTGTAGGTAATTTCCCATTTTTCTCATTTACGGCATGGAAGCGATTCTTCCACCGCATGTCCTTCTTCCATATCTATAGTTATCACAGAAGGTGCAAGAAGAAAATTGTCCTCCCTTGGAAAGTCTAATTAATGCTTTGTTGAAGTTAGAGGAAGTAAGATCTCAAGCAAAACAAAAATTGGATCAACATCAACTCATTGTCAAAAACTGGTTTGATTCCAATTCTGCCTCTGATAGAAATTTTGAGGTAGGTGATCTTGTCCTTAAGTCGGACAAATCTCATGAGGGGAAAGGAGAACATACTAAGCTTCAAAACCTATGGTTGGGACCATTTTTAATTGCTGAAAAGATAGGTCCCAGTTCCTTTCGCCTACAGAATTTAGAGGGACAACCAGACACCTTCTCGGTGAATGGCCAAGCTCTCAAAAAGTATTTTACCTAATGACTCTCCCATACACCTTTTGCAAATATTTTATGTTTTGGTTTCCTTGTTTTTTTTATCTTTTCTGGTTTTTATTTATTTTCATTTTTGTTTATCAATCTTTCTTTTTGAAACAAACATGTCTGCACCATGGGCTAGCTCAAACAAAGAAAACTGAATACTTCCCCTCGAAAATAGCTGCTAAAGGTTGTTAGAACATTAATTGATGTATTTTTCTAAAATTGTAGCCTGGTTAAAGATGACTTTTGTTTGAAAGAATTTTTTTTGGTTTCAATCTACACTTGAAAGTATTCAGGACCATCTTTAAAAATATTTTTACGCTGTCCCTGTTCTTTAAGAGAGAAACTCAACGATGTATTCTTGTTCTTGAAAATTAGTTTTATTAATAAACTATTTTTGGATCTTAATGAAGGAAAGCACGGAAAATTTTAAGGTCTGTAATATATCAAGGTGTGTTAAAAACTGGAATTTTCAGCGTCACCCTGCTCTTTTGAATATCTTTAAAAAATATGCCAGAATTTGAATAATGTTTCAGGGAGCTATGGGAAGTGTTTGTAAACCCACCGGGACACTAAAAAGGTCTATTGGTAGTGGGTAAATACATGCATAAATCCAAGACAAATTCGTCGAGGTACTAAACAGGCCCGTTAGCAATGAAGCAATGTCAGGTAAAAGAAAATTCTCAGATGTGATTTTTGTTTTGGCCCTAAGCATCCTTCATTCTGATCTAAAATTTCTTGACAGGATACAAATGTCAGAGTGGGTTAATTGACATCCCTGTCGAGGCTATGAATGCCTGCTAGCAGGAGTGGCCCTATCAACAATATTGGAGACATTAACTTAAACGTCGTGGCTTTATTTTGTCAATTTTGCCAATTTTGTCACCAGTTTTCGTTTCTTTAAAAACAAAATTTATCTGAAACTGGACTACATCATGATTATTTAAGATGTTCAAATGAATTTTCAGTTGTTCTTTGATTTGAATTTTTTCATATTTCTCAAACCTGAACTCGTTCGTGTTATAGAGATAAATTCTTCTCCCATCATGTCGCCATTGTTGGTAGCTCAATGATTTTCTTAATTTTTTATGTCAATTAAACGATCTATATAGCTGCCTAACTAGGGTCATGAATTTTTATCACTCTTCATGAGAAGTTTCTGAAACGACAGTTGTAAGTTATCACTTCTACCTATTTTCTATTCATGTTTGGTTTTCATGATTGAAAGCATGAAAACTTGTGACTGTGATTACCATTATGTTTTAAAATTTCATCGAAGACAAATGGTTCATATAGTTTATTATGGAATTTTGATTCCTTTCCATGAAGATGCTACTCTCTTTGTTTTGATCCTTTCAACTTCAAGCATGCTTAAGAGGTTGATGGTTTTATGTACAAAGGACCCCCACGATTTGAGTTTTTTCATGGTTTTGGTTTGATTCTTGGCTACATTTCTTTTACAAAACTTTGATTTTTTTATTTTTGACTTACCCAAACTTTGTGATCAAATCCACTGTGTGTGTACTTATTTTCGTTTTAATGTTTTGGTCCTAGCTCGTACTAAATGCAGAGGTGGCATACGATTTTCATATTTTCATCATTTCTAAGGATGGCCTTGGGCATCAAAAACCTCCTTCGCATGTGTTTTAATTTAGCATCCATCCCATCATATGAGTCTTTACAACGTTCATTGTTGGGCTTGGGGTTATGGCTCTATTTTGTTTTCACAAACCCTCCCTGTATGCTGTGTTTGTTTGATTACCCTCCTGTCCAGTATGGCTCCTGTCGTGAGAATGGAACCAAATGATATCCAAACCCTACTCTTATATCACGATGCCAAAGGAGATTTGGAGAGAAGTGGCTGGCTCATTTTCATTAGGAAGTTTCAATTTTTTAATTTACAAGTTGCCCAAGAATTCACGTTCTCCTTTGATGGTTGTAGGGAGAAAGTTGGTGATGTGCAACTGGAGGTTACCGAGGAGTTCCTGACTCAAGCCATAGGGTTAGAAACAAGTGGTCATAGATGGTTTAAAAATGAAAAAGTGGAAGAAGTTCATTGGACCCTGCTGTTTACATCTCAGAAAATAACAAGATGTGATAAAGGTATGCCCATTTCATTTCTTAAATCTCGGTGGCACGATTTGCTCGCTGTGGTAAAACAATTTGTTACTTGTGAGGGACGTTTTGGGCTTGTATTTTTGTACCATTTGCGTCTTCTTATGAGTTTTATGGATTTCCCTTTGAATATGCCATATTACTTACTCAAGAGCCTTTATAAAATGGGGAAAAGATGCAAGAAACATCGGTCAAACTCTAGCCTTTTTCATCACGGCCTAGTTAAAATACTTCTCATACATCAATTAGAGTCACATAATGACAACTAGTATTCTTTTATAACCCAAAATGGCTATGGTAACCCTGATATGGGGGAGGTAGAAAAACTCGTGGTTGAGGAGACCCTTGTCCACCCGACGGCATCTCTCTCACCTCCCCAGACTTGTGTGTCTTCCCTTAACAACGAACCCTTGATCTATCCCAAGGTTATTCAACAGGCTAGTCAACAGGTTATACATCCAAATGACTATGTTAAAAATGTAAAGAAACCTACATGAAAGAGATTTAAGAGTAATATTGATATCAATTTTAAGAACAAAAGAGCTGGTAGGCTAATTTCTAGGAGACTTCGTAATAAGTCGAATGCTCATCCGAGTTCAATCAATATGATCAAAGTTCACGAAAACTCAGAATCTGAAATTGAGAGATTCCTTATAGAGGAAGACCCTTTGTCATTCGAGCCACACCATGATCAACCCTATAACTTTGTCGATAATTTACCTCCCTGTTTGAAAGACAATTCAGAGTGTCTTGGTGTCAAGCTTTGCAATAAATCTACTATCAGTATGGAGGGCACTCCGATCCACAATCTTGTTTGTTCTAATACAAATGCCACACAGTCAAAGTGTGAGGTCTCTCTATCATGGATTGATAGATATTATACTGATATCCTAGTTCTATTGTCACGGGTTAAGGCTTTAAAAGACTAGGTTGATGTTTTAATGAGCGAAAAATTGAGGATTGAGTCAGTTATTCAAGGCAAGGAATAAAGTTTCAAGACCACATGTCATGTGATATTTAAAAACGTTGAGGCTGCTATGGCCATTGTAAACTCCAAGGTTTCATGATAAGATTTGATTTCATGGTTAGAGGTATGATCTCTTAAATTAATAGCATGTTTGTTTTCATTATTAAGTTAGATTATTTGGTTTGCTGAATAAACTATATTTCATGATTAAATTAGTCTGTTTTATTCATTAAATAAAATGAGATTTCATTTTCTAAAATAACTAGCTACATAATCGCAAGATTCTGTAGCCAGTTATGTTAATTCAAATTGTGTAAATTAATGATAGAAAACATATCTGAAATCTTTCTATTTTCCTTTTCTTTTAGGATATTCAGGGGTTCATGATTTAAAAATTGATCTGAGGCACTCTTAAGACCTTCCAGTCATATCTATGATCTACTTTGAGTGAACAGAAATGAACTGTTGTTAGTTTTTTAGGATTTAGTGGGATCAGGGCTGTTGCATCCCACTTTATTTTTGAAACAAATATTTGATCTCAGGAATATAAACAGTTATCTTTCCTGAGGCCTTTATAAACCTATCATTTTGTAAACAGAGGCATCTCGGCCTAGGCCTCGAGTATGGACAATTACACACAGACTTGAATGGAGCATAATGCATATTACATCTTTAGCTTTTGTGTATGATGTTTTAGTTGAAGTTATGTTTATTTCGATGTGATAATAGATGGTGATAGATTTTTGCCTTCATGATTTATTGTGAGTTGAGATAATTCATTTTCACATGTTGTCCATATGTCATGTTTCAGATACAATATAGGGTGATGATCGATTCAATTCAAATTATGAGATTTATCTCTAATTTTCCGTTGAATTTTTAAATACAAGTTCTTACAAGAAGATTTATCTCACTTTAGTTACTTGTAAATCATAAGATCACTGTGACTTTCTCCATTATACGTTATGTTATCAAAACTTAGTTTCCAACATATTGTTTCGCATTTATTCTAAACAATCTCAAGATTTGTTGCAGGTTTACTTCTTGGATAAGGTGGTTGGATATTCTCTATTGTACAAAGGTTGGATGCATTAATAGGTTAGTCTGTTCTTTTATTTCGTTTGCTTGCTTATTATAATTTTTTTTTATATATAGTATGATTTTCACTATCTATATCTTTCTATTTAATTAAGTAGTTTAATATTTGATTTTATGAATGCATACAAACAAGAAAACAAATAGTGTTTTCGCTTTCTTTATTACTTTCATCGAAAAGAACCATTAAACATTTGATTTTCTATGAGTTTAGTTTAAAACTCATTATTTGTATATGTTGTATATATGATAAATAGAACTATTATATAAATCTTAATTAGATAAATTATATATATATATATAGATGTACATCTATATTTCAACGATTATTATTTAGTAATTTATTGCATTTCTTTTAGTTATTTTTCACTTCCCTTGGGATTTTAGATTGGCCAATGGAGCCATTAAACCCATCAGAGTGAATTAATCCAAACGTCTTGGGTTAATTAGACAACCCTGGACCGGATTCACTCTTCCAGTTGACAAGTGGTCAATTTTGCCCATCAATATGACCTTAGTCACACATTTGACTTACACTTAGAAGATTTTGTTTCATATCTTCCAGTAGTAAAACGTTTTTTGCCTTGGTATTCTTGTTCCCAATTCTGAATGTTCCCTTTCCAATGATTCTAGATGGGTCATTGTTTCCAAAAGAGACTGGTCCATCTCTTTCCTTTCTCAATGTAAGAAACTTGCCTTCATCACCTGTCATGTGCTTTGAGTAGCCACTATCAACATACCAACCATGTTTCTTGTGTTTATCTTATAGAGTGAGTGTACAGTTTTCATTGTTTTATTGATTATTCTTTCTTATCCATATTCTCTACTGAGGTTCCTATCTGTGACTATTTTTATTCTATTGTGATTATCTAGGAGAGACTGCCATTCTACAATATTTTTTTATGTGTCCAAAGGTGTTTCACTTGTAGCATTCCACTTTAGTGCTCAATGATTCAAACATGTTGTAGCTTATTCTCTTTGTTTCACCAGGCATTCTTGGATAATCATTTTGTGCATGAATCTCAAATTTGTTTATGTTCCTGTAACATCCAGTTCTACTACGCACATTTTATATTGACTTATTCTTTGAGGACACTTGCGAGCAAGTGATTTGGTTATGATACATTATGATTGTTCCTTGCTTATGAGTTATGTTATGATTTCATTGTGATTATATGATAATCTCTAGATATTTATATCTATTGACATGTATTATTGATGAGTTTTCTTGAGTATGCAAGATACATGATAGGTTGATGATCTTGATGGAATCAACGAACTTCCTTGGAATCTGAATTGAGTTAGGGAGTGGATTTGTAATTGGTTTGAGTATTTGATTTACATGCATGTGATTTGTATATGATTTCATTATGGATATTATGTATATGG
The DNA here is from genome assembly GCA_000966675.3 of Picea glauca. Taxonomy (NCBI): domain Eukaryota; kingdom Viridiplantae; phylum Streptophyta; class Pinopsida; order Pinales; family Pinaceae; genus Picea; species Picea glauca. The sequence continues at coordinate 91,668 of JZKD02S1944126.1, read as the reverse complement.
GTTATTAACAGTGTTCTTTTCAGTGGATGCAGACTTGGATATGCTCTCTAATCCAAATCACATAAGGAGTAAATGGTTCATGCACAAAAACTAGAAATTTGAGGGAGAGGTGTGGCACCGTTCCTATCACAACCTACTAGAATTCTTTTCATGACCTAAACTATAGGTTAATGACTACCCATTTAGAGAGGTCCATGATGTCGTGAGGGAATACCGAGATAGTCTCTCAAAAAGAATTCTAAAGGGCGTGCAATAAGTCAAAATCCTTATTCCTTAGAATCCCTTAGTCCCTCACAAGGTTGACCAAGTGGAGTGTTGAATCCAAGTGTCATGAAAACTTCTAAAACTAGTCAAAGGAGAGTGCCACCCTTGGAGAACGAAGGTGCATCTTGAAGGGAATCTAGTGTAATTAATTAGTGAGTCAATAAAAATATAGATGTCCTAGAAAACATAATGAAAGGGTGTTACACATCCAAATTCCACACTTAAGTACCTCACCCTAAGTGTCACAAGTGTCATAAGCATGTCATATGCACCTTGTTAAGTGTTTCATACACCTTGACACCATGAAAAAACATTTGTCACAATCCCTAGTCAATGTGGATGAGAAATATATTATATGAAGGTCAAAATACTATGTGCACATGAATTATTTATTAATATTCATAAAAAGGAAATTAATTTAGTGTGAGAAGCCACCTCACATTTAGTTTCCTAATATCAAGGAGAGGTTGAGAATCTCACGGATGGTTGAGATATTTTCTCAAACCAAATCCTAATTTGGTGGATCTTGAGAGATATTTTCTCCCTAAAAATCTTGGAGATGCCATTTTAGTGGATCTAGTGAGTGATCTTTTCCATGGTGGTTAAGCCTCCAAATCCTATGTAATGAGGTCTTTCCATGGTGTTATCACACGAAGTTGGTAAGGGTCACATGAAATTGTTATGGTTCAATTCATCCTCATATTTCTTATTTTTTATCCTTAGTCTTGTTTAAGTTTTACTTTTGATCTCCTCCTTATGGTATTCTTAGGTTTTAGTAGAAATAAAATTAAGGTTGATGTTGGCCAAAACCCCTAGTTTATGTTTTCATTTTCATGACATGGTTAGACAAGCCATCGTCCTTATGCCTCCACCACCACAAAGAATATCACCACTTACATCATGTACTAAAACCCCTCCACCTTGTCCCTATACTTATTAGAAGGTCAAATCAAGTTATTTTTAGTATGTTTCCATCTCATCAAGACAGTTCACGGTGCATTTCAAGTACACTTTCCCTAATCACAATAATTGTAGTTAGGAGGCTTGTGTCAACCAATCTCCTTGTTTTCAACATTCATGATTTGAAGGAAATAATATGGGATTTCAACATTTATGGCTTTCCTAACTGTTTTCTCAAAATTTCAAATTTTCTCCTAGTTCGACACTGCAGAAACTACTAAGTTCATACATGCATTGCAGAATTTGTTGCCAACTCGATAGCAAAGGTGAAATCGAGGTTAGACCTGTTGCAGGGGGGTTCATCCAATCTAAAGCATATCTACTTTTAATCCATTGTGTCCAAGTACTCCATGAGTTTTGTAAGACTTGTTGAAGATCAGTTACAAGTTGTTCTTGTATTTCGTCTCCTCGGCGCTATGAATTGATCATCCACATTACCAACCTACCCCCTTTACCTTTGCTGTAAAAAATTCTCATTGATTTGCAGTGTTTTCATCCTCTTTTACTAAGATCGAGCAACCCTTGTTGTCAAATCCATTGTGCTTATATTTTTCTTGGATTTTGATGTTTTTACTACACATTTTGCTATGAATTCTGTTGCGAAACCCCTGTTTTAGAAATAAAAACATGTACATCAACTCATCACCATTATCCTCATACCACACAACCTGTACCAACTAATCACCGTTAAAAATATCCATTTTTATTTCAATTCTAAAGTTGGTCTATGTTGGAAATTGAAATAGCCTTGTTGTTAAAGTTGTGATGATCTTGCAAATGATGGTGAAGTGTTATCTTAAATATTTTGTAGTTTCTTTATACTTTCATATATATATTTCTTGAAGGGTTTTCTTCCATTTCTTAACCATCAACTTCCCTTTCATAAGCTTAGAATTCAAATAGGTAGAAAGACTCTAAATCCTTTAAAGAAACCATCTTTGAAAAATACCATCATTCCAAACCCTAAGACCTTGTCCTTTGTTTGGCCTCTTACATCTATTATATTTTTCTCTTATTTTCTCACCTATAACAACAAATGGATACACCAGAATAGAATAAGACTCACAAGGGTGGGGGAATAGTCAAGACCAAACCTTATGACATGCAACTTTTTTTTTTAACCTCTGATAAGAGAGGTATTCCAGAGAGTTGGATGCTTCAATTTCTATCAGAAAATGCATAGGGGGAACCCTGAGGTAGCGAGAGAGTTTGCCTTGAATTTTGATGTAACCAAAACTAAGGTGGGAACTATTGAACTGAAGGTATCTAAAGGAACAATTACAACATCTACTGAGATACCCAACAATGGTGAAAGATGGTTTAAATCCATGAATTTAAATGCAACCTTCTCTAAAAAATTCCTTAAACCATAATATCAAGGAGATAACATATCAAAGGGAGTGCATGGGAGCCACTTGGTTGAGGGATTTGAAAATATGTTAAGGGTGATCCAGACATATTTCACCTGTAAGGGAAAGTTCAATATGATTTACCAATACCACATTAGAATCTTGCTGCACTTCACATGAAAAGACCTCATGAACCTCCCTTTCTATTTGTTTAGGAGCATTGGGAAAATGGCTGGAGGGGTCCAAACCAAGTCTAAGGATGTGCACACAAGTGTTTTTCACTCAAGTTTGATTAGGATGCTTGTGATGGAGAAGTTTAAGAAGAGAAACATGGCTTGGGATTAGTTCGTTGCCTCTTCACATTTTCAATTGAATGTTGCTCCTACTCCACAATTCAAAGTGTAGAGCCCTCCTCAAGTTGATAGCATTGTTCATACAAATACAAGTAGAAAAAGGAAGGGGAAAGAAATTGCTAAAAATGATGAAGCTCCTAAGGAAAAAGAATAATAAAGGGGAGCTTATCACTCTCCACAAAGGGAATCTTCACCCCAACCATCTCCAGAATTGGTAGAAATTCCATCATCTAAAGCCACAGGAAAAAAAGGAACAAAGCTACTTCTTCCCCTCACCAACTACTGTAGTTGAAAATAAAACTAGGAGGCCCTTCACCAGGTCATCAGCTAAAAAGGAACCTATTGAAAAAGAGGTCATAACATAAGTTCATGTTAAGAGGAAGGATAAAGGTAAAATTGAGACTCTTGAAAAACATGTTGAAGTCATAGAAATAAACACTCCCCATAAGAAACCTACATTCAAAAGGATGATTATACAACATAGAGATGATAGAAAGGAGATTTCACTCTTGAAGGGAGAAGAGTTGGCTGAGAGGAAAAAAGTTGAAATATTTGATGGATATGTATTTGGAAACCATTAACAAAGCTAGGTTTACAACAAAGAGATTTATGCCCCTTCATAGGCATCTTAGGAATATATACAAGAAGAACATGGATTTACAATCTTAGATCATAAATATTAAGCTAGATTTGCATCCTTTCAAGGAAGATCTAGCCCAGACAAATTTTATTGTGTTGGCTCAAGCTGCAACTAGAAGGAGTATTAGACTCAGGAGGTGAAGTGGCTTAAAGAATCTAAATTTTGGAAATGGTTAGCCTTGCATTTTTTAATATTTTGGAGAAGTATAATGTCTATACCTTAATTTTCATTCATACACACTATTAAGAGGATTCTACAAGATTATCTAACTTTGGAAAAAAAAATGGTATTTTTGGATCAAATTGCACAGATTAGACAGCTACATGACATTTCACAATGTCTGGCGCTGTGAAATGATATACACAGTTAAAATTGCAACTTCACTATGAAATCTGCTGCGAAATGGTCTACACAGTCAGGTGCTATAGAATTCATTGTGAAATCTGCTGTGAACTGACAGATACAATCAACGCTACAAGATTCACTGCAAACTCTGATTTGGATGGGTTCAAGAGGATCATTGGTCACCAGATGGATACTGGAGCATAGCAAAAATGCTTGGAAGCCAGTTAGATCTGAAGGACACCTCGAAACAAAGGAAATGCGCTCAAAGGATCCCTCACCATGCAGGATTAGGGTGTTAGGATAGTTGCCAACATTAGCTTTTTTAATAGGAGTTCGATTTTTCCACTTGTGCAGGTGTAATATTTTCAGTTTTACGTGTGAGAATCCTATGTTAGAGGATCAAGCTTGCATTGTATGTTGTCATTCCTTGTTTAGGCTATAAATGAACATCAAAAAAAACATTTTTGTGGTTCAAATGGTTTATGTAAAAGACCTATTTAGTAATTTTAATGAAACAAAGCATACAGTGGTTTTTGATGTATCGGACTTGACGAAATCTTGTTTAATGAAAAGTTACTTCTCTTTTTTCTATCTTATCTCTCTCACTCTAAAATTTTACTTTCATTGAAGGATTCAAATGATACTTTTTAGTTGTATGAGAATGGATGTTTGATTGTGATACTGTTATAGTTTTTTAAGATTTTTGTATGCTTGGATTTTTAATAAGTTCTTGTATTTGAAGCATTTCCCGCCTTTGTGTACTGGCATAGCCTAAAGCTAGTGGTAGATTCACTTCATTTCTTTACTAAGTCTTCTAGCTATCCACACTAATCTTTAAAACCATGACCTAAGTTAAACAAGACCTCTTTTTTTGATGCACTTTATCTAGAATTTCCTGTGTTTTGACATTGTTGAACTTAGTTTTATCCATTTGACACCACATTTTAAGACTTGTCGCATAAACCTATTTGATGGGTATTGAGCTTTCACTTTAGCAGTGAAAATGTAACTTTCAATGTTAACACATGGAGAAGGGGGGGGAGGAGGAATCTTGGAGATATAAGAATTATGATCATGGGATTCATGCAAGGGTTGGATGAGGATAGCTTGGAGGAGTTGCAGATGACATCATTCATGGTTTGTAAGTTTTCTTTGTTCTCATTTAATATATTTGGACGATTTCTTTCAAGTATGTGGTTTCATGTGCTTGTCTATATTTAATTTAATCTGCATATATGAATTTCATTTTCCTAATCCATTAGAGTAGAAGGAAGTCATTTTTTTCCTGATTTTCATTGTAGGTATTGATTTACGCCGAGAATTGGATTAAGATTGCAAATAGGAGAAGCTAGGACAAACATTGTAAACAAAGTACATCCTACTTTACCTTCTCCTCTCTTTTTTGAGAAGAAAAATGAGTTTATAGGAATGGTAGTGTCCAGATGATTGTTTCTTTCTTGGTATAGGGGTCAGTAATCCAAGGGAAATTTTACCTATTCGTAGGGGAATATTTCTATAACAAAGGGTTAGATCTTGTTAGAACAAGTGTATTGATTAAACATTAATTTATAAGATAATAAATCTAATAAGAGTCTAAGCCGAAATATAAATATCAACATAAGTCTAAATTTAAATAAGGGACTAATTAAAATATTAAACAAGTTAAAGAATTAAGATATAATTAAACTCTACGAAAAAGGGGATTAAAAATTAAAATTTAGGTAGATGCACATGTGTGAATGAAATTAATAAAAGAGATTTTTAAATAAAAATAAATTAAAACATGAGAGAATAGGGGTTAGCATAAGACAACATCTTGAGTGAATATACCACTACTACTAACTAAAAAAAGACTCCTAATTAGAGTCAAAATAAGATATAGTTGGGGAACACAAATTAAATGAGGGATTGGGGAACTAAAGTAAAACTAAGAGAAAAAATAGGAACACAATGGGGAATGTGAGGGAAAATGCCTAAATAAATAAAATAAAAAGGGAAATAACATGTGCAACTTGGGGAGAGTGTGACACATGTAGTGGGTGAATAGTCCTCTAATTTAATTATTAAAAATTAAGTAATTATGAATGAGGACATGTGTCAATGAAAATTTATATATATAAGAATTGAGATAAAAGGAAAGGGGATGTCGCTTTGCTAGTACTATTATGCTACCAAACGTTTTGACCAAGTTTTACTTGTGAGGGTTGGGTTACAAAGGTTCAAGAGAGTGAAGACTCTTCCTTGCCAGGAACATTTTGGGTGCTATAGTTTCTGGTTTTTGTGTGTGGCCCCTTTGGGGCTCGGGGGACTAAGGGGTGTTAAATATATTGTACCCTCAACAGTATGACCGTACACTGCCAGTTGTACTATGACGCAACCTGCCCCTCAGCGGACGGTCACCTTCTCCAGGACCTTCAACAACTCGGCCCGAAGAGTCAATGCTCTTCCAACTCTCCTCGGGAGCCTTTGTTCCCATAGGTTACTCTTTCTCGGAAATGCGCTTTCGTATCGACAGATCGGGTCTCGCGATATCGCGAAACTTGTGACATGCCTTAGAGCTATCGAATACCGAGATCCCGATTCCCAATGGTCAACAGTCAACCTCGGGTTATCGCTACTCGAGATTCCGAAGACCTGCTTTTCCAACCTTCGAGCTCTGAACACGCGATGCCACGTGCGATACTCCACGCAATCTTCATGGGACCCGTCGTGACTCGCGCTCTCGTGGTTTCTCCATGCTCCTTTTAGCGCCAAAATTGCTGAAGTGCCGAAACCTCGACTCTACAGGATCTCATGCCACCTATCCGCGCTCAAATCGACGGTCTCGTTTAAGTCGAGAAATCATGACTCGTGATCTTGTCGTGCATGAAATACTCACGCTCGCCAACCCCAATATTTCGATGCACGATGACCCCCTCCAGGTTCTGTGCATTCTTGAAGAATTCTTTCTTCAAGAAGTTCAAGTCGTCGATTCTCTTCCTCTTGAAGAGTTCTCATCTTTCCCACCTTTGTCCCGTGTAACTAAACCAAAGGTGATATCCCTCCTGAGATTTTGTTCCTCTGATTTCTTCCGAGAACCCTCGAACACTCTCCCTATGCTCGACTTCAACATTCACCAATCCTCAACGGTGCTGAAGGTTTCCGGGTTCTGTGCGCTCGCAGCCACAGCTATTTCAACCTTCCCTTCTCAGACTTGCTACTGATATTTCACGTTCGACCTGCATTTGACCTACACGACTCGAACAACCAAGTTCGTTCTGAGCAAAAGCGAACAAGAGTCTAACTGCTTAGCCTCCTCGACGCACTCTATGCGGAGGAATTCAACTGCACTCTATGCAGGAATCTCCTGGCTCAAACAGAGAAACAATTTAAACTCATTTTCTTCATTCTCTCAGGTTTCGAACCTGATATGCAATCACATATGCAGCATATAAAAGATAAGCATAAAAAGAAGCAAACATGCACAAGCATAATATCAACAACACACAGAGATCAAACACATCCATGGAATTGAATCAAAGTCTTTCCTATTAATTCAATGTCTGTACATAGAGGTTCTTCACAACTCTCTGTTCTGCTCCTTTCTCTCAATGCTAATGCTGAATGAATGTAATNTGATCTTCTGAGTTCTGTACTTCTTCATACATTTGAATATACTATTCTTTTCTCTCTACATTTCTCTGTGCTTCACAATTTATCATGGTATCAGAGCTACAACAGTAAGCCTCTTTACACAGTCGGGAGAGCAACTCGATCCTCACAACGCAAAGCCTCACAGATCTTGAGAGCACGCGTCACAGACTTTTCACAAGGTTTGGAAAGCTGTCTGCAATATTCTTTAAAGATTGTCGTAAGAAGCTTGCGGAGGAAGCATAGATAGCAGGAGAAGAAACTTTAAAGAAACCTGCACAATTTTTTTTCTAAGAACCGTCAAAGATTGACGCAGAAGAGATACAAAACAAAAGAAGCTTAAAGAACTTGAAGATTTCGCTTCTATTCGTTAAAGATTCAAGCAGAAGGCAGAATTGTTTAAAGATTCTAGGAAATCGCTCTCATCAGTCAGAGATTCAAGTAGATCATGAATAAATCATGAAATTCTCTCAAATCATTGAAAGATTCATGAATATTTCTTCCACAGGTATAAAGAATGCACCTCATGTGCAAAGAACAACCATTGAAGCCGTGAAATTCGTCCTGCGAACGGTTCCAAGGCGGGAAACCAGACTAGAAGGGATGAGGAGAGCGCAGAAAAAGGCGAAAGAATTTCAGCCGTCGGATCTTGAACACAGGCCCAACAGCCGTTAGATCAGCAAGAAGTTGCACGACGATTAGTCGTGTGGAGCTCACAGGAGGTTTTTTCACTTGAGAAATCCCAACGTCATCTTGACCGTTCATCAAGAGACACGTGACGAGATCCTATTCCATCACAAAATCGAGAATCGGGAGTTGGACGAGCGAAAGAATCTTCTCTCCAAAAACTCCGATACGTGAAATCGTGAAATCCCGAAATGATCACAGCCGTCCATTTCAGAGGACAGGTGGCAGCAGATCAACACATCGTCATATCGACATTTTGGAGTTCGGGGTTTCAAGTTGTCAAAGAAATTTGACATCGCAACTCATGAAATCACGATACGCGATATAGCGATACGATCTCAGTCGTCCATTTGTCAGGACATGTGGCGAACATCGTAGCGCCCGTCCACAAATCGACATTCGGGGTTTCAAGCTGTCAAAGAAATTTGACATCACAACTCGCGAAATCGTGATACGTGAAATCCCGATCAGATCTCAGCCGTCCATATCTCCTGGACACGTGGCGGACATCGAGGGCACCGTCAGCGTATCCGCATTCGAGGTTTCACGTTGAAAGAGATTTGGTGCATCGCAAGTCATGAAATCCCGAGGCTGAATTAGGACCGTCCATTCTTCAAGGACGCGTGGCGCAAATCCGACGACTCGGAAAAAGTCCCGAAGAGGAAAGCGCCATCGGCACATCGGGATTCGAGAAATCGCAAAACCTGAGAACAAGTGATCGGGTTTCTTTCCAGTGAAATCCCCGACGCAAATCTGAGCCATCCATATTTCAAGGACACGTGGCAAAGATTGAAGCTTTCGGGAAAAGTCTCGATAAGCGAGTTCATCAGCTTTTCGGGATTTGGCATTTCGCGGATCCTAGAGACAAGAGGTCCGGGACACATCACTTCACGAAATCACGAGGAGAGATCGTGACCGTCCGTCTGCTGGGCCACGTGGCAGCAATCAACGATATCGGGAAAAGTCCCGAAACGAAGCACGCCATCGGAAAATCGGTGATCGCAAAATCGAGGAGGCAAATAACCTCGACATCAAAAATCGCGAAATCTCGATTCGTGATATCCCGATACGATCTGGACCATCTGATCAATGNACATCGCAACTCGCGAAATCGCGATACGCGAAATCCCGATCAGATCTCAGTCGTCCATATCTCCTGGACACGTGGCGGACATCGAGGGCACCGTCAGCGTATCGACATTCGGGGTTTCACGTTGACAGAGATTTGGCACATCGCAAGTCACGAAATCTCGAGGCTGAATCAGGACCGTTCATTCTTCAAGGATGCATGGCGCAAATCCGGTGACTCGGAAAAAGTCCCGAAGAGGAAAGCGCCATCGACACATCGGGATTCAGGAAATTGCGAAACCTGAGAACAAGTGATCAGGTTTCTTCCCAGTGAAATCCCCGACGCAAATCTGAGCCGTCCATTTTTCAAGGACACGTGGCATAGATTGAAGCTTTCGGGAAAAGTCCCGATAAGCGAGTTCATCGGCTTTTCGGGATTCAACATTTCGCGGATCCTGGAGACAAGAGGTCCTGGACACATCACTTCACGAAATCACGAGGAGAGATCATGATCGTTCGTCTGCTGGGCCATGTGGCAACAATCAAAGATATCGGGAAAAGTCCCGAACCGAAGCACGCCATCGAAAAATCGACGATCGCGAAATCGAGGAGGCAAATAACCTCGACATCAAAAATCGTGAAATCCCAATTCGCGATATCCTGATACGATCTGGACCGTCCGATCAATGCACGATCTGGACCGTTGAAAAGTTGAAAGGCTATTTTTCGCATTTCGGCGATTTGAAAGCCAAAGGAACGAGAAAATCCCGTAGCGCTTACACAAGGTGCGTGGTCACATTGCAAGGAGACCAAAGGGCCAATCCAAGCTCGATAAGCTGCTATCAGCCATCGGAAAACTAGCCATCGGCAAATCAACATTTATGAGATCGGAGGTAAATACGAATTTTTTCCCTCTCTTTTTCCTACAAACTTTTTTTAAAATGGCGTCGACTAGCAATCTCGGCCCGACTCAGGGTCCGATTCTTCTTGGTAAGAATTACGAATTCTGGTCTCTTCGAATGAGGTCGTTCTTGCAAGCCCAAGAGTGCTGGGAACCAGTGGATCTTGGATATGTGGAACTAGATCCAGCCGCCCTCACTGCCATGACAAATGCACAGAGAATTGCTCAGGCAACTTTGAGGACAAAAGAAAACAAAGCGAAATTCTGGATTTAGAATTCTGTGGATGATTCGATTTTTTCGAAAATCACAGGCGATGGTACTTCCAAATAGGCCTGGGACATCCTCAAAACGTCCTACCAAGGAAATGACAGGGTAAAAACAGTTAAACTGTAGTCCTTATGGACACAATTCGAGACTCTCAGAATGACAGAGTCTGAAACTATAGATCAGTTCATGACCAGAGTCATGGGCATCGTGAACCAGATAAGATTGATTGGTGAAATGATCACTGATCAACGAATAGTTGAGAAAATTCTCAGAAGTCTTCCCAAGAAATTTGAAATGGTTGTCACAGCCATCCTTGAATCCAAGGATCTGTCAA
>JZKD02S1944126.1:53707-67383 GCA_000966675.3 Picea glauca | reverse complement strand
TATCCCATCCTCCTTGTAGAAACTAGCCTCTCCCCTATTGAGAGCATGGCTATGACTAGATACCTAATGTATAAGAACAAGTTAAACAACATGGAATACAAGAGGCTACCTAAAACTGCTTCCAAATCAAGTCATAACCACCATCGACTCAAGAAAGGATGGCATAAAGACACCCAATCTTGGCTAAACTATTGGGGAATAATGGAAGAAACCATTTTTCATAATAAAGATGCTATTAAAAAAAACTTCAAATCAAAATTTAAGGAAAAAATGTGGTGTGATAAAGAGTTAGAGGAAAAAAGAAAATTGAGGTATTATAAAGATGTAATCAACCCTAATCTAGAATATCAAAATTATCTATCTATTTTCCCAAGTGTAAAGAAAAAAATAAGCATTGCTAAGATAAGAACAAATTCTCACGAGCTCCATAGTGAAACTGGGCATTGGTTAATTCCTAAAACACCATGGGATGAAAGAGTTTGTCACCTATGTGACACTAAGAAGGTTGAAGATGAAAAACACTTTCTCTTAGATTGTCCATCCTATACCCATATTAGATCTCATTTTCAAAATATTGATCACACTACCAACCTTCCTAACCTCTTAACTCAACAAAAGTATGGTGATCTTGGAAAACTTCTCTTAATGCTTTTCGAGCATAGAAACAAATATTCTAAAGAATCACAAGTAATCACTTACCCTCTTAAGGTCTGATAGACCAATTAGGTCTTAGTGGACGTTAATCATCATCATCATCATCATCATCATCATTAAAAAAATTATTTTAGGATTTTAAACTTTAGTTTATATATATATATTTTGGTTTTTGTGTTTTTTAATTTTTTTAAGTGTTTTTTGTCATAATTTTTTTTTTCTTCATTTTCTCTTAGTTTTTATAAATGATTTTAATTTTTTGGTTTTTTTTTCTATTTAGTTTTTTAAGTTTTTCTTTATTTTATTTTTTATATAAATTTTCTTTTGCTTTTGATTTTTGATTTTTTAATTTTAATTGTTTTTCTTTTCTTAATTTTTTAAGTTTTAAATTTATCAAAATAAATTTTGAATAGATTTGTTTTCTAAATATTTAAAAATAGTGTTATTTTAGTACAATTATTTTCTATGTATTGAAGTAACCATAAACAATATATTAAAAATGATGTTTTTTACTACATTTTAAAAGTATGGAACAATAAATCAATTAAGGAGAGACAATTACATGAAGAAACATAATTTTAAAAAAGTAAATGGAAAAAAATATTTATAATATTGAAAGGAGCATGGAAAAATTACTAAAAACATCGTTCAATAAAAAATAAAAGTAAAAAAATTTGAAAAAAATTGAAAATACATGAAAAACAAGCATTTAAAAAAATAATGTGGAAACATTGTGGATCGAAAAATTTAAAATATCGAAAAACCATCTAAAAAGGGAGGGGGGTGCTACCGGTAGCACCATTTTTAAAAACAGGGTAAAACACTTGACCCCCCCAAAAATGAGAACTCTGTAGAGTTCTCGTTAACTTGGTAACTATGTTATGAATATTGGTTAATTGTTTGGTTGATTTTGGTTCTAATTTCCTTATGCATTGTAGTTATGTTTCTTTAGTTGTTATTAATCGAGTTGTTTATTTATTTCTTATCCTTGATGTGTCTAACTCTTGCACTAACTTTTGTCCAGTTCAGTTGACCCAACTAGACTTGTAGGTGTCACTCTTTTTCTCATCCAAGTGGAAAAAATGATACAACAAGGAGGTTACAACCTCCTATGTTCTCCATCTACATCTAGAATGTGGCTACAACCACATGTCCTTGCCCTATCACATCGCCCTAAAATATAAGTGTCAAATTATGAAACCACTGCCACAATGTCACTGTGAGATATACCATTGTAAACCTATGCCAAAAACCTATTACCAGCTTGTGCCACTGACCTATAATCAACCTATACATGTAACCTTCTTGTACCAACAAAAACCCAACATGTACACAACCTGTGTGTGTTTCAACTTGCGTGTGGACATGACTTGTCTATAGTGCCTCCTACATATGTACATGGCCTATCTATGATGGAACCTACATATGCCTTATGAAAACTAGGGTTTTCTCTTTTCTGAAAAACTATAACCCTTTACTTCCTCTTTCATATCAGCTTGCAACCTGTCACTATCTCCATACTGTAGTTTTCCGCTATGCATACATCCACATTCATATCCCTTAACCAAGTGCATCTATATCTCTAGTCATGTTCCATACGAGTGTGTATAATCATGAACATGCATAATAACCTTCACATGGACTAGACATCAAGCCCTTATTGGTATATAGCCTCTCAATACATCAACCACTTCACAAATACAAGATCCTAACCATGTACCACAAAAACCCTTAACCATATGCTAAGAAATAAAATATATCCCTCAACACCAACAACATGTACCAATGAAATATATTAATTATCCCAACATTGTATTTCTATAGATTTGACTTATATAGTAAGCATTATGTAGACAATAACCTTTTTAGGGAAAATCCTCAAACCCCCATGAATATATCTCATGTAACCAAAAATATACAACTACAGATACAAATATACATACCTTTTGAACCTGTAGATAGAGCTGTTGTTCCTTATCACTGTAGACCTTCATGGGAGCTTGCTTTCAGACCCTGGAGATGTGGCATTTTCATATTCTCGAGTTTTCATGGATTTTCCCAATTGTAGGTGATTGTTCCTTCTTCAAAATGTATATGTATGTGCTCTATTCTCCTTCAGCCTACATATGTATGTGTTCTTTTCCATTGTATCCCGCATACACATAAAAGATAAGGTTTTCTCAGTATTTTCTCCAATTCTGAAACTTTCACCGTCAATCCTTCGTGCTACCTCAAACTTACGTAACTTCATATGTATCAATCAGTACCTGCAATAAAACTTACAAAATAATAAATATTCGATGTGCTGAATAGGTTATAATAGGAGAGTCTTTCTCACTTATGTATACTTCCATGTCGATTCCTCAAGGGGTTCCCTTCTAACAAACTTAACCCAATTTTCTTCTTTTAGGGATAACCCACTTCTAACCACTTTTCCACTTCTAAACCACTTTTTTACAAATAGTAAATTATCCACTTCTAGTTGCAACTATATTATTTTTTAATTATTTTCTAATTGCAATAACTTAAACCATGATTAATTCCTAGTTTCACCCACTTGACTAGTCAATGTTTTCTAGGAGATTCTAGAATAATTTGACTTCTTTGACCTTCTAGATAACTCATGAGGGTTATCCAACTTCACAAGGCCATAGATCGCTAATCGTGAGGAGTTACGTGACGTTCAACATATCACTGGAAATGGAATGACATGTAACATCCATATAGAAAACTTTTACTTGCAAATAAATTAATCTTCATACAATTATAAATCAATCAAACTCAAGTCCCTTAACCATACTTTTGGGGCTACCAGAATTTTCTATCAGACTTGCTTCAAGGGTTGACATCAATGGAAACCAACCCACTTAATAAAAATATGCTTAGGTAAACCCAAAGAATATTAATGGAAACTTATTATTAATATATGTGAGGCATGTAAATGTTGGAAAAAAAGGATTGTAGGTCTGAGGACATGAATCAAAAGTAGGGAATTAATAAGCACATGCATACAAGGTGGGAAATAGGAAACACAAATTTGTTGAAAGTATCATTCTTCTTCTCCGCGTGGTTTATTCTCAATTTATACCATCTCCAAGTGCTTGGAGTGGTTGTAGATGGTTGTGTACAAGTAAAAGGGAGTGAGGAAAGTGACAAACCCATAACTCCATGCATAATTATGAAAAATTATGTTTTTTTGAGAAAACATGAAATGTACAAGATGTTTAATAGCAAAACATGTGTATACATTCTTTGCATATCTTTTAGGGTGAGTACATGTCGATAAATAATATTTTTTAAAGAATCCGGAGGAGGTAAATGGGATTGATGTCTGTAAGTAGGAAGAGAATAAAAAACAAGTCGTAAATGCATATGTGGTGAAAATTGATGCTATAAAAATGATATTCTAAAAGGAAATGGGTATATTTTCTTAGAAGTAAATATGAGGTTTTTGGTTAGTTTAAGGAGTTTAAATCTATCCAAAACTTAGACTAGTAGGAAGATTAAGGTGTTGGGGATTAATAATGGATATGTGTTTTGTTCTATAGAGTTTGGTAAGTTTTTTTAGGATAATAACACTAAAACATGTAAGAGAATTTAACATCCCATGTCCCAACTGAGGGACATTATAGTGCAGAATATACAAAAAATGAAATTTATGCTATCTAATTTAATTCATTTACAATTAACTCATTTCTTGTAGCTTTCAGGCACAAATTAAAACAAATTTAGATAATGTTTATAACCATAAAATATATGAATCTACAACATGCTAATAATCAACATGAAATGAAACTAAACATCTCATTACAAGAACATATAATTATTCTCATTTACACAGAGTTCATGCACAACAAATAACTCATGAAATAACACAACGACAAGATAAAACACTTATCTTTAAACAAGAGTTGTGCAACCAGCTACTTGGGATGGATGTTCAACCCAACCATAGACTGAATGTTCCAAATATCAATAGCTATTCACCCCTGAGATGAGGCTAGCAATCCACAAAAGAGGGTGGTCTCTCAGAGTCCACTCACAACTCATAAAACTCACAACCCAACTGATATTCTCCTACAACTATCTCAATTTTACACTATCTCTCTTCCTCTTGACCTATCCAACCCAAGGAATGTACCCCTTCACTGATATCATTCCCTTGGGCATCCCATTCATTTATTAGGGTCTTTCTAGCACAAACAAATAGGAATATCTTAGTTGGCAACTCAAGAGAATTGCTTCTAGGAAAACTATCAACAAACTAACAACAAACACTTGTTGTTTTAGTGCAACTCACACAAAAGTTCACTCTTCAGGAATGAAAACTTGGTTCTTTAGTTTTCCAGCTCCAATTCACTCTAATTACACTCCAACATCTCTAGAATTCTCTCTTCATGGATGCATCAGATCTAAGCTATTTTTCTTGCTCTCTACTTACTCCTCATGCTCAAAACGTTACTCACTAAAAGTGTTATCGCAACCCATATAAATTTATTCTCTTTGGATTTCCTTTCTTGATTCACACACATCCCCAAAATGATTGTACTCAACCCCCATGTGCCCAATAAATTTGGTATGTGACTACTCACACCCACCCTCTTAAATGTATTCAATGATTGGCTTAGGGAACACTCAATTAGAAATGGGAAGGTTCATATACAAATATAAAATTTAAGAAAATGGGTTAAATTAATATACATGGGTATTTCTCCCTTGGAACCCTCTTGTCCATTACCCTATATACTCCCCCCTTCTGTGGATTAATTCAACCCCCATGTCTTTTCCATGTCCCATTAGCAACTGGAATAACATTTTTATTATTAAAACATTGAAATACAATTCACATATTGCATCGCTTTGGTTATAGACACAAATTATATCTACACAAGCATTAATTAAACTGAGAATTATAGTGGGGATTTTACATTCCCCCTCCCCTACAATTGTGCACTATCCTTGGTGCACTATATGTCGATATATATATATATATATATGAAAATTTACAGCACCATAGTTTAGAAATAAAATTCTGCAATTTAACAACTCTAGCAACAGCTCCAACCAAAATCTCATGTTCCTCCCAACTCACTAACCCAAGGAATGCACCATTAATTTATCAAGGTTAACCCAAGGGATGTACAATCTATTTATCAAGGCTAACCCAAGGAATGAGCCATTTGTTTATCAAGGTCCCCAGCGTAGTTGGCTACAAATTCGTAGTTGGCTAGGACTTCGAGATGTGGTTCCAGAACTCTAGTTGTTCAAAACGAAGTCTTGCATTATGTTTTCTTCAAAACTATCAAACATCTGCGAGTATTCTACCTGCATGTTTTATTCATTCTCCCATGTAGCATCTTCACGACCATATCAGGTCCAATGAACCTTTACCAATCCTATTGATTTTTTCCTAAGCACTTTGAATATCTGGTCTAGGATGCGTACTAGTTCCAACCAGAAATCTCGTTCACGTTCCACCTTGATCACATTCTAACCAATTATGTGATTAGGGTCAAGAACATATATATTTAAAAATGACCCATGAAATACATTATGCACTCTCATGGATGTAGGAAATGCTAACATGTATGAAACTAGCCCTGTCTTTTCAAATATTTCAAAAGGCCCACAATATCTCACTGCCAACTTCGGGAAACTTCCTAATTTTAGAGAACTTCTCTTTTCCTTCACTTTTATAAACACACTTTCCCCGACTTAAAAATATATAAAGACTTTGTTCTTGTCTGCTTAACTTTTCTACCTATCCTAGGAAGCCTTTGTGTTCTTCCTTATCCTTTCCATCTTCTCTTCCATTTTCTTTAACAAATATGACCCAACAATTGCTTTGTCTACAAGATTATCCCAAATCAGGAGAGTGTTACATTTTCAACCATACAATGCCTAAAATGGACTCATTTCCAATGAGGTTTGCTACCTATCGTTGAAGGAAAATTCATCTAAATGAATATAATATTCCCACTTTGATGGTTGATCCATCACATACATTCTAGGCATGTACTCAGTTATCTTGTTATTCATTTCGGTTTTCCCATCTGACTCTGGATGATATGTTGTAATAAGATTTAAATTTGTTCCAAAGCTTTTGAGAAAACCATTCCAAAAATTAGACGTAAAATTTGGATCCCTATCTGAGACTAGTGCTTTAGGTACCCCATGTATCCTAGCAACTTCTTTCATGTAGATATCTGAAATATTTTTTGCATTGTGTGTAGTCTTTACTGGAAAAAAATGTGTTTCTTTAGTCAATTTATCCACCACCACCATGATGGAATCATGTTGTTTCACTGTTATGGGCTAGTAATAAAATCAACCATGAAAACTTTCCACTTCCATTCCGGAATGGGAAATGGTTGTACCAAACTTGTTTGGTGTCTATGCTTTTCTTTACCTTTTGGAATTCTATACATCTAGTTATGTAATTAGCCACTTCTTTATTCATTCTCGACCAAAAGTATTGTCTTATTATTTCTGCAATTTTCTTCTGATATCCTGGGTGCCCGGTATATGGCACATTATGCATCTCCTTTAGCAGTGCATTTTTTAACTAGCTGAGAATTTCATGAAAATTTCCATTTTACATGAGAATTTCATCCTCTTTTAGCTCATATGAATTAAATTTATGCTGAAAATTACCTTGTTGTAATGTCTCTTTTATTTTCACATATTGATGATCTGAATTTTTTGCTACAATAATTTTTTCTTTCAGATCTGTCTTGTACATGATGATGGAAACAATATGCTCTTCATGAGATCTCCTTCTAAGTGCATCAACCACTTGATTTTCCTTTCCCTTTATATGCTTAATTTCAAAGTCATATTCAGTCAAAAAATGTAGCCATCTAGTTTTCCTAGCATTTAGTGTTGGCTATCCAAATGAATGCTTCAAGCCTCACTGGTTTGTCCTTAGCTCAAATTTCTTACCCGTAAGGTAATTGCTCCACATTTTCAATGCATGTACAATCATTGCTAACTCCATATCATGTGTAGAATAATTCATCTCATGGTATTTTAATATTTTGGACTCATAGCATACCCCATGGTCCCTTTGTCTAAGAAATCTATCGTGTCTTTCCTTACATTCATTAGTGTGTAGAAAAAAATATTCGTTTGGATCTGCAATAATCAAGATTGGGGCACTTGTCAGTATCATGTTCAACTTTTGAAAAATCTCTTCAGAATTGGAAGTCCATTCAAATTTCACTCCCTTTATTTGCAAGTAAGTGATTGGACTTGTAATCCTTGGGAACCCTTTTATAAATATTCGGTAATAACTAGCAAGACCAATGAATGATATCACCTCTGTCACATTCTTTGATGATGTCCATCCTCTAATGGACTTTATCTTCTCAGGATCAACTTATATCCCTACTATTGATATTATATGTCCCAAGTAGTGAATCTTCTTTTGATAAAAGATACACATACTTACCTTAGCATACAATCTATGCTCTCTTAAAACTTGCAACACCATTATTAAATGTTTCTCATGTTCCTCTTCTGATTTAGAATAGATGAGTATATCATCTAAGAACACAATCAAAAAAAAATCGAGGTACTCCCTAAATACACCATTCATCAAGAACATACAAATTATTGGGGAATTTGATAGCCCAAATGACACTACTATGAATTCATAATTCCCATATCTTGTTTTGAATGCCACCTTGTTGATGTATTCTTCCTTATCCCTACTTTATGATAGAATCATCTTAAGTAAATCTTTGAAAATATTCTCGCACCTTTCAACTGATCAAAAAAATAATCAATTATCGGAAAAGGATACTTATTATTTATGGTAACCTTATTAAGCTTCCTGAAATCAATACAGATCCTTAAGGTTCCATCCCTATTCTTCACAAAAAGAACCAAGGCTCCCCAAGGAAACACACTTGGGCAAATATACCCTTCTTTAAAATTTCTTCAAGTTGCATCTAGAACTCTTTTGGCTATAGTGTGCCCATTATTTAAGGTGTCTTAGACACTGGGCAACTCCTAGCACCAAATCGATAGAGAAATCAATATCTCTCTTTGCTGGAAATACCAGAATTAAAAAAAAAAACATCTTCAAAATCACTCAAGACTAGATGGTATTCAATGCTTACCACTTTGTCTTTGGTTGCCTCCTCCATATGGGATACAACCATATGATAACCCTCTTGAATCTCTTATTCAACTACATAGCTAAAATCTCTCTAAAAACTACATCTCTTGAAATGCCTTGAATCTTTCCTTGTTGCCATTCCTCATCAAGACATGTGATTGTCTTGTTGTAACAATCTTGAAAAACATGATGTTTTTGGAATCAATCTATGCCAATTAGACATTCATATGAACCCAATGGTATGATGTTTACGTATACCTTTGTGCTAAGTCCATTCATGTCTATCGGGCAATCATTAACCAGGTCATTGATTTTCCTCTTAGCCCCTTTCGCTAACTGAACTAACCAAGATTTATTATGCTTACTTCTTTACAAGTGGAATATTTCAACAATGTTATCATTTATGTGATTATGGATAGCTCTAGAATAAATCAAAATTGTTATGGTTTGGTTGTCAATCTTACATTCCACTTTGATCATAGGGGATTGATACTCTTCCTACTTTTTTGTCCAAGGCTACATAAATCCTTGGCATGCTTTCTCCCATGTATTTCATTATTTCATCCTCCTCAATGTTGTGGAAAATCCTCACTTTGTCTTATTTGTGTGGAAATCCCACATATAAGTGATTTCCTTCATATCCCCAACATTGAACAAGTTGGTTCCTTGGCCTTTTCCCAAATGAATATGCATTATTTTTCTCATTTTGGGTTGTCTATCCTTGATATTTTTTCAGGAGTTATTTCTAAAAAAGGTTGGCTTAAAACCTTTCTTCCTTTGATCATTTTTCCCTTTCATATTTACATTCCAATCCTTTCGGAAAATTGAGCTTCCTTTTTTTTTTCATAAAGGTGTCTTGCTCTCCTTATGGTTTCCTCCAAGGTCTTGGGAACTTGTCATATTGAATCTTGACACTATAGGAGAGTAAACCACTTAGAAACCTTTGGATTTTTACCCTCTCATCCTTTATGAAGTCTACATACTTCAACAATTCAAAGAACTGCTTCGCGTATTCCTGCATTGTCATGGTTCCCAACTTGAGTTCAAATAGCTCTTTAACATTTCTCTCATAGTAATGCTCAAAAAATTATTTCTCTTCAAAATATCCTTTGAAATTCCTCCATGATATCCTTTTCTCATTGAGGTTATTGTCTTGCTTAAATTGATCCCACCATATGGCTTCCTTTCCTTGCAAATGGTAGGTGGAAATTCTATCTTCTACCCGGGATGGGTAATCATGCAGATGGAAATATGTATTCATGTCCAACAGTGAGGCCTCTGCCCCTTCTCCTTTATTTTTTTCACCATTGAAAGTATGTGGCTTGATCTACCTGATTTCACCTTGCAACATGTATTCCTTAGGCCTTATTCTTTACTTTCGAACATGAGATACACTTGGGATGCTCCCTGACCCTGAACATGTATGAGTTCTTCTAATGGACTGCCTTGGAAAATTATGGTGCCTTCTCATGCTTCTAGAGTGCCTATCATTTCTATGAATCTTAGGGATAGTTTTAGGGGACAAATTTCACTCATGGGATGATTTTCCATGGTTTTTCCCAAAAAAGGATTTTCTATTCTAAAAATGATTTTCCAAAATTCTATAGGATAAAATTATTTTTCCTTAAAAATTGCCAAAATTCTATACAAACTATATAAAATCATTATAAATTTGAATATTTTTACAAAAATATTGCCAAACATTTATAGTTTTCATATGAAGGATAAGTAATATTCGCCAAGATTTCTACGTTTTGAAATAATTTTCCATCCTTAAAATCTTCCATGTCTATGATCATCCCTTTTGTTGTGGGATCTAAATGTTGATACTTTTCTAACACTAAAGGCTTTCTTGGTGCCAAAATCTTTGTTAATTTTCTTATGCAACATTTTTAATATTTGAAGTAGCTCTTCCTGAGCCTTCACAATCCTTTCATTATCATCTATGTAGCTTTGCACTTCCCTATGCGAGATTCTCATAGTGAGAGGCTCTTGTCTATCTCTTCTTCCATTTGACTTTGTCTCAACATTACCCATGCTAACATGCATGCCTCTGATATTTTCTTCATGGTTTTAAAATCCATGAGAATGTTCCATAACTCCACTCCTCATATAAGAGATAAACATTATTTTTGTACCTCTATTTCTGCAAGAAATGTGCATGTACTAATTATTGTTAGAACATGTGTATTATAAAAAATTTCATTCATTAGAATACATGTTTTTTCCTCGTTGATTTATGAAGGACAAATTGTATCAATTCACACTAGGACTCCTTATATGAATTCCTCTTTGAAATAACTTTCCAATGGATGTACTCATGCCTCAATCTGAATTATGAGCAAAACGTTACAACAATTTCATGTTGCATTTGCACTCTTGTACTTCTATAGAAATCTATTTATTAATTTATGGAAGATTTTATTGCTCAATTAAAATTTTGGGGTGGACATATGTATTCTACCATTGATACCTTTTTAAATACTATTCTCTTTATCAAATCTGAGCCCTTAGCTGAAAGTTATGGCTTCTTAAAAAATCTATTTTTACCACTTTCTATATATTTTATCTTGATCCCTTTCACAACACTCGATTTAATCCTAGTTGTTTATCTGATCAACCTTTCAAATAGATTAATACTTATTATTTTTTAAAAATTTTCTTAGTGAATCTCATCTGTCAATCATGAGATCAAACATGGTCTTAGTCATTGATTCTCCAAACTCCCTGTAACTCTACAGACGGCCATTAAAACTCAAATTTTGACCATTCCAGGTCGAATTTCTATCTACAAATTAACTTCTCTACTCCATTAACCCTATCAACCCATCCAAATTCATTAAAAATAGGATTTCACTCATGTAATTTTGATTTATCTCTAAAATATTTGTTTTCCCTCAAACCCGTCACAGAGAAAATATGCAACGACAAATTTCAAAACTTTATAGCCATATTGGCACGTACAAGCCTGATGTTTGAAACAGAGATTTGATACCATAATGTGACTTTCCCCATCCCAACCAAGGGAAATTATGGGGTGGAATATACATAAAAGAGAAATTTCTTCTAACTAATGTAATTCATTTATAGTTAACTCATTTCATGTAGCTTTCAGCCACAGATTAAAATAGATTTAGCTATTGTCTATAATGATTAAATATATGAATCTACAACATGATAATAATGAACATGAAATTGATATAAACAAACCATTACAATAATATATAATTATTCTCATTTACACATAATTCATGCACAACAAATAACTCATGAAATAACACAACAACAAGATAAAACATTTTTCTTTAAACAATAGTTCTACTACCATATTCTTGGGATGGATGTTCCACCCAAACATAGAATAACTATTCCAAATATCAACATCCATTCACCCCCGAGTTGAGGATAGTGATCCATAAAAGAGGGTGGTCTCTCCTAGTCCATTATCAACTATTAAAAATCACAACCCAACTGATATTCTCCTAGAACTATCTCGATTTTACACCGTCTCTCTTCCTCTTGAATTATCTAACCCAAGGAATGTACCCCTTCACTGATGTTAGTCTCATTCATTTATCAAGGTTTTTTCGACACAAGCAACTAGGAACTCCAGAAACCACTTGTTGTTTTATTGCAACTCACACAAGTTTTCACTCTTCGGTCCTGACAAACCATCTCTTCAATTTTCTAGATCCAACGCGCTCGAATTATTCTCCAACATGCTCTAGAATTTTCTCTCCATGGATTCATTAGCTTCAAGCTCTTTTTATTTCTCTCTAGTTGCTCCTCACGCTCAAAACTTGAATCACTAAAATAATTGTTCCAACCCATACAAATTTCCTCTCTTTGGCTTGTCTTTCTTGACTCACACACTTCCTCAAGATGATTGTTCTCAACCTCCAGGTTCCCAATAGTTTTAATATGTGAGTACTCAAACCGAGCCTCTTACATGTATTAAATGATTGGCTTAGAGAACACTCAATAAAAAAATGGGAAGGTTCATATACAAATATTTTTTTTAGGAAAATTGGTTAAATTAATATACATGCGTATTTCCCCCTTGGACCCCTCTTGGAAATTATCCTAGACACTCCCCCCTCTTGTGTATTAATTTCTCCCCTATCACTTTTCCAAGTCCTCTTAGCAGCTGGCATCACATTTTTATTAATAAAACATTGAAATACAATTCACATATTACATCGCTTTAGTTCTAGCCACAAATTATATCTACACAAGCATTAATTAAAATGGGGATTATAGTGGGGATGTTACACACAACTCCATATACCCCTCAATAGAATAGAGTATAAAAAAAATGACTTGAACATTGATGGAGAGAGCTATGAGTATGCTTAATGGAGTCTCCATAGAGAAGAATTCATGGGTATAAGCAATTTATACTACATTCTACTTGAGTAATTGACCTCCCACTTCATCTCTTTCTAATAACACCCCTATGGAGGCTTGGATGGGAAAGAATCCCTCACTTTAGAATCTTTGTGTTTTATTTGTAAGGCATATTCTAATGTGCATAAGGAGAAGTAGTGAAATATGGATAATGATGTTATGATGTATATCTTCATTTGCTATGGCATTGGCATGAAAGGGAAGAAGCATTGGGATCCTATTGCTAAAACATTTTTGTATATAAGGAATGTTATTTTCAAAGCAGTTAAGATTTATCCCATTTGGGTGTAAGAGGATGAGAATAAGTGAGTGGTTCATATACTACCCATGATTTATAAATATGAACTATAAATGAAAAAGAGGTTCATGACGGTCCTTCTAAGTAGGAAGCTTCATATTTTTTTGAAGACAAGAAAGAAAATCCACCTTAAAATTTAAGGAGTTCCACTTAGTAAATAAGGAAACCAAGCTTGGATAATTATAGTTTGTTTGA
>JZKD02S1944126.1:28126-41393 GCA_000966675.3 Picea glauca | reverse complement strand
CCCAAATCAATGGTTGTTTATTTTCTATATTTTTTCTGATGTCTTATATCATTTGTTCAACCTAGATACCCATACCATTATGTTCCTCTATCTGATACCTTTCCAATAAGGTATGACGGGCCTCATTCCAACATTTTTAGAAAAGATTATGGTTGTTTACAATTTCTCACTCAACACCCATTGACCAGGCCCGTGGGTTAATCTGGACCCTTAATTCTTGAACCTACAAAAGATAAAACCCACAAGATAAACAATTTGGTCAATTTTCCATCAGACCTAGAAAATGGTACAGTGTGTATTTGGAAATTTTCATCGGAGTATTCCTCTCTCCTTCTCAATTCCCATCCCGACGTATTAACTCCGAGAGCGATATCTAGCCATTCAATAGCTCTAGATAAATCTGCATCATCCATCAGGGGAGCTATTTCACAGTCTTCTCTAATATGTCAATGAAGAGGGATTGAATAAAATAATCAAAGAATATTCCTTCTTTGATTCGCATGTTCAATTTGAAAGCCCAAAAAAAGTGATGACGTGTAGTCAGAGCTAATCATATGGCATCCATAAAATTTGAGAAGTTTAAAGGTATCGACAAGAGGGATCGAGGAATATTCCCTCATAGCTCCATTTTGCATGAAAAATATATGGATTTTCCTTCAAGTGACGATAAAAGGTCATGATTAAAATTCATTCAGAGTTTGAAGGATACCATTCAGAGTGTTAACCCCAACCATCCAAACTCATAACACGAATACTATTGCATGAAAAATATATTATTGTTCACTCAGGGAAAATATAGATGGCTCAAGAGACTTTCTCTTTGGAAATATGATCAAGGTTTAATATTGTGAAACTTTGCAAAGTAATAATATTGTAGTTTCGATGTTGGTTTCTTAGAAAAAAAGGGGGCTTAGCTTCAAAAGATCATGTCTAATTCACTAAATAATTCATATGTGAACAACATTGCTATGCGAAAGAAGAAGATAATGATTCGATATGAGGAAATAAAGGAACATTCACAAACTGAAGAACTAAAATAAATTTAAATACAACGGGTATTGTAGCCATAAGGCCATCAATTTTTGAGAATGAATGAAGGTCATCAATCGAGTAATGATTGAAATGAAATCAAAACCATTCATCAGGGGAGGGTCATTGAAGTGATTTGTGACATTAGGAGTAGATTTCCTCCAATGGAGAAGAACTTTGACAATGAAGAGTGTGAATTCTAGGGATGATGATGTTTCGATGTCTTTGTTGGAGTATGTGATCGGAAGGATGGGAAGAATCGCCAAGACAAATCCTGAAGATGATGAGGATAGGTGGTGGGTGCGACATCACCATTAGCATTGCATCATATGACATAGGAGAGTTTGAGTCGTGCGAATTCCAAGTGGGATTGTAAATAAAAGGTGGGATTTGTATTAGGAAACTTTTAGGAGGCCATAAATTTCAATCTGAAATGCGTATTTAAGAATGGTTACATTCCTTGGAAATATCTTGATGGGAAAAATAAAAATATGAGATTTGATTAGAGGAAATAATAGAGGAAAAGAAGGAGAAAACCAAATAGTCCTTGGGTCTAGGTTTTGGGAGAGAGGGAATTCCAAAAGAATAATTTGGTAGAGATCAATACAAAGAGGCTTAGGGACAGGTCTATAGGAAAGGTGGATCCAATAGCCTTGGAATTTTAGGACCTCGGGGAAATAGGAAAAGGGGAATATCAGTAAGGATCAAATTCAAGGTTCTAGAAAAGGATCAACAAATTTCCCATGTGTCTCTCAATGATGGAGTGGTCATGCAAAGAAAGTGGCTCTACAAAACTTATCCTGGAAAAAAAAATAATGAGATCATCCATGGAATCAAGGAATATTAGCTAATGAACTAAACAATATATTCCTCAAATTTAAACCAACTTATGAGAGATTTTTGGGTTTATTGAAAAATAACGTGATGACCATAGGGGAGTTTCTTAAGAATACATATGCTAATTTGAAATAGAAGAGTAGGATTTGTATCCAAGAGTACATAGTATGAATTCATGCAACATGACATATTAGCAAGGGGATGCATAATTTTAATTAGGAAATCAACAAATAATCAACCACAATCTCATCCAAGACATGTAATAAAACATCAAACTGTCCAGTCAAATAGGATCATCAAGCACCTCAGAATCAACAAAAGGTCTAAATACAACATGTCAAGTCCATCATACAAATATCAACAAATATAACAGTCCAATAAGCATTATGAAGAAATTTGAAATCATTAGATTGGGAAGGATAACCAACACCCATCAAAGACAATCATCCATCAAGATAAAACCCCCAAATCCTTCAAAGTAGGAAAAGGGATAGAATTACGTTCAAGGGGTAGAGGATTAGGCAATAGGGTTGAAATTTTATTTTTTCCCTTTTCTTGTAAAAACAAAAGTAAAGGTGGGTTTTTGTCGATACAACAAATGGCGACACACTGGAAGAGCTAGTTATCTCTATCAATAGAAATCTAGGGCTTGTACTTCATACCTAAATTTTAAAGATAAGTTCAACAAATTGTAGACAATTTTCCAATAGTTATGGGTACCACAATGACACCAAAATTTTAAAAGATATAACCTGATATTTCTATTACCTATAATCTAACACACCATTTTCAAAAAACTAATTAATAAGATAAGTTCTTTTACTGGTTGTACACTTCAAATTACCTTTAGTTGAACCATGGTTTTTCACTTTTAAAACCAACAAACATCTACATAAGTGTGTTCCTCATCTCTCTTTTACCAACATTTCTTCACTTCCAGTGAGCATCCATAGACCCGACGAAGTTGCCTTGGTACCATACAAGCATAGCCCCATTACCAACATGTGTTCATAGCCCCGACGAGTTTACTTGTACTTCCCACACTATTAATAGTGCTTTCAACTTCCCTTTTATTTCAGAACATGCTCACCCTTTTGAATTTTATATATTGATATGCATATGCACATAGGGTGTGAAGGTAGCAGGGTGATATGAGAGCAACTTTGATTCGTTGAGTAGATGTTATGAAATTTAGTTTAACCCACATGTCTCTAAAAAAAAAATCATTTTATTTTTCATCTTATTAATGTGAAGTGGATGGAGCTCAAAGAAAGAGTGGATAGGCACTTTTCTATACTTATTGGTTATCCTAATATGCTCAAAAAGAACATGTGTTCCACCAAAAGTATCAGTCCATACCTATATCTGAAAAATTTATAAATGTCCATTCATATAGAGAAACCCATGCATCTTATGACTTGTAAGAAAAAACTTCAGTATGTGCCCAGAATTGATCAACCCCTTCACTAAAATTTAAAGGGAAATTCTCAAGGAAGACTACGAATCAAATTAACTCAGGGAAATACCTACTGTGAAATCAAAATATAGGAGGAATCTGCATAAACAGGAAGAAAAACTGAAATCATGAGTGAATTCATGAAAATAAAACTAAACTAAAAGGAATTTTGAAGCTAGAATGTCAGTCATCAAAACGATCAAAATTGGATGAAAAAGAAAACAAGAAAAAACTACAACAAGTAATAAATATGGCAGTAGAAACATAAGAAGTGTTTTCAGAGGAAATTTGATAGTAAGACAAGGGAAATCAACAATCAAGAAAAGTTAGCTAATTAATATAAAGCCCAATGAAATATTCCTAGAGATTCAGATCTAAAATGAAAACAAACCAGAGTACGAGAATTGATTATCTAATGGACAAGATTTTGCAACACAATTCTCAAATCCAATTGTCATATATGATCTTCTTTTTATTTAGTACGACAAAAAAATTCTAGGAATCAAGCAACATGGGTTAATGTAAATGCTCAATAAAAACAAATTTTCGAAAATCAATTTCAGGAAATGCTCCATAAACCCATATGTTCTCAATATTTCTTGACATAAGCAATTCCTTTTCAATTTTCAAATAAAAGAAATTACATTTCTCACCAAAGTGTCATTTTCTCTTTTTCATAAAATATAATTATTAATAGAAAAGATTCAATTTGATAATCCAAAGAAATATCACAACTATGGAGGTTATCCAAATAGTCATGAAAAGGAATCCAAATATCAATTAGATTAGAAACCAATATGTGAGTAAATAAATGGGAATATATTTATGATCGGGAGATAAGTTGGTGACAATATTGATTTATCAATCCAAGAATATTGAAAAGGAATATGAGCATTCAAGTTTCATATTAACACTTCCCTACATTGCTTTCATTCTAAAAGAAAAATTATGAGTTGTTGGTTGCAAAAACCATTTTCCCAACCTGCATAACAAAAGAGAAAGTTGTGATCATCTCTTAGATAGTTTGGAAATAACTCCTCTTATTTAATTGGTTTATTGAAATTAAAATTAACAAAACATGAAATTAATGACTGGAATTAAAACTAATTCTAGGAAAAACATGTTAAGCTAAAATACACTTGAACTAATTTGGCTTCCATTAAACTCTGTGTGAAATCTAGTGTAGCTATCAAGTATCATCCACTATGAATTCAACAAAGTATCACAACATTCTTCTTGAGCGATAAGCACTAGGTGATTTCCTACATTTTCCCCTTCAACAAGAGACATAGTGTCATTGATGGTTACGAGGTTTGGATCTCTAGAAACAATGTATTATTCTTGAAATTAGATTCAATCAAATTAAGCAAACAAGGCCATAAGACTTCAATCTCATTTATCATCTAAATATACCAATCCACCAACAAACATTTGTCATAAAAATTATGATTGAAAACTAATCAACATTGCACTCCAAGGCATGTGTTTCTTCTAATTATGAATAAACTAATTTTTTGGTTCGAGTGGTAAAGAGTGTGGGCCCAATAGATTTATAAGTTATATCCCACCAGGAATGGTCATCTTGAAAAATCACCATCATAGTTAAAAAATTAAATGATGAAGATTCAAAATTGGAATCTTAGAAGTTGCACTGACATATTTCATGAAGGTATCTACAACTCCCAAGCATTTGAATATATTTAATATGATATAAGTGTAAAGTTATCACCCATGATAAAAATAATATTTATCAAGAATGTAACTTTAATAGGTAACCCAAAATCAACAAACCTAAATGATGGAAAGATATTGTTGAAGAAAATATCAAGTCTGAAAATCCATTGAATGGATAGTGGTGAGATTGAGTCTTTGATCAATCAATAAGTTGTGTAATATAAATATTGGTTCCCAGGTAATTTTTGAAAAAGACATCAAAAGAGGGATTTAAATGGCGATGATGTCCAGAATGTTCAAAAAAAATGTGTCTATACAATGTGAATGGATGTTTCTTGTTGTTGTGTATGAAAGGAAGCTTGAATGAATAAATCTGCAAGATAAAAGATGAAACAAATTCTTTAAAAATAAATTGAACAGAACGTACGACATGTGTACCCAGTGCTTGAAAATTAAAGCTAAAAGTGATAACAAAAAAAAACTAAAATGAAATACAAAATCAACTAATTTTATTATGCTAAAAAGGTCTAAACAAAAAAATCATGTTGGTTGAAAGTGATTAAAGACAAGAGTGGATATGGAAGAAAAGATTTGAATAACTCCAAACCCAAGGAAAAATAATCATCTTAGGAGATTACAAGGATTGATAGTGGCTTGAATTTAAGATGAGAAGATTTTTAATACTCTAAATTTAATATTAATGTGTATGGGACAACAATATCAACCGTCATAATCAATTTCATCAAGCAAAATATTTAAGTTAGAATCATATTCATGTGATGATTGAATATCTTTGAGTGCTCATTTTCATCCAAAGAGGAACTAAATAATATCTTCATTTTAACATATTCCACTTGTAAGAGGAAAACATGTTTGGACAAGATTTGACACGATGATCATGCATGAAATCAATGATCTAAAAATTATCCAAGACATGGAAGAAATTTTAGATTAAATGAAGTAAAATTTTCTCGATATCAAAATTAAATTGAAAAATTCAATCAAGAAAAAATTAGTGGTCAAGCCTTCTATTTCTCTCCACCTCTGCTGAGAATCCAATTATTGATCAACCAAAAGTAATGAAAATAAAATCAAAACATAAAACTAATTAAAAAGTAGAAAGCAAAACTAAACTATGAAAATAACAACACTAGTCCATCTACCCCACTCATTTCCTACACTACTAATGGCTAAAAAATGAGCTATGTAAAATCATAATGCCAATGTACCCATCCAATTAAGCACAAGCCTGGAAACATATGTTCAAGTCAAAAGATTAGTGACAGAGATTGGAATAAGAATCGACTAACAGTCGGAAAAAGTAACTCATGATAAAATCTATCACCATATTAAATATATGATAATAATAATTCATCGGAAATCGTTCCAAGTAATATCTCTCCAAGAATTCTTTAATTCTATCATAAAATCTTGGAATTTTATCATAGAAGTTATGGAAGGAGTTCGATGGAAAGTAGCATACCAAATGAGAATCGTGCATAGATTTTGTATAAAGTGGTCTTGGTGAGAGAATATTTGTGCTCACAAAGTTTTTTATCCCTAAATATAAACCAAAAGAATCAGGGCCTGACATAACCATCGACATAGACCAAAGTGCCTCATTATCTTGGAAAACCTCCTTCGACTCATACTTCAAGTAACTGTAACATCCCGCTCTAGCGCACTGAGTAAACTTATTTTTTTAGGACACTTGCTCGCAAGTGATCTAGACTTTTATGATGTTAAAACATTTATCCTTGATTATGATGCGTTATGATAGATGACTTGATGTTTTCTGCCTTGACATAGACAGGTGCTATTGACTTGGTTTTACTGAGTGTGCAGGGTTTTGGACCTTGAGGATGCCGAGGAATCAATGGAACCCCCTGGACTCCGGATTGAGTCAAGGAGTGTGCTAGTTGGGTTGATGTATTTACTGTGATATTTCATGGATTTGATATATGTTATGGACATGTTCTGACACATTTGTTGATGATGCTGGCCGACGATAGATTTCTGACCAGACTCACATATGGAGTAAAGGGGCCACACATGATTTCCAGAGAGGTTGAGGGAGAGGTGTGGACAGCAGCCCTGCCATAGCCTACTAGCACTCTCGTCATGGCTTGAACTGTAGGTTAACGATTACCTAGTTCGAGAGGATCCACGATGCCATGAGGGTAGACTGCAACAATCACTCACGATGATTCTAAGGGGCGCGCAATAAGGCAGGGGCCTTATTCCTTAGAGCCCTTAGTCTCCCACAAGTTTACTTGGCGGAGTATTGACTCCAGGGGTTATAGATGTCTACCAATCAGTCAAGTTGGTGAGTGGCACCCTTGGAGCACGTGGTGCATCCTGAAGGACACGTCGCACAAAAGAAACACAAGAAGTGAGTGGCACCCTTGGAGCATGTGGTGCACCGTGAAGGGCACGTCGCGCAAAGGAAACGAACGAGGCGAGTGGAACCCTTGGAGCATGTGGTGCATCCTGAAGGGCACTTCGCATTGATGTTGATGAAGGAAACAAACCTAAATAGACCTAACACAATAATGCCTTAAGAAATCCTTAAACAACTTCCCTAACCAAGTGTTGCCCAGTTCATAATCTAAGTACTAAGTCTAAAACTTTTAGGGTAAAATTTTAGTCTAACCTTAAGAACAGACCCTGGAATAAAAATAACAATTTAAAACAAAAACCCACCTAAGTAATAGTTGGGTCTTCATAAAATTCTTGGGGTGATGACGAGGGTAAGATTTAAATTAAAACTAATGGTTTTAAAATTTTACAAATAAGAACAAAAGATATTAAATAAATAATAAATGAAAAGATTATCTAGCGCATTTACCTTTTTGGTTTAAAAAAAAAAAAAAAGGGATTAATAAAAATAGGGAAACTATGTATTAAAGGAAACATAGATAATTAATAAGTAATAAAATTATTTAACGTGCGGGAGTATAAAGAGTTATGAATTTAAAAATAAAATGAAAAGATTAATTAGCGCATTACCTTTTTGGTTTTAAAAAAAAAAGAAAAAAGAAGGGATTAATAAAAATAGGGAAACTAAGTAATAAAGGAAACGTAGACAATTAATAAATTAAAGAAAATAATTTTGGAGAAACGTGGGGGATGAATGACACTTGTACGACAGAGAATTTTTGGAGGGTTTTCTTTAAAACTTAAAAATAAATGTGATTTAGGAGAGTTGGGGGGTCTCAAAACTCTATAAAATAAAGGGGGATGACGGGAAAAGGGGATCGGCTATTAGCGCTCGTTACACTATGGAATTTATGATTGGACTGATTGCTTGTGAGGAGTTGAGATTTTCTCAGTTGGGATTAGAGTGGTAGATCAGCCTTGCGAGGCGAGCTAGGAAGCTAGACGTTCCATATGGAAGGTGTGTGGCCCCTTTGCGGCTCGGGGGGATAAGGGGGAAGCAGAGTAACCTTAGCGATTGGCTAGGAGGTACCACTGAGTTCTTGGCGGTCGACAAGGAGGATCGGCACGGAACGAAGGACGACACCAGGAGCAAGCATTAAGGCAAAGGTACGCTTTCTGGTTGAATGATAGACGAATGAAAGATTTATGTTTAGGATCTAGTTGAAATATTTGGTTTTCATACTTAGACAAATTTCATTGTGTAAGGGGTGAGAAATATAGATTACCTCTACTGTTTAGATTAGATACTAGATAGAAAAAAATAATTTCTCTGCGTTGATAAGATAGAATCTCTTTGCGTTTTGGTTGGGGTTCTCAACGATTTAATGGTTAAATGTTTTCTGCATTGGGTCATTTATCCCAGCGCTGGGTGTAAAAAGAATAAGTTCTCTGTGTTGATAAGTTAGAATCTCTCTGCATTTGGTTGGGGTTTCTCAACGATTTAATGGTTAAATGTTTTCTGCATTGGTTCGTTTATCCCAGCGTTGATTGTAAAAGAATAATTTATCTGCATGGTTAAGATATAATCTTCTTGCGTTTTTACAGTGAACTTTCTCTGTGTTTTTGGTGTAATTTCCCTGCGTTTTTATAGTTAATTTCTATGCATTTTTCATGGTTTAAACTTCTGTGTTTTGTTGGAAGATGCCCCAAACTCAGCGAGATGAGTTGTTCCTTCCTTGTGATTTGCGGATTCACATATTCACGTTTATGACCTTGCGTTTTAATGAACTGGAAATTTCCATTTGGTTGTATGTGTTTGTATTTTAGCTTGTAAGTATGAAACTCCTTTGGCTTGTGTTTGGTTGTACATGTTTCTAGCTTATGGAATGCAGAGAACCAGACATCCAACACAGATGCCTGTCATGGGAGGTTCCTTTCCCAGCCTACGTGTCTGCAACCACGTCTCCCCGTGGTAGCTGCCCATCTACTCTCACAATTCCATTCCTGGAATCAATAGACGCCTACAGTTGGATGCGTACCTGATTTCTGACAGTGGGTCTCTAGATAAGGAACCACGGTCTTGTCTGATCTCTTAATTTATTTATTTTTTTATGTCGTAAATGGGTCTCTCCAATTGTTCCGGTTTAATATTTTATTCATCTGAATGCAATTTAGGTTTTTTTTTTAATTTCTTAAATGTTATGCAGAGTAATCCTATTGTGCACCGCCAGGTAAATGTTTGGGTAATAAGCCGTTTCCTAATTTAGACTTTAACGGTTTCAATAATCCCATTCTGATGTCATTAAAGTCATTAATAGAGTTAGAATCGGCTGGCCATCCTTTAAAATTAGTACAATCTCGTATTCACTAACCTGCCTCGTCATCCTCACCAACGTTGATTTTTGTGTTTCATTCAGATTTGTATTTTCGTTTTCATTCATGACAGTCAAAACCCTCAATGCCAGATTCAATGTAAAGGCTATGTCTGCGATTTATAGTTTTTAATTATTGTTGGCAGTAACCCTTAAACCTTGCCCGAGATTTCAAGAAAAAAATGGTGACAGCATCCTTTGGCCAGTAATAGCAACCCCGAATAAAAGGGAATCCCCCTTTTACTACAAACCTTCAGTATGAGGAGATTTTGTTTAATCGCACCCTACTTAATAGATATCCTTTATTGATTTGCATGTCCTTGGAAGAATACAACGGGTGTAGATGTCTTAGCCTGGATGCTCGTATATGTTATTTTATTTATTTTATTCCTGAGCACCTCATTAAGGCAACCTGAGTCCGAATGTTGTTGGGCGCATTTCTCGAAGAGGACCCTCTTTATCTTTAGGATTATTATTGTTACTTAACTGCAATATATTTTGTTTGCACCCAATTCGTCACTGTGTGAGAAAATTATGAGTGCTTACATGCCCAGTTGGGCTCTACTAGGCATGATAGCTGTAAGGTAAAAGGTTAGAAAGAAAAACAACAAAGAAATAAACTAAAACTAAACTAAAACTAATAAAAACTAAAAGCATGTGAGAAAATGAAAAATAGAGACAAATGGACCAATATCACCAATGTATAAGTTCATTTGTTGATGAAATCCAAAGATACACAAAGAAGAAAGGGGACTTGGGTCCCTCCTTTCTCCAATGGAGGGCTCTTGAGGCCCTCAAAGCTTGCTCTCCTTTACAATGAAAAGATGAAAAATGTGGGTGAAAGAACTCCAAGCTGATTCACTCAAGTGAGGGGTGAATAGCTTATGAAATGCAGCCTCCAATGTGTGTTGCCAAAGAATGAGTCCTTAGCAATCTCAGCAGCATAACAGTATGAAGAATTCCTTGGGAAAATGGTGGTCATTCATGGCTTTTTATAGCCAAGCATTGGGTTATTATATGGCCTCTTTTGAATGTGAAAAGAGGTTCTTTAGGGCACAATTAGGTCTTTGACTAGCCCCCCATGAGGATTGAGCTTGGATTTGGTGTCAAATCGACTTGGGAGCCGATCCATTAGTGGTTGGGAAGACGACTAGTTTCAATAAATGCGTCGTTTAGCAGGCGCGCGGGTTTTTCGCCAAACATCCGCGCCTTGTGCACATATGTGCGCCTTGTACGAAGTTGTTACGTGCATACGCGCGCGTGCCCAGAGGATGTAAAGTGCCTTGAAATTTTTTGGCCATTTTGTATAGTTTTGACCCTTTTGCTGTGCTGTGGAATTAACCTTGTGCCATGAATGACTTCTTTTCTGTTTTGACGATGCGGAGTTCTTGTCTCCACGTGCAGACGAAATTTCAGTGATAACAGATGCCCCCTGATGGATGAGGTTAGGAGAAAAACGTATAGCCGAAATCCAGTAATGTTTCTTTTGTGGAGAATGGTATTGTGAGGGAGAGCAAGAATGGGACCATGTAGAGCGATCCGTTGGAGAAGGAAGGAACCTGTAGATCCTGACCTTCCATAAGGTGTGTATCAATATACAAGTGTGTACAAACGAGGTGGGCATGTCCCATGCTCATGTAATGTAATTCTGAAGAAAAATGTCTGAAATGTTGATGTAGACGACTGCAGTGCCCTCGGGGGAGAAGTGATAAAGGCAGAAGACAATTCTGCAAAGGAACATACTCTGAACCAGCGGTAATGGTCGTTGAGGTAAACAACGATGATGATGTGGGGAAGGATGGCCCGAGCAAGTTCAGAGGTCTTCAGCAATGGATAATACAAACTGCAATAGTCGCAAAGTAAGACCCACTGCAACATGAGAAAGTGTTGCCATCGAATGTTATGGGGGTCAACGACATTAGGGAGCAATGGTATTTCCCCCTGTGCCGTCCAATATCTCTCATTGAATGGGAAATGAGAATCAAGATACTGTCGTCCTTTTGGAAAAGTGTGTTGGTGTCGACAAAAGGAGGATGCGACTCCTAGAAGAAAGGGGCTTCGTGGAATCTACTGTGGTGAGGAAGTGGCAGAGGTATATGGACGAAGTCAACAAGTGGGAAGACTCCAGACTGCGCTTGGTTGGAGGGTGCATGATAGAAGGCATGGCCACAACCTTTGTGATAAGATTGAGTGTCAGGGGAACGACAAGATCAGGGAGAAGTTGTGCCAGAGGCGGGACAAGGTGACTAAATTCAGAGGATAAAGGTAAGTGACCTGGGTAGTATTCTGAAAACATAGATGATGTCGGCGGGGGAAAACGAGAAGTAATTCTCTCCCCCAAGGGTGACATGGGTTGCGTGTGGCCAAAAGGAAAGCAAGTTTCCAATGGTGACGACAAAAGTAAAGGATGGAAAATAAAGGCGGCTGTACAAAAAATAATGAATACATGTGGGGAAGATGTACAAAATACAGAAACGGGTGCCCCTGTGTGAAATGAGTGCCCCAGGGAGGGCAGAAATTTCTGAGAAAAATGATGAAGGGTGGGGGCCCCATTGGCGAGTTTCTGTATGAGGTAGGTGAAATGAAGATAGGTTCACAGATGGGAAAACTGATGGTGGATGAAATGGTGGGTTCATGAGCCCGCAGAGGTGCAGGTAAAGAAAAGAACATGACCATAAACCGATGTGTTGGGCGTCCATATGGGAAGCTAGCAAAAATGAGGAGAATAAGTATGTGGTTAATTCGCAACATGATGAAAGACTACCGGGACTCCCATCCCTAAAGGACGATGAAGAACAACATGAGTGTCATTAGTGCAAAAAGGTGCTATGAATGGGACAACTCATGTGGGTGAGAATGCTACCGGGTAACAGTACTTGAAGATGCAACTGGAGGTGTGAGTACTGCAGAGCCAGGAATGGGTATCCTAAAGGCCAATATCAGAGGGTGTGACTCGGAGTGTAAATGCAATACAGCGGGAGAGACTACATGCTAGTGTTGATTATATACCTGAAGGAATGATGCGAAGAGATGATGACCAAGTACCTGCACAGAGAACAACCAAATACCCAAAGTGAACAATATCTGAAGAGAATAACAAATATGAACATGTATTAGATAAATGTGACAATGCGTGTGCGTAACTGGCCATGATATGAAAAAAAGGGTGCCCCGGGGGCTCGGGATGAAAAGTAGCCTAGGGACAACCATGATGTAGGTGGCAAGACGCTGATCTCGTGGCTGAAGACGGCTCAAAAAATGGACGTCGTGGGCTCCCAGAATGGTGAGTGGAAGATTGGCAAAAACCCTATATATAGCTGTAGGGTCCACATTGCCACCTCATTTGTACCTGCTGCTACAGTGAGTTCCAGAGCAGATACAGAGGAGATTGAGTGATTCTGAGAGCACGAGACATCCGTTTCTCAGTGTGCGAGATTCAGGTTAGTGTTCTGAACATCCTCCATATCTATAGGTTTCTAATTTTTGGGCAGGGTAGGTACGGGGGGTCGTACGGGGGTTT
>JZKD02S1944115.1:57666-68251 GCA_000966675.3 Picea glauca | reverse complement strand
AGACACCTATGCAGATTTATTTTCCTCAATGGAACAACAATTGCATAAAGGGGAATTTCCAATTATGTTGTTCAAAAATATAATGAAGAAAAGAGATGTTAAAGAAAGGATATTTCGCACAACACAAGCAACATTTGTAACAAAATTGTGAACATACATAGTACAGGATCTCAAGAAACTAACTAGCTCCACAACTGTTGTATGTATACATATACACCTCCAGGAACAATTTACACCAAAAAAAATGCCTTCATCGGTTTTGTGAAACTTTTTTTTTGTACACATATATATTATATTGTTCAATATATTACCTTCTATGTTCATCTGTGCAGGTTGAGGGTGTTCTAGTTGCAACAAATGCGTACTTGACCCCCTTCAAGCCTGTATGTGCCAATTGCAATTCTCCTGCTTATGCCTCTGCATTCATAAATGAAGGCACAATTGATTGTCTACAATGTGGTGCAAAATGGCCTTACATATATAGTCATTACGTTAACGCTGTCATTTGATCCCTCATCAACACAATTGTACACTATACAGTTAGACAACCTGTATTGCAAGATGTGCTTCCTAGGTTGACATAATTTCCATATGAAATATACCTGCAGAAAAAGGCAAAGAATGTCTACATGCTATGTGACTTTCACGTCCATAGAAAATTCACCTTAAATGAGGACAATGTCATACTGCATGTCAGCTAAACCCAAAAAAAAATAAAATTACATATCATGCATTGACAAGATACAAAACAATGTGATCTGTTTCTATCAATGTTATCCAATCAAGATATGAATAAAGTTTTCCACTACCATGGCAAAGTGAGCTGGACACGTATAACATTGTTGAGTCCAGGAATGAAAAGAATGAGGAAAAACCTCATACAAAGTGCCCAATTGTGAATAGATCAAGTCTATCATTTGAGATGTCAAAATGACTTACTCTTTTGAATAGAGCCATAAGGCATTTTCAATAATATTGCAAATTTTGCATTGTCCAAAGTCCATTAAGTTCAATGCTGACAATTGTTTCCAAAACTAGTAATGTTGGAACATTGTTAGGTCAGCATGATCTTGGTTCATAGTAATATCAGAAGAAAATGTTCATAGTGATCTTGGTTCATACTAATATAACGATCAACAATTTTTTTGATGCCCATTTGAGAGTTTGGTTATAGAAGGGATACAATGCACATTCCTTGTTTATTTTTGCTTGTGTTGTGTTTGCCAAACTTTTGATCATGTGCTTTAGTGTTGTAGTTCAACGTTCTCATGGGCCTGGTTTTTGGATTATGACTGGATAATAGATTCAGGATCTTAGCACTTTTTCTATGATCTTAAAGAATATATAGGACCTACCTTTCCTTTTAATGCACGCTCAATGTAATATGTACTTCATTTAACTAGTTTTTCTTGATTAATGAAATTGCCATAATTCATTTTTGGAAAATATTTTGAAAAAAAAAGATATATGCTAGTTGAAGTCAAATGAAAATATGCTATCAATTACAAAAAAATAAATTTCAAGTTCGACATTGTTATACTTGTGCCCACATTGACAGTACAATAACTTTGTTTCAACAACCCTCCATTGATTTCTCTTTAGATTTTCGATGCTTCTCTTACGCAAACACATCCTCAAAACTATAGGTATGATCCACTTTATATATTCCTTAATTGAACTGCTTGTAGAGATGTGTAAACAATGTCATAGTTGTTGTTGGTCCTAAAGTATACCCCTCGTTGCTAAAGGGAAGAGCTAGGCCACTACAAGTTTGGAATGCTCGTTCAGTTAGAGGGTTGGTTCACAAAGACAAGAGCATGGCGATATTGGAAAGATGATATGAATGAGGGCTCCCCTTGCCTATTGTTACACCAATGTTAGAAAAGTGACATAATAAAGGTAAAAAACAGAGGGAAACAACAAACCATTCAATGAATAATATGGTGCAAGAAGTTTAATACTTAAAATAATGTTCCAACACATTAAACAATGTATCAAAAACACAATTACTATGACAGGCTGCAATACAAACAAATCTTCATCAAAGCATTATCTTTTCTCACTGGCACCCCAGGTGCCCCCTAGTCATCTGAAATGTATGATAGTTCGATCTACCAAATCAACTTCCCTATTATCGAATTGACATAGGTGAATATTATGAGATCTGTAGATTTTTTTGTGTGAATCATGAATAGGGAAAAAATGTTGGTTATTTTGGTTTTTTTTTAAGCCATTATCACAATAAGAATGCAACATTATGCTAGCCCACTGTTATCTACAAAGGTGTTGATTCCATGCCCCTATTTAATATCGTGCATCTATTAAAGCTTGTCATATTTGAGAATCTGCTTGCATATAAAAATGTTAAGTGATATATTTTGTCTATTCCTTATGGGTTTGAACAAAATTTGCAAGCCGAAAACACCCTTAAAATTGGAACATGGTTTTTATTTGGGCCACAAAAATACTATTAAAATAAAATAATATGAATAATATTGAAATAAATATAAAGAAAATCTCTTTAAACTTGAACCAAAGTTTGTCGATCTCCAAGTATATTTCAAAGATGAGAATGTTTTTCTCATAGTTAATGTGTTTCTATCGCTTGATAATTATCATACTAAGTGTTGTTGTGTGAGGGATAAATTTATTTTCTCCCTTTCGTTTCCCTCTTCTATACTTACCCGTTTTCCCCTTTTCTTCTTCCCCTCTATTATCCCTTTCTGGTTCTATACTTAGTCACATTTCTATAATTGTGGGTTCCCAGGTTGGTAGAATGATAGATCCTCATCTTCATCTATATCCTCACATGACGAGTCCGACTGACCACCGTTCCTTTCCATAATTAGCCAAATTTATGACTGCGGGTTCCTGGGTTGGCGCTATCGAACTCTCATGCCCCGTGTTCTGTGATATACATCTTGCACCCAAAACTTCTATGATCTACAATTCAACCCCAAACTCCTTGAACTCACAAGCTTCACTCTACCTACTATGAGTCCTTCTAACTACCCCACATTTCCATACTTAGTCGATTCTCCACCTCCCGGTGTCACAGATTCATGGGTTCATGGACTCCTGGGTTCACAAAAATTTCAAAGCATGTTTCGCTCCCGTCCATCCCTTCCACCTTCTCGCCCTTCCCAATGCACATTAATTATGCTTTCCTAGTGACAACTCACCACACAAGATAAAAAATATTGGCATTAATGAGCGAAAACTTGGAGGACATCTTCCATTAAAACACATCAAACCAATATTTACACGACATTATATTATCATCCTCCAACGTTCATTTTAAATACTATCAAGACACAATTACTGTCAGAGGTTGAAATGAAAACAAATCTTCATCAAAGAATTATCTTTTCTCACAGGAACCCCAGGTGCACCCCAGTCGCTTGAACTGACCGATAGTTAGATCTACCAAATCAACCTCCCAATTATCAAATTGGCAAAGGTGAATATTATGGGATTTGAATTTTTTTTTGTGTGGATCTTGAATTGCAAAAAATTGTNTGAATAGATCAAGTCTATCATTTGAGATGTCAAAATGACTTACTCTTTTGAATAGAGCCATAAGGCATTTTCAATAATATTGCAAATTTTGCATTGTCCAAAGTCCATTAAGTTCAATGCTGACAATTGTTTCCAAAACTAGTAATGTTGGAACATTGTTAGGTCAGCATGATCTTGGTTCATAGTAATATCAGAAGAAAATGTTCATAGTGATCTTGGTTCATACTAATATAACGATCAACAATTTTTTTGATGCCCATTTGAGAGTTTGGTTATAGAAGGGATACAATGCACATTCCTTGTTTATTTTTGCTTGTGTTGTGTTTGCCAAACTTTTGATCATGTGCTTTAGTGTTGTAGTTCAACGTTCTCATGGGCCTGGTTTTTGGATTATGACTGGATAATAGATTCAGGATCTTAGCACTTTTTCTATGATCTTAAAGAATATATAGGACCTACCTTTCCTTTTAATGCACGCTCAATGTAATATGTACTTCATTTAACTAGTTTTTCTTGATTAATGAAATTGCCATAATTCATTTTTGGAAAATATTTTGAAAAAAAAAGATATATGCTAGTTGAAGTCAAATGAAAATATGCTATCAATTACAAAAAAATAAATTTCAAGTTCGACATTGTTATACTTGTGCCCACATTGACAGTACAATAACTTTGTTTCAACAACCCTCCATTGATTTCTCTTTAGATTTTCGATGCTTCTCTTACGCAAACACATCCTCAAAACTATAGGTATGATCCACTTTATATATTCCTTAATTGAACTGCTTGTAGAGATGTGTAAACAATGTCATAGTTGTTGTTGGTCCTAAAGTATACCCCTCGTTGCTAAAGGGAAGAGCTAGGCCACTACAAGTTTGGAATGCTCGTTCAGTTAGAGGGTTGGTTCACAAAGACAAGAGCATGGCGATATTGGAAAGATGATATGAATGAGGGCTCCCCTTGCCTATTGTTACACCAATGTTAGAAAAGTGACATAATAAAGGTAAAAAACAGAGGGAAACAACAAACCATTCAATGAATAATATGGTGCAAGAAGTTTAATACTTAAAATAATGTTCCAACACATTAAACAATGTATCAAAAACACAATTACTATGACAGGCTGCAATACAAACAAATCTTCATCAAAGCATTATCTTTTCTCACTGGCACCCCAGGTGCCCCCTAGTCATCTGAAATGTATGATAGTTCGATCTACCAAATCAACTTCCCTATTATCGAATTGACATAGGTGAATATTATGAGATCTGTAGATTTTTTTGTGTGAATCATGAATAGGGAAAAAATGTTGGTTATTTTGGTTTTTTTTTAAGCCATTATCACAATAAGAATGCAACATTATGCTAGCCCACTGTTATCTACAAAGGTGTTGATTCCATGCCCCTATTTAATATCGTGCATCTATTAAAGCTTGTCATATTTGAGAATCTGCTTGCATATAAAAATGTTAAGTGATATATTTTGTCTATTCCTTATGGGTTTGAACAAAATTTGCAAGCCGAAAACACCCTTAAAATTGGAACATGGTTTATATTTGGGCCACAAAAATACTATTAAAATAAAATAATATGAATAATATTGAAATAAATATAAACAAAATCTCTTTAAACTTGAACCAAAGTTTGTCGATCTCCAAGTATATTTCAAAGATGAGAATGTTTTTCTCATAGTTAATGTGTTTCTATCGCTTGATAATTATCATACTAAGTGTTGTTGTGTGAGGGATAAATTTATTTTCTCCCTTTCGTTTCCCTCTTCTATACTTACCCGTTTTCCCCTTTTCTTCTTCCCCTCTATTATCCCTTTCTGGTTCTATACTTAGTCACATTTCTATAATTGTGGGTTCCCAGGTTGGTAGAATGATAGATCCTCATCTTCATCTATATCCTCACATGACGAGTCCGACTGACCACCGTTCCTTTCCATAATTAGCCAAATTTATGACTGCGGGTTCCTGGGTTGGCGCTATCGAACTCTCATGCCCCGTGTTCTGTGATATACATCTTGCACCCAAAACTTCTATGATCTACAATTCAACCCCAAACTCCTTGAACTCACAAGCTTCACTCTACCTACTATGAGTCCTTCTAACTACCCCACATTTCCATACTTAGTCGATTCTCCACCTCCCGGTGTCACAGATTCATGGGTTCATGGACTCCTGGGTTCACAAAAATTTCAAAGCATGTTTCGCTCCCGTCCATCCCTTCCACCTTCTCGCCCTTCCCAATGCACATTAATTATGCTTTCCTAGTGACAACTCACCACACAAGATAAAAAATATTGGCATTAATGAGCGAA
This sequence comes from Picea glauca, assembly GCA_000966675.3. Lineage (NCBI taxonomy): Eukaryota > Viridiplantae > Streptophyta > Pinopsida > Pinales > Pinaceae > Picea > Picea glauca. The sequence continues at coordinate 62,410 of JZKD02S1944115.1, read as the reverse complement.
AACTTGGAGGACATCTTCCATTAAAACACATCAAACCAATATTTACACGACATTATATTATCATCCTCCAACGTTCATTTTAAATACTATCAAGACACAATTACTGTCAGAGGTTGAAATGAAAACAAATCTTCATCAAAGAATTATCTTTTCTCACAGGAACCCCAGGTGCACCCCAGTCGCTTGAACTGACCGATAGTTAGATCTACCAAATCAACCTCCCAATTATCAAATTGGCAAAGGTGAATATTATGGGATTTGAATTTTTTTTTGTGTGGATCTTGAATTGCAAAAAATTGTTGGTTATTTTAGTTTTTTTAATGCATTATCACAGTAAGAATGCAACATTATCCTAACCCATTGTTATCTACAAAGGTGTTGATGTCATGTCCCTTTTTAATATTGTGCATATATTACAGCTTGTCATATTTGAGAATACGCTTGCATATAAAAATGTTAAGTTATATATTTTGTCTATTACTTATGGGTTTGAGAAAAATTTGCGAGCCGAAAACACCCTTCAAATTGGAATATCGTTTACATTTGGGCCACAAAAATACTATTAAAATAAAATAATATGAATAATATTGAAATAAATATAAACAAATTCTCTTTAAACTTGAACCTGAATTTGTCGAGTTCCAAGTATATTACATAGCTGAGAATGTTTTTCCCATAGTTAATGTGTTTCTATCACTTGATAATTATCAGACTAAGTGTTTTTGTGTGAAGGATAAAGTTTTTTTCTCCCTTTTTTTCCCCTCTTCTATACTTACCTATTTTTCCCTTTTCTTCCCCTCTATTATCCCTTTTTGGTTCTATACTTAGTCATATTTCTATGATCGTGGGTTCCCATGTTGGTGTACTAACAGATCCTCATCTCCATCTATATCCTCACATCACGAGTTCGATCGACCGTCGTTCCTTTCTATACTTAGCCAATTTTATGACCGCAGGTTCTCGGGTTGGCGCTATCGAACTCTCATTCTCAATGTCCCATGATATACATCTTGCACCCCAAACTTACGTGATCTACAATTCAACCCTAGACTCCTCAAACTCACAAGATTAACTCTACCTAAGATGAGTTCATCTGACCACCCCGCCTTTCCATACTCAGTCAATTCTTCATCTCCTGTTGTCACAGATTCGCGAGTTCACGGACTCCTGGGTTCACAAAAGTTTCAAAGAATTGATCACTCTCGTCCTTCCCCACCACCTTCGTGACCTTCCCAATGCACATTAATTATGATTTTATTAGTGACAACTCACCACACATGTTCAAAAATATTGACATTAAAAAGTGAAAAGCTCGAGGAAATCTCCCATTGAAACACATTAAAACAAGATTTACGGGACACAATTACTGTCACAGCTTGCAATACAAACAAATCTTCATCAAAGCATTAGATTTTCTCATAGGTACCCCATGTGCACCCTAGTCGCTTGAAATGACCGATAGTTTGATATACCAAATCAAGCTCCCTATCATTGAATTGGCAGAGGTGAATATTATGGGATCTAAAAACAAATTTGTGTGGATCTTGAATTGGCAAAAAATGTTGGTTATTTTAGTTCCTTTAAGGCATTATCACAGTAATAATGCAACATTGTGCTCGCCCACTGTTATCTACAAAGGTGTTGACGCCATGTCCCTATTTAATATTGTGCATATATTACGCCTTGTCATATTTGAGAATATGCTTGCATATAAAAATGTTAAGTCATATATTTTGTCTATTGCTTATGGGTTGAGCAAAATTTGTGAGCCGAAAACACCATTCAGATTGGAACATGCTCTACATTTGGGCCACAGAAATACTATTAAAATAAAATAATATGAATAATATTGAAATAAATATAAACAAATTCTCTTTAAACTTCAACCTGGGTTTTTCCAACTCCAAGCATATTCCATAGCTGGGAATATTTTTCCCATAGTTAATGTGTTTCTATTTCTTGATAATTATCAGACTAATTGTTGTTGTGTGAGGGTTAAAGTGTTTTTCTTCCTTTCTTTTCCTTCTTCTATACTTACTCATTTTTCCCTTTTCTTTTTCCCTTCTATTATCACTTTCTGGTTCTATACTTAGTCGCATTTATATGATCCTAGGTTCTTGGGTTGGAGGACTGAAAGATCCTCATCTCCATCTATATCCTCACATCATGAGTCTGACCGAACGTCGTTCCTTTCCATACTTAGCCAATTTTATGACCACGGGTTCTTGGGTTGGCGCTATCAAACTCTCATGCCTCATGTGTCGTTATATACATCTTGCACCCAACACTTCCATGATCTACAATTCGACCCCGGACTCCTCGAACTCACAAGCTTCACTCTACCTACGATGAGTCTTTCTAGCCACCCCTCCTTTCTATACTTAGTCGATTCTTCACCTCCTATTGTCTCAGATTCGTAGGTTCTCAGACTCCCAAGTTCACAAAAGTTTCAAATAATTTTTTTCTCTTGCCCATCCTCGCCACCTTTGCACCCTTCCCAATGCACATTAATTATTCTTTTATTAGTGAAAAATTACCACAAAGGTTTGAAAATATTGGCATTAATAAGATAAAATATTGAGGACATCTCCCATTAAAACACATTAAACCAAGATTCAAAGGAAATTATATTATAATCCCCCAACGCTCATTTTAAATACTACCAGGAGATAATTACTATCACAGGTTGCAATACAAACAAATCTTCACCAAATAATTATGTTTTCTCACATGCACCCCAGATGCACCCCACTAGCCTAAACTGACTAATAGTTTGATTTACCAAATCAACCTCCCTATTATCGAATTGGCAAACGTGAATATTATGCGATCTGGATTTTTTTTTGTGTGGATCTTGAATTGGGAAAAATTGTTGGTTATTTTAGTTCTTTTAAGGCATTGTTCCCCGCCTTTCCATACATAGTCAATTCTTCACCTCTTGTTGTCACATATTCATGTGTTCCCAGACTCCCGGGTTCACAAATGTTTCAAATCATTTTTCGGTCCCTTCCATCCCCACCACCTTTGTGCCCTTCCCAATGCACATTAATCATGCTTTTATTAGTGACAAATCACCACTCAGGTTGGAAACGATTGGAATTAATAAGCGAAAAGGTCGAGGAGATCTCTCATTAAAACACATTAAACCAAGATTTACAAGAGATTATATTATCATCCTCCAAAGTTCATTTTAAATACTATCAAGAGAAAAGGAATTTTCTCATCACCTTATCATTGCAGCTCGACAACATTTCTGTGGAGATACGTTGAATATTTTTGTGTGTGAGGACTAGAGTTTTCAGTGGTCCAAAGCTTATTACTACTGGTCACCCCCTTCGGCCCAGAAGAAAGTTATTTGGACATATGGAATTGTGCAAGAAGGTTGTGTCCCCAAAGTTTTTTACTGTAAGGAGTTGGTCACCTGGTGCATCGAGAATTATATTTCGAGCCAACAAATTATCCAGTTGTGGGATCATTCCCGAGTTTCCCTATCGCCTCAAGTATTTCAAAAGATGTTAAGACTTCCTGTGCCAACCCTCACTTTCAAGGGCGAGGATTATAGGAAGTTCTTAAAGAAGCACGATACTGGATTGGACCTCTTACCATAATGAGGACCCAGTGGTCGTCCTCGAGGACATCACCAGATTACATGTTAGTGCATTCAAAAACCCTTTCCGGGAAATTGCATGGATTTTCAAGAGGATAACGGGACAAGAAAGTACAATGATCATCTCTTGGATGATTTCATATATTTTATATTTTACGGTGAAGGAAAAATCCATCTTCGATTGGGGCAAGTTGATTTCCATTGAATTCTCCTACCAATTATCTCAATACTAAAGGCAGAAGATTTTTTTTATGTCATCTTAATTTTTGTGATATCGCATTGTTGTCCATTCCCCAGAATATCCTTTTGTAAGAAGGTAAACTGCGAATTTGACCCAGTAACCTTCTGGTATCAGACATTATGGAGACACAAGGCCTCCCAACATTTTTATGAAGTCTTTAATGATTTTGTCTTAGTTTTTAAAGGGTTGATGTTTGGAAAGGATTTTCCCTGGATGTCTGGCCATGCGAGCAAGTTCCTAGATAGGAAGGGGACACTGGAACAAATGGAGAACTATAATGTTATAAGGATTTTTGGATCCAAAGAGAATACTTCCTTCCTTCCATGTCACATATCTGATATAATGTTTGTTGCTGAGATAGTAAGGCAATACACCTACTGGTTGCATTTTTTCCATGAAAAGAGAAAAAAGTAATTCATGCCTCTGCCTTGGAAAGTTGGGGATTTCATATTTAGGAATATGGACAATATTGGTGAATTCACGGGCCACTTCCATAGCCTTAATTTGAAATATGTTGAAAAAGTAAAAGGGTTCAACCATAATGGTATTTTTGTAAAACACCTATTGGTTATCGGTTTTAGCAATTCTTTCTTTAACGCTATCCTGAATGAAGATGAAGATAACGCCTTAGAAAGTCCTACTCGTGACATCGATGACCTGGAGACAATACTCAACACTAATGAGTCGTACAAGTAGAGACAAAAAGGTCTGAGTGAGAAAAGTGCCCAATCCCCAGCTGCCACACCCAAGACTACAACATCTCAGAGAAACACTCTAACAACCTAACCAAGTAAGAAAGTCACACATAGTTCTTTAGGCGGAGGAGGAGATAAGAACCCTCCCTCTGGAAAAATTGAAAGTTCTCATAAACTTCCTGTGAGCAAGAAACGAAAAAA
>JZKD02S1944115.1:11805-24412 GCA_000966675.3 Picea glauca | reverse complement strand
CTTTCCCTACACCACTTCCACCCACCGCTCATCATATTGCGACCGTCAATATGATTTTGACTATGCCTCATCAATCCTTGGAATCATCTGATCCCTGGATTGTACCTAGTCCTCTAGAATTCGATGTGCTCAGTGACACCATGCCACTTAGCCCAGCCAAGGCCACATAAGTAGCTATTCAATCTACCTCTCCCTCTCCAAACCCACATTTATTGGCACCTGATGCCTACTTGATGCCCTCATGGTTGGATTCCCTGTCATCTGTTGTCGATTACATTTCCCAAATTTTCCCTTCTGATGAATCAATTATGGAAATGCTTAGCATTGACAATCTGCCTTGGGATGATAACCATCATCGATCCTCTTTTCTTCCACCTTTGGAAGAATGTCACCAAGACATAAACTCTATCTTCCCTCCCGATGTTACCGATGCTCCACAATATCCTATCCTCACACAAGATACTCTCTCTGAGGGGAATATGGGTAACGTCTCTACCATGATCGTTATTGAAATTTTGATCAAAGAAGGTGTCGTGGAAAACATTAACCTTGGTGCTAATTGCACACCTGAAGAAGTGGTCTCTTACATCGCTTTGTTTAAATAATTCCGCGACGTCTTTGCATGGAGCTATGAGAAAATGTCGGGGATCAATCCTTCAATCGTCGTGCACGAAATCAAGACTTACCCTGATGCGAAACCTGTTCGACAAAAGCTTCACCCGGTTCATCCCAAGAAAATCGCAGCTATAAAGGCAGAAGTTGAGAAACCTCTAAAATCTGGCTTTATCTATCCCGTCCCTTTGACAGAATGGGTCTCCAACCTTGTTCCGGTTGCCAAGAAACAAGGGACCATCCGTGTTTGTGTTGACTATTGAGATCTTAACAAAGTTTGTCCCAAGGACAACTACCCTACGCCCTTCATCGACCAAATCATCGATAATTGTGTAGGGAGTGTAATCTTCTCTTTCATGGATGGATTTTCTGGGTATAACCAGATTGAAATCTTACCTACTGATCAACACAAGATAGCCTTTATCTTCCCCTGGGGTACTTTCGCCTACCGAAAGATACCTTTTGGCCTTAAAAATGCTGGTGCTACTTTCCAGCGATCCATGTCATACTCTTTCCATGATATCAAGCATATCGCATAGCCTTACCTCGATGACTTACCCGCCCACTCATCCAATCGATCCGATCACATTGATGACTTACGGGCAATTTTTCTTCGATGTCGGTTCTACCGTATTCGTTTGAACCTGCATATGTGCATTTTTTCCATCGAATCTGGTCGACTCCTCGACTTCATTATCTCCAAATATGGGATCAAGGTGGATCCCTTAAAGATTAAGTCCATTCTAGCCTTACCCCCACCTCCCAATTTAACCCAACTCCAAAGTTGGCAAGGCAAGGCAAACTTCCTTCGTCATTTCATCTGCAACTATGTTGAGATCACTAAAGGATTTATGCAGTTACTACAAAAGAACACCCCTTTCATCTGGGATGACGCTGCCCAATGGCCATTCGATGCTCTCAAGCATTCTTTGACCCACGCACCTTTGTTACATCCCTCGGAGTATACAAAGTATTACATCCTTTACTTGGCCGCCTCCACTTCCACTATCGCAATGGTGTTAGTTCATGAGGATCCCAATGGTGAATAACATGTGATTATTACATGAGCAAGAGTCTATCTAGACCCGAACACCGATATTCACATGTCGAGAAAATGGCCCTGGCAGCTGTCATCACTGTCCAGAGATTCCACCATTACATCTTATTACACACCACCACAGTGATCGCAGACTCCAACCGCATGTACCACGTCTTGACACGTCAAGTACTTGGGGGCAAATATTCTAAATGGATTGTTATCCTTCAAGAATTCAATCTTAAATTTATGAAGTCCAAAGCCAAAAAGTCCCTGGTGTTTGTCGAGCTCATCTGTGCTCTCCCTCGTGTTGATGAAGACATCGAACCTAGAGCTTCTCTCCCTGATGAATCACTCTTCCTCATCAGCACCTCTGATCCTTGGTACGGAGATATCCTCCTTTACCTTCAAACCCAACGTTTTCAGCCTAACATTTCTCATGAAGAGCGTCGATGTATTCGTCACCACTCTCGTCATGATCTCATCATCGGTGACACCTTTTATCGTCATGGTATTGACACCATCCTTCAATGATGTCTAATTCACGAGAAGGATGAACGCGTTTTGAATGATTTTCACCTTGGCACCTGTGGCAATCACCTTTCTGGACTGGCCACAACCCAAAATATCCTACGTGTCGGCTAATTTTGGCCCTCAATTTTCAAAGATTGTATCAAGGCTATAAAAAAATACCCACCCTACCAAATCTTTAACAAGAAGGCACACACCCACCCTACTACGTTGCACCCCATTATCACCATTGGCCTCTTTTCCAAGTGGAGTATCGATTTCATGCAGTGTAAGCCTACCTTAGCCAGGGGGCACGGTTATATAATCGTCGTCGTCGACTACTTCACCAAATGGGCTAAGGCTATGCCTACCTTCCTGAATGATGGTCGTACTTCAGCTCTGTTCCTTTTCAACCACATCATAACTCATTTTGGTGTACCACGTTCCATTATCACTGATCACGGTGCACACTTCAAGAACCAAATGATGAGCGAATTACATGTCAAATTGGGTTTTCACCATGAAAACTCATCCCCTTAGTATCCTCAAACCAATGGACAAGTTGAGGCCATCAACAAAGTCCTAAAAACCATGATTCAACGCATGGTAGGAGCAAACAAGACATTGTGGCATATACAACTTTTCTCCGCTCTCTGGGATTATCGCACTTCAATGAAAACCTCAACTGTATTTACTCCTTTCCAGTTGGTGTATGGCATTGAAGCCGTCCTACCAATCGAGTGTAAGATTCCATCACTCAAACTGAAAGTAGAACTCCCACCCCATACTTCTGCTGAAGAAGAACGATTCTTGTATCTATCCCAGATGGATGAAACACGTTGTGATGTTGCTCTCACTAATGAGACACATCAGAAATGAATTAAGAGTCAATACAACAAATCCGTCCACCCTCGGAATTTTGTAGAAGGAGACTTAGTCCTTGTTTATGACCAAGCTCACGATAAATTGGGGACAGGAAAGTTAGAACTTAGAACCTCTGTGGCATGGTCCTTACATCATGAATCGTGTCCTCTACAGAGGTTCCTACGAATTAGTAGATCATGATGGAATTTCCCTAGGAGAGCCCCGAAATGGGCTTTACCTTAAAAAGTACTATGCTTAGATTACCCAACATGTGTACATTGTACATTATTGTATTTTAGTTTGGTGTGTATATTTCTTTCACGTACTCGATTCTTTATCATTGCCACTCATGACTGTGCTTGTGTTTTCATGTGCAGATGACGTCTTCCTTTCCTATATTTTTCGGGTTTGCGGATGGCACTAGTCGACATACCTGGAACATGGCTTCAGCAACATGGGTTATTTACCAATTTGACAAAGTGGTGAGTTCAGGAGGTATCTGCTTAGGACCAGCAACCAACAAGATGGCAGAATATCATGCTGTCATTGGACTGTTGACCCAAGCCTCCTCCCTAGGTATCTCCTATATCATTGTTTACTTAGACTCCCAACTCATGGTCTATCAAATCAACTGTTTTTATGCTATCCGTAGTCCTATCCTGCTATGTCTCCATCTACAAGTTCGTCATCTTGAATGAATGTTTGATTACGTCGAATAGAGACACATTCCAAGAGAACTTAATAGTGTTTCAGATTCGTTAGCTAATTACATCATGGATCGGTATATCGCCCACATATAAGATTTAAGGAAAGCAAAATTGTACATCACATGTAAATTAAAACACATCACAGACATCATCATGTACAAATCATTTGGCACTGTAAAAAACTCAGAACTGTATATATATATATATATATATATATAGATAGATAGATAGATAGATAGATAGATAGATAGATAGATAGATAGATAGATAGATAGATATATGGCGTGACTGAAATGTTTTTGATTACATCAAAAGTATGTAGAAGAGTAAAATGTTGGGTCTTTAAACCCCTACAACATTGCCTGACAAGGCATACAAAAATATGATCACCTGAGACTCTAATCTCCCTGCACTACATTGTGTTGTAAGTAACACATCATTGCCCGCACTACGCATCTCAATAGAGAATTGACATTCTCTGGCACTCCCATAGTGTGCCTCTGCAGATGTAAAGGCCCTTCTCCCCTCCGTAGAGGAGGAATGCCCATCGTGAGGCCTTGGAGGTTTCTTTCAACCTCCCGGAGACCTATCAATGGTACTCCCAGATCCACTACAACCGGAGCACCCCCACGACGTCCTGGTATCGGTATATCGTCTGGGCACACTGCTCCCTTGTCTGCATGTTGAAAACAATACATCTGTTAAAAGCTCTTGTATATACCCAAAAAGATACATATATATTAAAAAACTATAAAAAAACAAAAAGTAGACAAGGTATGGCTCAGTCTCTTACCTGAGACATCCCAGTCTTCCCCGGAGGGTAAAATCAAATCCATGCTCCCGCAGAAATCGAACTCAGCATATGGAAAGTCTTCTATCCAGAGATATTGTCGTCTCAGCCAAGCAAAGAAATCGCCAGTGAAACGGAACTCTGACTCCCCCACTAGCCTCAAAGACAGACTAGTCCACCTCTCCATCATAGGTTTGTCCACTGGTCGCACCGCCAGTGCTATCTGAGGCTGCATCTGGGGGATGCGCTCCAGGAAAAATGAAACCAGAAAAGATCCATAACCAAACTGTTTCTGTCCCATCCGGCACCGTGAAACCTGTTCCTTCACATTTCGAAGGAACCCTGCACTCCAATTGAATAGTGTTGGTTCCAAACACTGAACACCATAAGACACCTGTGATCTTGATGCTAGATGCACGCTATTACTACCCATCACGCTCGTGATGGCAAACAGTATGGACCGGAGAGGTAGCTCTCAGATATCCTTGATAGGGATTCTACCCCCTACCAGTCTTTCTCCTGGAACACAGTGACGTGCCAGATACATGCCCACTTGTTTAGGTAGCGCCCTCTGCCCGGAAAAGATATGGGAACCCCTCTCTTCAAGAGGCCAGCCAATAAATACACATCTTCCAACTCGATAGTTAGAAGCTGTGTGCCAATCCGGAATCCTTGCTCCACAACATCCCATAGGCCGATCATATGCTCACGCAACAAAATCTCCTTCTTCATTTTTTGCAATTTGAAGAATTTGAGTAAGCCACAAGCTTGTAATGTGGCATGTGTGCAAGGACTCTGCAAGGAAGCCAATTCATCAATCTCATGCTCTCGTTCTTTCCACTCGATCATGGTCGCCAAAGTCACCTACAAAACAAAAAGAATAAAGAATTCATTATTTCAATGTTTTGGCAATTTCCACAATTTTCAAAAGCAATCTAAAAACATGAAAATCTAATGCCCACATCATTTAAAGAGACCACACCCTCTTTTATAATCACCATGCCCTCTCTTAGCCATTCAATGTTCATCACATAACAACGAAACGTTTTAAAATGAAAACGACCTCTTTATGGCTGCGTGGGCATATGTGGGGATTTTTCATGGGTTCTTTACCAAAAAAAACTTATCCAATTATCTATTGAGGCATTGACATCTTGGCCATCCCCTTCTAAAACGTTTTTCCAAAAAGAATCCCCATTTTTCATCATTTTTAAAAGAGGTCAATTTTGATCTTTTTGGGGCAACTTAGGGCTTCAGTTTTTGAATTAAATGCTGCTATGAAAATGAAATTTAAACCATGTAATTGAAAGAAGAAGATATGAATACCTACCTGGTTTGAACGACAAGAGAAATGGTCAACCGTAGCTCCGGTATCAAGGGAAACAAGATCCACCTCTGAAACGAGAATCTCCACTACTCCAAAATCCTTATGCAAAATGAAATGGTAAATGGAATTTTCATTGTATTGCTATTTATAATTTTCCATTTTTTATAAGGTATAGTCATTTATGGGTTTCTCTAACAATATAATGGCTTCACTAAACCCCTGTTTTGTATTTTTGACATCGTGGGTTTCCTGGCAGTTCTGATGGGTTATTTACCTTGTTGCACTCATGAGCATAGTCTTGGTTCATTCTCAATATTGAAAACATGAGAACGCATCGGGTAGACTTTTATCTCTTTTTCGGACCTGCATGGATACACAAAAAAGGAACCCCCCTGGAGTCATCTTTAAACCCTTTTCAGACTCTCTAAATATGAAAATATTGTCGAGTGATCTTGCTTCCTTTCACACTCGTTAAAAGGTTTGAAAGGGCATCTTTCGAGCGATAGTTTATCTCTTTTTCGGTCTTGTTGGACTACTGTACAAAAAGGAATTGAGAGAGTTCTCTTTTAAGTGTTTTTCCAAACTCTATAATCCTGAAAAACCTTCGAGTTTTCTTTCTTTGGACTTGCTAAAGCACACATCGACAGGCCCATACGGGATCGAACCCTTACTTCTTCCAGTTCGTTAAACAAGGGAAGAGGGACTTACTGAAGGTGAGTTATATCGAGCATGTGTTATCCTCTTCAATCTCGTTAAATCAAAAAGAGGTACTCATCTATATGGATGGGGGAAAATTTGAAAGAAGCAAGACAAGCAGTCTCTTGAGAACATTACCAAATAATTCTTAGAGTCGCCCTTAAACACGACACTTTATCTTTTTCACACATTATAACCCGCTGAACCTCTGCACTGAGCCAATCCTTTGAGTTTCTTCCACTCCTTTGGGTCACCTAATGTAAGTCACAGAATCCACTGCATCATCAATTCTTGGTCCACGTCATGTTCTGTTGTTGTGCCTCAGTGTTCAAGGGAAGTATCCGCCTCGAGAGTCAGCCATCCCAAATATCTTGCCTCAAAACCTATGTCAATCCATGTCCATTTGATCCACCAATTACATCTCTATGTTCATTTCATGTCGTTGATGGGGGATACATCAAGGCCCTCCTTCGATGAGCTTATTCCTGTCGACCTCAGCACATTATCCAGGAATTAGGCTTAGAAACAAGTTAGTACTTTGGGACCTGCATGCCTCAATGGCATGCCTCCTCACTTTCGACAATAGGCTTACATCATTGACCTCTGATCGGATGATTCCATGGATGTTCGACTTCATCTCATCCATTCGCATTTGTTGGAATGTACTAGGTTACCTTGGGAGTCATTGACATTAATGGTGATCTCCCTCGCACTTGTTAACGGTTCACACCATTGACTGGTAATCAAGTGGTTTCTACCATGTTCGACATCAGGACATCTATTCACATGGCTAGAATCATACCACGTTGGGATCGGTAAGAAGACCCTGGTTTGAGTAATCACTTTGATACATACTTTTCCCAGGTTGCAAAGGAGTTTCTCTTGGACGAATGATGCATACACTGTTACATAGATCCACTTTGTATTGGTCATGGCTATGTCTTGTCACCTCGTAGATCCACTGTGYATTCTTCGTGGCTACGATCAGTCCAGGTCATCAGAGTATAKATCCACATTGTATTCCCGRTGGCTATACCTTTTCATCAATACAATTATGGATCCGSAGTGTATTTTATGGTGGCCATATCTCTCAAGTCTTGATCACCCAAGCATAGGTATGCCTGCCTTGGGTTTTGAAATATGCCATGATATTTGTTGGATGTTTTATGTGCAGCTTCTGTCAGGTTCTTCGAGTCTATACCCTTGCTTGAACGTCTACAAAGCATTTCAGTTATCAGTTCACATCTTCTAACTTCATACTTTGGGGGGCAATCTGTTACACCTCAATATTGCTCACTTCGATAAGTGTCGTAAGTGTCGCATGATCCTCTCGACTGTCACAAGTGACGCATGTCATTCACAAGTGTTGAAAACATCAAACAAAACATACTGCCATGATGATGACACCAAGAAGACATTTAGAATAACTCAGACACTTGATTTGGAGGAAGGAGAATGATTAACTGAAGTCAAGGAACTCTTATCACCTGAAAGGAGCTCTTAAACAAGGGTTTGGAAGGTGAGCACTCCCCTACATCAGCCTTAGGAGTGTTGGCGCTCCCCTATAAGGTCTCAAGGAGCGTTATAATGCTTATCTACCCCTCTGGAGGAGCGTTATCCATCCTTGGAGCGTTGGTTCTCCCCTCAAGCTTCCTAGGGAGCACTATAGCACCCTGATGCCCCTTTTAAGGGAGCGTTGTCTAATCTGAGGTAGTAGTTGGCCAGTTGAGGAGAATAAGGGGAGGATCTTTCGAGTTTAGAAGGCAGTTGTACTTGAATTCTTGGTTCCATCAGGAGATCCCAGATCCAAGGAGGGGATTCCTCAACTTGTTCTAAAGATAACTCAAGAGGTTAAGCCTCTCTTAACCTATATAAGCAGACTCTATGATGGTGAGAAGGGGGAAGAATTGCTAGCATGAAACCTATGATCTCATAGGAAACACACAGTCAGCTGAAGGAGAGTGATCAGTGAAGTTTCTATCATACAGGTCGTGGATCTTTTGAGCAAGGGTTAGATGAAGGGGACTTGATGAAGCTTTCGCATTCACATCTACGGTTGTAAGTACTGTTGTCGTTATTCTCATTAATATGACATGCTTGGCCTGTTTCTTTCTAGTTCGTGTCTGATATTACATGAACTTATCATTGATAGATAGATCTATTTTCAAGCTAATATCAATAGAGTAGGAATTGGTCGTACTTTGTTTGTCTACAGGACTCAACGAGGAGCGAAAGATTGGAGCTCAACTCGGAGTGTGCAGGGACAAACGCCGATTAAAAGGTACCTCTATCATCCTTCCTTCTCATGTATTAGTTTGTGTAGATTTGAAAGGAAGTCAGTGTCCACGTTAAGCACTTTTTTTCTTAGAGTTAGGGTCTAGCTCCTTGAGGCAATCTACCTGTTCGCAGGAAGATTTTCCTACAACACTATGCATCATGTATCAATGATAACTCATTGATCCATATTCATCAATATGCTATGATAAGACATGTATAAATCAAACCTTTAAACTTTGACATCCTTTAATCATCCTTTGGCATCAATCAATTCCTTGAAATCAATACTTTGACCTTAATCAATTAATTAACCTTTGGCATCAATCAATTCCTTGACATCAATTAATTACTTAACATCAATCCTTAAACCTTTGGCATCAATGATAACATGATCCAACAATCTCCCCCTTTGGCATTGATGAAAATACCAACATTGATGTCAACACCAATCATTGATGTCAACATGTAGACAAGGCATGCTCTACATCAATGTGACTATATCTCCCCCTTTGACATCAATGTAAAAGGGTCATTCTCCTCTAGGGGCTGCTCCCCTTGCTTGAACTCTCCTTGGGTCTGCTCCCCCTACTTGAATAATCTCTCCCCTTTTTGAACAAGGGATATCACTCTGATGTAAAGCTGAAAATGCATTGCTCATACTGCCCCTGTGACCATTTCTCCCCCTGTAATTATGCCTCTTTGCTCTTTCTTCAAATATTGGCCTATTTTACCAAGTATGCATATGATAAATATCTCCTCCTATAATCATGGGAAAAATAATGACTCCCCCTATCTTCTCTGCAAAATGAAAAATATGCTACCACATGATGATCGTTGGACCTGTCCATGCATCAAACTCATGCCATAACAAACATCATGAAGCAAAATATATCTCAATGTATTAACAAATACATCATGTACCAAAACATGTGCCAATAATATACCAATCATATGCCTCCATCAACATGCCAACTATGTGCATCTACCAATAGTATGTCTCCATCATGAGCCAAGTATCAAAATCATGAATCTCAATCAATCAAGTGTCTAAACTATAACATCTCACATGTCATGTACCAAAGTATCAATTAATACCAATGGTGTACTTATATCCAAGCACTATCATCCAAACATATACCATCTACAATAGTACCAAACATGTACGTCAACATGTATCACTACTTTTACCAAGCAAATACATCAACCATGCACCAATGCATGTATGCCAAATCCACAAAGAATGTGCCAATCAAACTGCTAGTAGGTGCTTCTACCAATGTACTAGAAGTGTATCAACTCATCAATGATGTAAAACATGATCACCTCATCAACTTACCAACTACATGACCCAATATTTAGTCCAACCATATGCCAAATTCATGCACCAAGATATCCAACAAAAAATGCTTCAATAATACATCATAATATATATCAATGAAACTCAAAACATGTACCAGCCATGTACCCCAACAGATCAACCTCAATCCTCCATTTACTACAGGAAATACTAAGCATCCAACAATACATGTACTAGTAGTGTGCTTCAATAGATCAATGACATATCTAGCTAGCATCATCAAGATATATCACATACAAAAGGTGCCATAACTTAACTTCCATAACCAGTATTGTTCTACAATAGAAAATGCCTCAATCCATACTCATGGGGTAGTGCCACGCCTCCAAGATGGCCTTTTTGTTTTGTGTAATCACCTTATATAATTCAATATGTAATCATGAAAACCTACAGCAAACAATGTTAGAACCTGCAATAAACTATGTCAAACCCTGCATCACAAAGTTATACCATCACATCAAGTTGCAACCAATGTGCATAGCCCCTTTCCTTAGGCTTTACCACATATGCGCAGCTTGCTGCATAGATAGCTCGTGTATGTACACAACCTATTCAAGGTCAGCATAAGTATGTACGTGACTAATACCATTGTCACCCACATATGCTTTAGTAGATGACACACTTGAGCCTCCCTTAAGGCTTCCATTCTGCTCTGGTTTTTCAGTCTTCTTCACCCACTTCTGAAGGTGTCCCTGCTTCTCAGAAATTGATATCTGATCTTCCATATTTTCAAATATGTCTCCCTTCCTTCATTCCTTCTTTTAGTCATGCTATATGAAGTCCTCATCATGGAACTTCTTCTTGTGTTCCAACAATCTTGGGATTTGTGGCCAAATCCACTACAACTGTAGCATCTCATGTTGTGACAGTGAACAACAATGTGTCCTACTTGATCACATCTCCAACACCTTATGGTGTTATGAAATCTTCCATTTTTTCTACTTGTATAAGTATTGCATTCCAAAGCTTTGTGACCATATTCATTACATGAATAACATTGACCATGAAAAATAGTTTTACATCTTTCCTTTGATGTCCATATTCTTTGAGGTGTAGGGATGGTTGCTTGATGTCTTCCTTGCTTTGTTCTTTTGAAACTTTCCTTCCCTTGTGTATATGTTTGACTTGTAACATCATCTTCATCCTTTGAGAGTGAGGGACTTACCTCATGCTTCTTTGAGGTGATTTCTTCTACATGTGTAGCTTCTCCCTTGTATCCAAGACCTAATTTATCATTTGGTGATCTTTGAATTTCCAAGATCTCATTCAAGATTTGTGAGCTATTCAAGAATTTGTTTGAATTCTCTACTTTCTTTCTAAGATCAACAACTTCAGCTTCTAACTTATGACATGACTCTTCCTTTTCATTTAATTGATTCTTCAATAGTTCCTCTACCCTTTTGGCTTCTTCAATTTGGGTCCTGACTCTTGAGATGAACAATAATTTCAAAACTTTTTCTAATCTCATCATCTACCTTCTTATCTTATTTTTCATTCTTTAGTCTTCTGATCTCTTCTTCCTTTTCTTCTAATTGAGTCTTACTATTCTCTTCTAGTTCTTTGGGCATTTCCTTCAACTTCAAGATGTGCCTATGAATCTTTTTAAGAAACTTTTTAGTGTTATCCGAAAGATAGCTATAGTCTATATAATAGTGGTCATTGCTATATTCATATAGACCTCTTTCAACTTTCTCTTTAAGATCCAATAATTTTTCTTCTACTTATTCCATGGGATAACAATCAATTGATTCTATCCAAACTACTTCTAGATTTTCTTCTTCACTTGTAGAGAAAAATTCTGTTGGATTACTGAAAGGGGGGTGAATCAGTAATAGAGAAATGAAATCCTTTTTTAACCATATAATCCAAGTGTTATATCAATGAAGCATTATCATCCAATAACTATAGAGTAAATAATAAATGAAAAAATGAACAATCATACACATACACAGTACACCAGTGTTTTACATGGAAACCCAAATCGGGAGAAAACCATGGAATGTTTTTTCTTATATGTCTTGAAAAATTACATTCATTGGAAGCACCAACTTCCTTTGTTTTCCAGCTACAACTGGAAGGAGGCTCCAACCCCCTAGTTTCTCAAGATACAACCTGAGGGAAGCTCAAACTCCCCAATTCTCTAGCTACAACCCCCTGTGTTCTCTGGCTACAACTAGAAGGTGGCTACAACCACCTGTCCTTGCCCCGTCCTACCACCCTGAAGTAGAAGTAGAATGATGGAGCCACTGTCACACTATCATTGTGAGATATACCGCTGCAAACATGTACCAATAAATTAGAACCATGCATCAACCCTTACCTCAACCTGTAATCAACCTGTACCATAAACAAGTGCATCAACCATGCACCAACCTGTAATCAACCTGTACCATAAACAAGTGCATCAACCATGCACCAACCTATAATCAAC
>JZKD02S1944104.1:40190-59492 GCA_000966675.3 Picea glauca | reverse complement strand
CCTTCACTCAAGTTTTTTGAAATTGGTCCATGACCAAACCTATTTATAGATGATCTTAGTGATCGGTCTATCTTCATCTCAGATTGTCATATCAGCTTGAGATATATTCTCTTGCTCTCATTGAGTGACTCATGCTTCAGTACTATGATGTCTTTCGACACCATCGTTGTCTCTTAGATCCATTTTCCTTTACATTCAATCCTTGTCGCAACATCCTAAATATCCATATATATGTACTTGATGCAAAAAAATAAATTGGAATGTTGTTTAAAAACATCATAATGGTATGCCATCTTCAATTATTCGTTCATGATCGAGTTGTCATTTTCCATTTTCTAACTTTCAATTTTTTCTTTGCTTGAACCTCTATTAACTTTATGCGCATTGCACTTACCAAATGACTATATCAACAACTTATGACATTCATATGATAGTCTTGAAAGTGAACATGACTTTCAGTTTGATGGGTTTCCTAAAAGAAAATCCTTTTAGTACGATGCATCCTCTTTCATATATAAAATCGTTATCATTATAATCCTCCAATAAATTAATCTTTCTTTCTGTGCATCACATCAAATAATATTTATTTTTTTCATCATTTTTTGCAGGTGCAACCATGTAATCATTTTCATCAATTGACATTGTTGTGTCATTTGATTCCATCTCCTTTGAGATTGCAAGTGGTATTTTCCCCTTTGTATTAATTTCAGTATGTTTCCAAGCTTTAACATATTTTCCAATTTTGTTTTCAAAAATCTCTTTGGATTGTGTGTTCTCTATGAAAATTAATAGAAGCAAGATGCATTCTGTTGGATTACTGAGAGGGGGGTGAATCAATAATAGAGAATTTTAATCCTTTTAACCACAGTATGTAAGTGTTATTTATCTTTATGATCAATGTAACATTATCATCCAATAAGCACAGAGTAAATGAACCATAAATAATGAAAAATCACACACACACATAGTATATCGATATTTTTATGTGGAAACCCAATGTGGGAGAAAACCACATAATGGTTTTTATTATATGTATTTAATAATTACATTTATTGGAAGCACCAACTTCTTTTGTTCTCCATTTTCAACTGGAAGGAGGCTTCAACCCCCTATATTTTTCAAGCTACAACCTGAGGGAAGCTCCAACTCCCCAATTCTTTGGATACAACCAAAAGGAGGATACAACCCCCTATGTTCTTCAGCAACAAATGAAAGGTGGCTACAACCACCTATCCTTTCCCCATCCCATCTCCCTGCAATATAAGTGTCAAATGATGAAACCACTACCACACTGTCACTGTGAGATATATCACTGTAAACTTGTACCAACAACTTGTAACCAACCTTTACCTGTACTCATCCTGTACCAACAAAACCCAACATGTACGTGACCTGTCTGTACTACAACATGCATATGTACACACCTTTCCTATACTGCATCTCACGTATGTATGTGGCCTTTCTATACTGCAGACTACATACGCCTTCTGAAAACTAGGGTTTTCTCTGTTCTAATAAACTCTGACCCTTTGCTTCCTCTATCACATCAACCTGCAACCTGTCACTATGTTCAGACTGTAATTGTGCCTTATGCATACATATCCCTTAACCAAGTGCATCTATATCTCTCTAGCCATGTTCCATACAAGTGTGTATAATTATGAACACATATAATAATAACCCTCACATGGACTAGACATCAAACCCTTACTGATATATAACCTCTCAATACATCAACCACTTCACAACCATCTCACAAATATAAACTCTCAACCATGTACCGAAAAAACCCTTAACCATATGCCAAGAAATACAAGATGTTCCTCAACACCAAAAAGATGTACCAATGATAAATATTGATAATACCAACACTGTATTTATGTACATATGACTTATACAATCAATTCCATGCAACCAATATACTCTACAGGGAAAATCCTCAAATCCCCTTAACCATTTCTCATGTATACAACAAAATCCAACTACTCATAGAAATACTACATACCTTTTGAACCTGTAGATAGATTTGATGTACCTGATCATTGTAGACCTTCCTGGAAGCTTGCTTTCAAAATTTAGAGACCTGGCATATTCATATTCTCATTTTTTTATGGATTTACCCTCATGTACACATCCTATTATACTTCTAGCCCGCGTATGTACACACCCTTCTCCACTGCAACCCACGTACACCTAAAAAACTAGGTTTTTTTCAATATTTTCTGTAATTATGAAACTTTCACCGTTAACCCTTCATGCTACCTCGGACTTGTGCAACTTTAGATGTATCAATGAGTACCTACAATAAGACTTACACAATAATAGAGATTCAATGTGCTTAATAGGTTCTAATAGGAGAGCCTTTCTCTTTTATTTATACTATACTTCCATGTAGCTTCCTCAAGGGGTTACCTTCTAACCAACTTAACCCAATTTCCTTCTTTTAGGGCTAACCCACTTCTAACCCACTCTGCTACAAATAGTAAATTCTCCACTTTTAGTTTCAACTAAATTATTTTTAATTATTTTCTTATTGCAAAAACTTAACCCATGATTAACTCCTAGTTTCACCCACTTGACTAGTTAACTTCTTCTAGGAGCTTCTAGAATAATTTGACTTCTTTGACCTTCTAGATAACTCATGAGGGTTCTCCAACTTCACAAGGCCATAACTCTTTAACTGTGAAGAGTTATGTGACGTTCCACATATCACCGGAAATGAAATGACATGTACTATCCATGTAGAATAGTTTTACTTACAAATAAATTAATCTTCATACAATTATACATCAATCAAACCGAAGTCCTTTAACCATACTATTGGGGATACCAAAATTTTCTACCGGACTTGCTTGAAGGGTTGACATCAATGAAAACCAACCCAATTCATAAAAAATCTCCCCCTTTGGCATGGATGTCAACACTCTGATGCAACAATGAAGTCATATCGCTCATTCCCCCCCTATGACCATTTCTCCCTCTGGAAACATGCCTCTGTGCTCTCTCTCCAAGTATCTAACTCTCTATATTGCATTTGATGTATCTCTACCCATTTGACATCAATGGAAAAGGTAACTTCTTGTCTGGGGCTGCTCCCCCTGACTGAACTCTTCCTGAAACTTCTCCCCCAACCTGAAATTTCCTCTTTATGGTGCTTCCTCATGTAAGTATAAGACATATAAGATAAGCATTCAAAATAATTCATTTTGGAGTAGAAATTACTCCAAGTCTCTGGAGAAGATACTCAAAGGATTCCCTTGGAAGTGGTTTTGTAAAGATATCTACAACATGTTATTTTGTTTCCACATATTCAATCTGATGTTCTTCTCTGCAACTTGTTCCAATAGAAAGTGATACTTTATTGGAATGTGCTTCGTCTTGGAGTGAATCACTGGATTCTTTGAGATATTGATGGCACTTGTATTATCAAAATACATTAGAATGGGCTCATCATACTCAACCTATATATCTATCATATTTTGTTTCATCCATAGAACCTGTGTACAACATGATGCGTCTACAATATACTCTGCTTTGACTGTAGAAACGAGACTGATGAATATTTGTTTCTTATCCAAGATACCAAACACTCACCCAAGTAGAACACTCTTCCAGTTGCGCTTCTTCGGTCATCAATGACACTTGCCTAGTTTGCATATATGTAGGAAATAAGTGATAAATCATTTCCTTTTGGATACCATAATTCAAACTCTTTTATATCCTTGATATATATAAATATCCTCTTCAATGGTAGAACATGTGATTCCTTTGGTGCTACTTGAAATCGTGCCACCTGTCCAACTGCCTGCATTACATCTGGTCTGAATGTTGTCACATAAAGTAAGATGCCAATCATTGAGCTGTACTACCTCTGACCTGTAGAATTTAAATCATCATCTTTACTTAACTTGCAACTAGTTTGCATAGGAGTATTAATTGGTTTGCAGTCTTCCATTCCAAACCTCTTTAACATTTCTATGATATAATTAGTTTGAGGAATAAAAATTCCTTGGTTTCTTTGACATATTTGAAGACCCATAAAGAAGGATAGTTCTCCAAGTAATGACATTTCAAATTCATCCTACATATCCTTTTCAAATTTCTGGCTTAACCTGTCATCATCACTTCCAAAAATAATATCACCAAGATAAACTTCAATTAAAAAAATACTATCTTGAGCTACCTTGATGTAGAGATTGTTGTATGCATTTCCTTTTTTGAATCTTGCTTGCTGTAGATATCTGTCCAGTCTAGAATACCATGCTCTGGGAGCCTATTTTAGACCATACATGACCTTCTTCAACCTACACACATTACTTTATTTCTGAATTTATGTAAGCACTGCATGTGTCCAATAAACATCTTTCGACTTAGAATCCATTAACATTGCTCAAGCCATTTCATGTACTGTCCTGTTCTTTTTTTGAACAACTCCATTCTGTTGAGGTTTCCTAGCGATAGATAATTTCATTTGTATTCCATGCTTGCTACATAAATCCATAAATTCCTTTGAATTAAAATATCCTCCATTATCTGATCTCAAACATTTGATTTTGAATCCATTTCAATTTCAACCATTTCCTTGTATACCTTGAAGTTTTCAAATGCTTCTGATTTCTTCCTGAGAAAAAAAACTGCATTCATTCTTGTATAATAATCAACCAATAACATAAAGTATTTCTCACCTTTTAAACCCTTTGTTCTCGTTGGTCCAACTAGATCAGTATGCACAATTTCGAGTGGTCTTTTTGTGGAGTATTCCTTTGATTTGAACTTGGTATTTGTTTTCTTTCCTTGTTGACAATGCTTGCATAATGTGTTTGTTGGCTTCATGATCTGGGTCATTTCTTCGAATGCTTCCTTTTTTTTAAATTTGACGAGGTTATCAAAGTTTATGTGACCCATTATTCTATGCCATAGCCAAACTTCATTTTCCTTTCCTAGACAACACTTTTCATTTCCAATTTCACTTAGTACATATATGTTGCCTGAAGTTCTTACAACTATTGCAATCAATTTTCTTGAACCTGCTTTTCTTATCTTGAACTTATGTGAATTGAACATAAGTTTGTGACCTTGGTCACACATTTGAATTACACTTAGAAGATTATGTTTCATATCTTCCACTAGTAGAACATTTTCTGCATTGGTATTTTTGTTTCCAATTCTGATTGTACCGTTTCCAATGATTCTAGATGAGTCATTGTTTCCAAAGGAGACTGATCCATCTATTTCCTTTATTAATGTTAGAAACCTGTCTTCATCACCTATTATGTTCTTTGAGCAGCCACTATCAACATACCAACCACGTTTCTTGTGTTTAGCTTATAGAGCAAGTGTGCATTCTTCATTGTTAAACTGATTCTGCTTTATTATCCATATTCTCCGTTGAGGTTCTTGTTTGTGACTGTTGTTATTATGTTGTTATTCTCTAGGAGGGACTATCATTCTATAATATTTGTCCATGTGTCCAAAGTTGTTGCACTTTTATCATTCAACTTCAGTTCTCAATGATTCAAACCTATTGTAGCTTCTTCCTTGTGTTTCACTAGGCCTTCTTGGATAACCATTTTGTGCATGATTTTCAAATTTGTTTCTATTCTTTCTATTAGCTCTGCAATTTACAACTTTATGTCCAAAATTATTACATGAATAACATACACCAAAAAAGATAGTTTGATACCTGGGAGTTGAACATCTTATGAAAGGAATTACTCTTTTGAGTCCTTCTTCCTGAGGCCTACTTGTTTTTTACTGTCGCTGATTCTGAAATATGAATCTTCTAGGTGGAGGAGTGTCCCTGTGATATTCCCTGTAAAACTTCTTGTCTCCTCTGATTGTCTCTACATAGATTCTTAGTTGTGTTACTTGATATTTAGTTTTGGAACTTGAGCCTCTTTTTGTTTGATTGTATCTTAGACTGGACTTGTCATGATGTGGCCTCTGACTTTTGATAATGTTATCCAAAACATTTTAGCTATTCTGCATGTTTTTTTGTTGAAGGTCTTTTCTCAATGTGACAATCTCTACTTCCAAATTTCCAATGATCTTGTCCTTTTCTTTCAATTGTTCTTTAAGTTCTTCTTCGATTCTTTTGTCTTCATCAATTTTAATTTTTAAATTAGAGATCATCTTCTCCAATTCTTCATAGTTGGAATTTTGTGTTTCCTCTTTTCTTTTTAGTTCTACATGTAGTGATTTGTTTTTCTTCTTTTCCCTTTTTATAACATCTATGGCACTTAACAATTCTTCTCTCTAGTCAACTTTTTCCTCTTCATATTCTTTTTCTGTGTCTTTTTTATCATAGTTTT
The DNA here is from genome assembly GCA_000966675.3 of Picea glauca. Lineage (NCBI taxonomy): Eukaryota > Viridiplantae > Streptophyta > Pinopsida > Pinales > Pinaceae > Picea > Picea glauca. Next base: position 53,181 of record JZKD02S1944104.1, on the reverse strand, counting down.
CTATTTCCATGAATATAACTCTTTCTGTCTCACTTTCATTGACTTCATATTCGTCTGATGAGGAGTTGTCTTCTTTGGTGCAAAAACTTTTCTTCAAGACTTTCTTTTTGGTTCTTTTGCCTTTATATGCTTGTTTTCTATTTGAATCATTTTCTCCATTTCTTTTCTTTTTCTTATGAGGACATTTGTTATCAAAATTACCAATACCATCACAATTAAAACAAATCAATGGAAGCTTAGCTATATCTGCCACCAGTTCCATTTTTCAGTCTTCTGACGAAATTGGACACTTCGTCATCGTCTTCGGAGATGTCACTTCTATTGATATATTCTTTTTCCTTGTCCTTTCTCTTTTTATTTGAATTCTTGGATGATTTGAATGATGCTTCTTTTATACCTAGATTCTCCTGTTTAGTGCTCATTTCATAGGATCTGAAAATTACATGTAGTTCATCCATGCTTATTGAATCCAAATATGTTCTTTCTTCTAGTGTTGAGACCTTATGATCAAATCTCATTGGAAGATATCTTAGTATCTTTTGAACAATTATATATTCATCAACTTCTTTTGCCAATCCTCTAATTGCATTCACTGTTTCATCAACTCGTAAGAAGTAAGTTGAAATATTCTCATCTTCTTTCATTTTCAACTATTCAAATTGACCTCTGTAAATTTGAAGCTTTCCTGCCTTGACTTTTGCATCTCCTTCATAAATATTATGAAGTTTGTCCCAAATATCTTTTGTGGAGCTGTAATGCATAAGTTTTCCATATACTGAATCACAAAGGCCATTCATAAGCACATTTTTGGCTTCTGAATTGTTTAGACTGAGTTTCCAGCCATTGTCATTTGTTGGTGGAACTGTTGGTTCTTTATATCCATCTAAAATTGATTGCCAAACCTCAAATCCTTGTGCATGTACATATGTATTCATACTTCTTCTCCAAAATGCATAGTTCTGTCCATCAAATTGTGGTATTTCATTTTTATACATATTGTTTCTCTCCATGATCTACCTCTCTCCATGATCTACCTTTCAGTGGTTAAACTGATTTCTCAAGGAACCTGCTTTGATACCAATTGTTGGATTACTGAGAGAGGGGTGAATCGGTAATAGAGTATTTTAATCCTTTTAACCACATTATGCAATTGTTATTTATCTTTATGATCAATGTAACATTATCATCTAATAAGTGCAGAGTAAATAAACCATAAACAATGAAGAATCACACACATGCAGAATACAACAATATTTTTACGTGGAAACCCAATGTGGGAGAAAACCACCTAATGATTTTTCTTATATGTCTTTAATAATTGCATTCATTGGAAGCACCAAATTCCTTTGTTCTCCAGCTACAACTGGAAGGAGGCTCTGACCCCCTATATTTTTAAGCTACAATATGAGAGAAGCTCCAAATCCCCAATTCTCTAGCTACAACCCCCTATGTTCTCTAGATACAACTAGAAGGTATCTACAACCACCTATCCTTTTCCTCTCCTGCCACCATGTACCACAAAAACCCTTAAAAATATGCCAAGATATACAAGATGTTCCTCAACACCAAGAAGATGTACCAATGATAAATATTGATAATACCAACATTGTATTTTTGTAGATATGACTTATACATTAAGTCCCATGTAGCCAATAGCCTCTATAGGGAAAATCCTCAAACCCCCTTAACCATTTCTCATGTATACAAAAAAATCCAACTACTCATAGAAATAATACATACCTTTTGAACTTGTAGATAAATCTGATGTACCTGATCACTGTAGACCTTCATGGAAGTTTGATTTCAGACTTTAGAGACCTGAAATCTTCATCTTCTCAATTTTTATGGCTTTAACCTCATGTACACACCCTATTATACTGCTATCATGTGTACGTATGTTCCCTTCTCCATTGTAACCCGTGTACACCTCCAAAACTAGGCTTTTTCAGTATTTTCTCTAATTCCAAAAATTTCACCATTGACCCTTTGTGCTACCTCAAACTTGTGCAACTTCAGATGTATCAATGAGTACCTACAATAATACTTACACATCAATATATATTCAATGTTATCAATAGGTGCTAATAAGAGAGCCTTTCTCTCTTATTTATACTTCCATGTAACTTCGTCAAGGGGTTAGCTTCTAACCAACTTAACCCAATTTCCTTCTTTTAGGGCTAACCCACTTCTAACCACTTGTCCACTTCTAACCCACTTTGCTACAAATAGTAAATTCTCTAATTTTAGTTGAAACTAAATTATTTTTTATTATTTTCTTATTGCATCAACTTAACCCATGATTAACTCCTACTTTCACCCACTTGACTAGTCAATTTCTTCTAGGAGCTTCTAGAATAATTTGACTTCTTTTACCTTCTAGATAATTCATGAGGGTTCTCCAACTTCATAAGGCCATAAATCACTAACTGTGAAGAATTATGTAACGTTCCATATATCACAGGAAATTTAATGACATGTACTATCTATCTAGAATAGTTTTACCTGCAAATAAATTAATCTTCATACCATTATACATCAATCAAACTGAAGTCCTTCAACCATACTATTGGGGCAACCCGAATTTTCTACCAGACTTGCTTCAAGGGTTGACATCAATGACAAACAACCCAATTAATCAACACATTCCTTCTATAAATTGAAAACACATTTTGGTAGGATAAGTTTGTTTCAATTGAATGAAAATTTTGAGTCCCATGTATTGTACTGACTTCATATGGGATCAATCTATCTACATCTTGGATTCCAATATGCCAAAAAAACCTGCATGGTTCAAGAGTAATTTATTTAAGTATTTAATGAAATGTAAATATATCTTAAAGACAATTTTTTGAATATAACTTGATTGAATCATATTTTCGTGTGAATATAACCTTCATGTGTACACCATATATTAACAAAGCTATGCACATCCCTTGATGGATCACATTCATGGATTAGAGCTTCTCGATGCCATTGAACAATTTGGTTAGCATATACAAATTGATTGACATAAGGGTTCATTTGATACCTTATTGTTGTTTGTATTATACTCTGTGCAACACTAACTTTTTTTTTCTAGATTTTCCAAGAGATTTTAATGCACTGGTTATATTTTCAAAGACATTATGTTTCACCTTTTTATATTTTGTCAATTTTTGAATACCCGATAATGATTTAGGTTCTTTTAACTTTTTCAACCTTATCAATCCTCTCAAAATTTGAGCTTGTGTTTCTATTGATTCATTTTTGAAAAAAAATATCCTAAATCGTTTCAACACAATATTGTATAACATGGTCATGTTTTTAGTCCCCAACTTTGTCAGTATCAACATTTTCTAACATTCCATCATCAATGTTGATATCACCTGCATAAATTTCAATTCAATGTAAAAACATAAATTAAATCTATTAAATTAAAAACACTTGAAATTGACATAGATTCAATTTTCTAAGTTGTAAACATAAAAAATTCATAAACATTATATAAAAAATATACATTAAATTACATTAAAAATATAAAATCAATCATAAATTAATTAAAATATACAAGTGTTCATATATATATATATATATATATATATATATATATATATATATATATATATATATATAGATATAGGTGGTTGAACTTCTACTTCATTTTTGGCTTGAAGGACTTCATCAATGTTTTTTTTAAGCTAACAAGAGAGGTGAATTCTATTATATCACACTAAAGTACAAAAAAAAATGAACTGGGGGATTTACTAAAAAATGGAAACCAAACCCCTAAACCCCGTTCAGACCAACCATAACCATCACAAAATCAGAGTTTTATCCAATGTTCCACATACACGCTCGTAACTACTAGAGCCGAAGCTAATTGGCTAAGAGATGATATTAAGCTAAACAAGAGACAAAATATGACTATATTCAAAACAACCCTTAGGACCTACTGGTGCTCTTGAACATGATTATTCTTGTTGAAAATTAGTTTTCATTGATGTTAATCATGGAAAAAATATACAGAAGAATGTGCAGAAGGAAATAAAATATCAGGAGAGCAACACATCAGTTAACGCACAAAATCAGAGCATGCAACATTAAGACCTTCAGAAGGGTCGAAGAAAAAATCAGGAAGGAGAGCGTTGTGTAGAGGTGTTATCAGGATCCAAATCCCTGCAGAATTGTAGAAGTTAACCTGCTACAATCAAAGAAGAATCCTATCTATTGATTGTCCTCCTCAGAATGAATCATAATCGTTGATCGGAAATAACAACTCTTTATAAAGGGGGCTTAAATTATAGCCATCTGATCAAGATTTTGAAAATATGTCCATTCTGAGTGACAAATGACACACATACCATGGGTTCATGTAACCATAGGTGATGTCAGCATGCCATGTCATCTTTGGGATTATGACGTCCAGGGATGTCCAACTTCTCCTACCAGCAAAAAATCCTGAAGCACCAAAGTCCACAATTTAGGGTTAATCTAGGATTAAATTAATTAAGACATGACATAATCTGGCCACATCATTTCGGGGATTAAGATCTTCAGGGATGTCGAGTCTCTCTTACTAGCTAAAATGATGAAATCCTGAAATCTTGAAATGATTGTAGACCATCCATTCGATAAGAGATTAAGTCTTGACCATTGATTTTTTTTATCCCCCAGGTAATCCATGATTGTCCATTCAAAAAGAAATTAACTTCACACCATTAGATCAAGATCAAAGGGAAAGAATCAATGAATGAGATTGAACTTCCACGATAAAGCCTCCTACGTATTTTCTCTCAGTCATGGGTCAAATTCATATGGAAATTTTGTTGGGTTAAGTGTTAACTAGGATAACACCTAGTTATTGTATGTGGTCATTTGGTCAATAAAGAAGTGCTTTCGGGCTAGAGTATAAAATAGGCTTTGTGCGCTAAACTATTAGCCACAATGTTTGGTCCTATGAGAAAAGAGGGCCATAGATCTAGTTCCTTTCCATTTCTATATAGGAAATGTACTTAAAACAAATTAAATGATTAAAGAATGATATCATTGAAAGATGAACCAAGGTCACCCAATAAACCTAAAAAGATAATAATAAAAGAAGAAATTTGTTATTAAATAACATAATTGTTAAATAAATGAAAAGGTGCAATGGTTCATTATTAAAATACATAATGGTTCAAATTCATACTCGTTGAAAGACTATATGAAGAAAAAAAACTGGTGGAAGGAATATGTCTCTCCAGTCTACATTAGAAGATCAAGAGAAGGAGAAGAGTCCAAGAAAGAACCCGTAATTTTTTTTTTATGTAGTGAGGGTGGTAGGGAGGAGATCGGGTGGATTGGATTCCTCTACAAGTTAAAACCTGAAACAAGGTAGTTGGTGCTTCTTAGAGTCCCTTCTCTGAAACAAGGGAGTTAGTGCTATAAAACTAGGGGATTGATGTCTCCTTGAGTTGGTTCTCAAAAGAAGAGAGTTTGGTGTCTCTCACACAGTTGTAACTTGAAATTTTTATTGTTTTATTTAAATTTATGAATTCAATACATTCTTGTTGATAAATTGATACGATTAATTAATTTATTAATTAATATTTGACTAAAGTTTTAAAAGAAGAAGCAATATTGATTCACCCCCCCCCCCTCAATATTGGCTAATATTTCATCAATTGGTATTAGAACCAATGTATTCACCACAATTTAACCACTGGAAGGTAGATTCTAAAGAGATCAAATGGACTAGCAAGAAGGAATGTCTTCCAACAGAGCACCCCTGTTTAAATGAAATGATTATTCTTTTTGAAACATAAGAATGAAAATCTATCTGATGGCCCTTGGCTGCGATGTTTGGAAATTTGTTGAAAGTGGTTACACTGCTCCATCTACTCCATATATTGATACTGCTGCAAAGAAGCTCGACAATGAAAATTCAAGAGCTATTAATGCTATTCTTGGAGGATTAGCAAATCCTATATTTGTAAAAGCGATTTACTGTAAATCAACAAAGGAAATTTGAGAGTCTAAAGATGAAAGAGGATGAAAAAATTGTAGAATATTTTCAAAGAGTGGATGAAATAGTCAATTCAATTAGAGCATTGGGATAAGAGCTAAAAGACAATATTATTGTCCAAAAGGTGTTGATATCATTACCAATGAGATATTATGCCAAGGTAACTACCTTGGAATATCGATAATACCTTGACAAACTTACAATGGATGAAGTTCATGGGATTCTTATAGAATATGAAATAAGAACTGGGAAAGATAAGTCATCAAAAAGGGAAACAAACTTCAAAACATAAAAAACAACAAGGAACCATAAGCATGTGCTAGATGAAAATCACTCTGATATATCATATGAAGAAGAGGCCAACTTTATAATAAAACTCAAGAAAGGGTCTGGAAAATACAAAGGGAAGTTACCTTTCAAATGCTTCAACTGTGGAAAAATTGGACACTTCACTAACAAATGTCCCTATCCCAAACAAGAAGATAACGATGATGAAGAATCTTACAATAAAAAAGACCATAAAAAGGGCAAAACCATAAATAAAAAGAAGAATACCTTTTACACCAAAGAGGACAACAATTCATCTAAAGAAAGTGTTCGAAGATGAAGAGTCATAACATCTATTTATGGGTATAGAAACCCAATATAATCTTTCTAAATATAATTTTGAGATTGAGGAAAACTATCATGATGAAGGAGAACCATACCTAGAAGTAGAACTAATCAATTATCTAGATGAACTTAGAAAGTATATACAAAAGAACAAGTTACTAAGTGGACAACTGCTAGAATTTTAAGAAGAACAACAATTAAGAGAAAAGGAAGTTTCAAAAACCATCAAAGAATCAAAGAAAAACATCATTGAATTGAAGAATCAATTTCAAGAAGCCAAGATAAATGAGGAATTCTTGATTAAACAACTCAATGAAAAACAAGAAGATTGTATGAAGCTAGAAACTGAAATTGTTCAACTAAAGAGGGAAATTGAGAAAGGAAACAACCAATCAAGATTTGATAACAATTCAAAAATATTCAATGACATTCTTAATAGTCAATTATTACCAAATGATAAGACAATACTAGGATATGATCAAGATTCAACCTCTGCAAAACAAAATACTGACAAACAACCAATCAGTTATGTCGATGCTCTTAGAATCCCCTTAAAAACGGAAGATAACAAGGGGAAGATGGTACCATAAAAGAATGTTCCTAACAAACAGAAACCAACACCCCCCTACAAAAGAAAAAGAAGACAAAAATAATATAGTGACCATAAGGACTCCCCCTAATAGATATAAACATATCTTCTTTGGATATTGCTACTCTTGCAATAATTTTGGACATAAAGAAGTACATTGTAAAGCCTATAGAAAGTACAATTCTAAAAATGTCCAAAGATACAAGAACAATTAGAATAACGTAGAGAAAAGAAACTATAATTCATTCTATCCTTTACAAGATTACAATGTTGAATGTCACAAGTGAAACAACTATGGTCATAAATCCAGTGAATTTAGATTTCCAATGCAATCCTTGAAGACAAGCATTACCAACAATAAAGATGAGAAGATATGGAAAGAAAAATATGTGAAAGAAAAGAGAACATAATGTAAAGTATCCATATATGCCATGAACAAAAAGTGTCAATGGCATATTGACAATGGATGCTCTAAGCATATGACAGGAGATAAAAAAAAATCTCAATATGACAAAGAAGGAAAAAGGAAATGTCACATTTGGAGATAATGTATCTTCCAGAATACCTGGAAAAGGCACAATCACTTTGGGAAACAAGAAAAATAAAGCATAAAATGTGCTACTAGTTGAAAATATGAAGCCTAATCTTCTAAGCGTAAGCCAAACTTGTGATCAAGGACATATACTCATTTTTAACTCCCAGAAATGTGAAATTAGGAAGGAAGGATCAAGAAAATTAGTAGTTATTGCACCAGGAACCTCAATTAATGTATATATTTTAGATATTAAAGAAGAAGAAGAATTCTACATGAGTCAAGTAGATGAAAGCTGGTTGTGGCACAAAATAATGGGACACTTGAGATTTTATACGATCAAAGCTAGTATAAAGGAAGCAATGAAGGACATGCCAAAGATTATAAAACCTTCAGACCCTATTTGTAAGCATTGTCAACTTGGGAAGCAAATGAAAGTCAGATTTAAGACAAAATAATACTCTACATCAAGACCCTTGGAGCTTGTTCACATTGACCTCTGTGGAACTACTAGGACTAGAAGTATACAAGGGGAACATTACATCATGTTGATTATTGATGACTATACAAGGATGATCTGGGTATACTTCCTCAGAGAAAAATCAGAGGCATTTGAAAATTTTAAGGAATTCAAAGCTTATGTGGAGAATGAGACAGATCTTAAGATCAAATGTCCGAGATCATACAATGGAGGGGAATTTAATTCTAATGAATTCAATAAGTTTTGTGAAGATCATGGAATCAAGCGACAATTTTCAACTTCAAGAACTCCTCAAAAGATGGAGTTGTTGAAAGGAAAAACAAAATTGTTCAAGAGGGTGCAAGAACAATGTTGAATGAAGCCAAACTTCAAGAAAAGTTTTGGAGAGATGTAGTATATATAACAGTTCACATACTCAACCGAGCACAACTTAGAGTTAACCATGACAAGAAACCTTACGAGCTATGGTTTGAAAGAACAATTTTAGTCAAACACTTTAGAGTCTTTGGGAGAAAATGATATATTCAGAGGGATGATGATAGCCTAGGAAAATTTGATTCCAAATTAGATGAGGGGATATTTGTTGGCTATTCACCCAACAAAAAGGCTTATAGATGTTATAATCTAAGATTGCACAAAATAGTGGAAAGTGTGAATGTAAAAGTAGATAATCTAAAATTGAGAAAAAACAAATCTCAAGATAAATAAAAAATTGATGAATGGAGAAGAACTAGTGATGAAGAAGAAGGTGGTGAATCACATAATGAAGAAGATGGAAAATCACAAAATGAAGAAGATGTTTAATAAATACAAGAGAATGAACCGCAAATTGATGAAGAAAAAGATGAGGAGGAAACACCCTTGCCAAAAGCTCCATCAAAAAGAGTTCAAAAGAATCACTCTGAAAGCCAAATCATAGGGGATAAAAGTGCAAGAGTAGAAACTAGAAGAAAACTTACATTTGAATCAGAACAAGCAATACTTTCTCTAGTAGAACCCAAATAGTTTTCAGAAGCCATCAATAATGAAGATTGGATAAAATAAATGAATGAAGAACTTGACCAAATAGAAAAAAATAAGACCTCGGAATTGGTCCCAAAACCAAAAGACAAAAATGTGATACATAACAAATAGATTTTCAAGAATAAACTTAATGAAAATGGACATATTATAAAGAACAAATCCATATTGGTATGCAAGGGATATGCCCAATTTGAAGGAATTAACTTTGAGGAGACATTTTCCCCAGTGGAATTATTAGAAGATATCAGAATGTTTTTTTCATTTTCATGCTTCAAAAACTTCAAGATCTATCAGATGGATGTCAAGTCAACATTTCTAAATCAAAGTTGAGAGGAAGAAGTCTATTTAGAACAACCTGAAGGATTTAAGTTTATGGAAAATCAGGATTATGTATGTAAACTAAAAAAGGCCTTGTATGGTCTTAAACAAGCTCCCAGAGCATGGTGCTCAAGGCTTGATAACTATCTACAAAAATAAGGATACAAGAGAGGGACTACTAATAACAACCTATATATCAAAATTGAAGAACAAAATATGATTATTGTTGTGGTATATGTGGATGATATCATTTTTGGAAGTAATTTGACTATACTAAGCAAACCGTTTTCTACAAAAATGCAGAAAGAATTTGATATGTCTATGCTAGCTGAACTAACATTCTTCTTGGGTTTACAAGTGACTCGGAAAGACAAAGAGATATTCATATCCCAAACCAATATATCAAATAAATGATAAAGAAATTTCAAATGGAAGATTTCAAACCTATGAGCACTCCCATGGTTACAGGATGCAAACTAATCTTAGATGATGATTCAACAAAGGTGGACCAAACCATGCACATATGAATGGTTGGTAGCTTGTTATATGCAACAACAACAAGACCTGATATCATACAAGTTGTAGGATTAATAGGCATATTTCAATCTGCACCTAAAGAGATTCATTTGAAGGTAGTAAAAAGGATATTCATAAATTTAAGAGCTACCTTGGATTTTGGATTAAGGTATCCAAAAACAAAATATTTTACATTAAATGCATATACTGATGCAGATTGGGCTAGTAGTGTGGATGATAGGAAGAGAACCAGTTGAGGAGAATTTTTCCTAGGAAAGTGTCTAGTATCATGGTTAAGTAAGAAGCAAATGTCTATATCATTGTCAACATTAGAAGCTGAATATATTGTTGCTGCCACCTGCTGCACTCAAGTAATTTGGATGAAACAAACCCTAGAAGACCTATAATTAAAATATGATCATCCAATTATTCTTAACTGTGACAATACCGATGTTATAAACCTCTCTAAGAATACTGTTATGCATTCTAAAACCAAACATATCCTAATTAAATACCACTTTTTGAGAGATTAGGCTTCTCAAAAGATAGTCAAAGTGGAATATGTTGATACTAAAGAGAAAATTGCAAACATATTCACAAAACCTCTACCAAGAAGTGCTTTTGAAAATCTTCGAAATAAATTGGGAGTAATTTCCATACCTCATTAAAAACTTCAAAAGATTCATCAGACATGGGGAGCACATGCACAGGGGAAGAATCATCTTAGGAAGAGAAAAGAAAGGTCCCTCCTGTCATTGTTGTCAAAGGGGGAGGATACACAGTAAAATAAGCAACAAAACTAAAAAATATATTGAAAGAATATTTTACTGAGTTTCCATCAATGCCAAAGGGGGAGATTGTTGAAAATTAGTTATCATTGTTTTCAATCATGGAAAAAGTATGAAAAACAAAATTCAAAGGGAAATAAAATCTTAGGATGCCACTGTATCAGTTAATGCACAAAATCAGAGCATGCAGTGTTAATAACTTTGGAAAGGTTTAAGGAAAGCTCAGGAAGGAGAGCCTCGTGCAGAAGCACTATCAGAATCGAAATCCTTGCAGAACAATAGAAGTTAACTTGTTATAGTCGAAGAAGAATACTAACCGTTGATTGTCTTCTTTAGAATTAATTAGAACCATTGATCGACAACATACTCTATTTATAAATGGGGCTTAAATTATAGTCAACTGATCAATATTTTGGGAAGAATCTCAATTGTTGGATCAAGTAGTGGAAGGATAGCATAAGTTTTGGTACTCTAGAACTTTACCGCTTCGATGATTATTATAGATAAGGAAGAGATAAAAATATACAAAGTGTCGAAGCCTCGAAACCCCACCAATTGTTAGATTGAGGGAGGAATTCAAGAGTAATGTGAGACGTTATATTGGTAGTGGAAGGATAACATAAGTTTTGGGACTCTGAAACTTTTCCACTTCAACGATTATTGGAGACTAGGAAAATCTACAAAGTGATGAAGCCACGAAGTGCAAAGCTACGAAGTTTCAGAATCACGTAGTTCGTCAGATATAAGAGAAGAGGTAACGTGGATCGTTCATTTGGTTGATGACATGTCTTGTGACACATGGTAGGGGTTCCACGTGGGGACACCTGTAACATGAATTCAATGCTTTTTGGATCCCAATATGTCCATTTCTGAGTGACATGTGGCACCATACTATGGGTCCATGTCACCATAGGTGATGTTAGCATGCCATGCCATCTCTAGGATTATGAACTTTGGGGATGTCCAACTTCTCCTACTAGCAAAAATGCCCGAAGCGCCAAAGGCTGAAGTTTAGGGTTAATATAGGATTAAATTAATTAATACATGACATAATTTGGCCACTTCATTTCAGGGATTCGACTCTCTGGGATTTATAGTCTCTCTTACTAGCTAAAACATAGAAATCATGAATTCCTGAAATGATTGCAAAACATCCATTCAATAGAAGATTAATTCCTAACTATTGATTTGTTTTAGTCCCTAGATAAGCCACGATCATCCATTCAACAAGAAATTAACTTCACACCATCAGATCAAGATCAAAGGGAAAGAATCAACATATGAGATTGAAATCCCATGATAAAGCCTTGTACATATTCACTCTCGGTCATAGGTCAAATTCATATGTAAATTTGGTTGGTTTAAATGCTAAGTGGGATAACACCTGGTTATAGTATGTGTTCATTTGGTCAATAAAGAAGTGCCTTCGGGCTAGAGTATAGAATAGGCTTTGTACCCTAAACTATTAGCCACAACATCTGAACCTATGAGAAAAGAGGGCCACGAATCTAACACCTATCCATTTGTATACAAGAAATGCACTTAAATCCAATTAAATGTTCGGAGACTGATACCATTGAAAGAGGAATCAAGGTCACCCAATAAAGTTAAAAAGATAATAATAAAAGAAGAAATTTGTCATTAAACAACATAATTGTTAAATAAATGAAAAGGTGCAATGGTTCATTATTAAAAGACATAATGGTTCAAATTCATACCCATTGAAAGACTATATAAATCAAAAAAATGGTGGAAGGAAGATATCTCTTCAGTCTACATCAGAAGATCAAAAGTAGGAGCAGAGTCCAAGAAAAAAGTTGTAAAACATTTTTTTATGTAGTGAGGGTGGTAGGGAGGATCTTGGGAGGATTGCAGTCTTCTGCAGGTTAAGACCCGAAACAAGGGAGTTGGTGCTTCCTAGAGTTAGTGCTCTGAAACAATGGAGTTGGTGATTCCTAGAGTTGGTGCTATAAAACCACGAGATTGGTGTCTCCTTGAGTTGGTGCTTAGAATAAGAGAGATTGGTGTCTCTCAAACAATTGTAACTTTCACTTTTAATGTTGTATTTAAATTTATGAATTCAGTACATTCTTGTTGATCAATTTATATGATCAATTAATTTATTAATTAATAATTTACTAAAATTTTA